>SJYA01002797.1:152053-182827 GCA_006410615.1 Neotragus moschatus | reverse complement strand
GCCTCCCCTCTGTCATGCTGGTACTTCACTGCGCCTGTTGTGTATCTTTCTGATTGGAGGCCGAAACCATGGACCCTCCTGAAAGTGGTTTTCCCGGGTTGGTGGTTGGTCCCAGGTTGGATGAGGAGGGCACGCCGGGAGTCCCACAGGCTGGAGAGCAGCCGGGGAAGGGCCTCTGCCTCCTCTCCTCCTCTCTCTGCGACTCACGTGGTGTCCAGGCTCGACAAGATTGTTTCTGTTCGGTGGAAAATACTTTGTGGTTCACGACAGATTCATGTGAAAGGGATAGACGTGCTGATTTTGGCTGTGGGTCACTTTTCCAGTTTCCCACCCGTCTCTCTGAAGGGGCAAATATGCCTTGGACCAACAGCAGATCTGAACTGGGAGACATAGCCCGGACTTTCTCTACAGAACCAGACCCCCCCGCCCCCAGCCCATCATCGGGAATTACTGAGAGGGAGCCTGACGCTGCGGGAAGAGCACCGGTCCTCATAGTGAAATGGAGCAAACGAGGGTGGTGTGGATGGCACTTGACGATGCTTAGTGTGGCAGAGCGCGTGCTCGGGGTGCAGGGCACAGCCAGCCCTGCGTGTGACGCACTGGGGCCCAGCCTTGAGCCACCAGCGAGCTCCCTGCGTTGACAGTGTCCTGCTGCTTCTGTCCTAGGAACCCTCACCCAGAATGAGATGGTGTTTAAGCGGCTGCACCTGGGCACCGTGTCTTATGGGATGGACACGATGGATGAGATCCAGAACCACCTCGTGAACGCCTACGCACAGGTGAGCGGGCCCAGCCCTGCAGGCATCTCCCTGCCAGTGTGCCCAGTGCTGCTGCAATCACGGGGCCTGTCAAATGCCGAGTTGCAATGCAGCACCTTCCCCAGCAACGCCTCAGCGTGACTGTATGCATCAGTTCAGTCGTTCAGTTGTGTCCGACTCTTTGCGACCCCATGAATCGCAGCACGCCAGGCCTTCCTGTCCATCACCNATCTGGCATGTACTTTACTTTTGAGATGCTATCAAATGAAAACAGCCTTACCTGAGTGTGTGTGTATGATATGTATGATCAGACACCCCCAGAAGCACTCGTCTGTGCACGAACACATAAAGTCGATTTGGATGTCATTCATTTTAATAGAGTATGTTGGAACCTAGAATATTTATTAATAGATGAAAAAATTTTAATGGAGGACTACTATCTCCCTTCTTGCGATCTCTGTCTAGATTAAATAGTGCCAGGTAACATCTTAAAAAAAAAAAACCTGTATTATCCTTGAATATGATTTCAGTAGCTCCAAATAAGTTATTTTACTAGAAAAAATTAAAAGCAGAAAAGATGTCATATAGACACAGCAAATAGTATCCCATCTAAGAAGAATCTTACAAACCTTTTTTAGTGAAAGCTATGTTCGTTGGCTGATTATCCAGGTTTTGATGTGAACGGATTTCTTCCTTCCCTTCTGCTTGTTAGTGTTAATGAGATGATGATAATCTAAGTCCACCGTAATGGAACATGAGTCTGGTGTAGCCTGATCGCGCTTACACCCTGGGATCCTGAGTGGACTTGAGTGGAGTGAGGCACTCAGCCTGAGTCAGCAGGAGCAGGGCCGCTTGGCAGCTATATGGGTGTGTGGTCAGCATGCAGGTGTGGGTGGGGAGCGCAGGCTGGAAGGGGCGCCAGCTGAGCAGGGTGCCACCTCCTCATTAGCTGGCTCCGTGATTGACAGGCGGATGGGCATGGCTCAGCTGTGCTGCACAGCCACCCAGAAGCGGAGAGGCTTTCCAGGGGCGTCAGAAGTTACCCTTGTGTTCTGTGGAGAAGCATCTGACGGGCCTTGGGGTCGGGTCCTCCCACACCTGCACCCAGGAGGAGGTGAACAGGGCTGGGGGGAGGTGTGTCCAGGGCCATCAGGAGGCAATTACTGTATCCAACACTCCTTGTCTACAAACCAGACACTTAATTTCAGAGACTGATGCAAAGCCAATGAGTCCGTAGTATTAAGGGAACCATCCTAAACGCTTTTCCCTAAAACATCTATTTCTGCTCTTAACTTCAGACCAATTATGCACACAGTTTTTAAGGAGAAAGGAAAGCACTTGGGAGTCTTCTGTTCTTAATTTTGCTCTTAAAAGTGGTGAATAAACAGGAATTGTTAAGGACTGGGCACATGCATGCCAGGCTGCAGTGAATCTACTAAAAGAAGATGGTCAGATTTTGAGTACTGTAGCAAATATTTCAGTTACTGGACAACTAGGAAATGTCCAAGCACCTTGTGGCCTCAGGATCCCCAGGTGCGTCGTCGTCCCATGGGTCACGTGCAGGCGGTCATCATCCCAGCCACTCTCTAGCCCAGCCTGGCCATCCATGACAGGCGTGCATGTGGGTAACTCCAGCATGTGCCCGCTTGCCTCTAACCCTGCGACATCCGTGTTTGCAGACACAGTGTCAGGCTGGCGGAAGCAGCGCCGTTTCAACTCCTCCGAGGAAAGCCTCGTCGTCGGCGCCCAAGGTGAGGAGGAGCGTGAGCAGCCGGGTCCACGAGGCTGTGAAGGCTGTCGCCCTTTGTCACAATGTGACGCCCGTGTACGAGGCCCGCGGCGCAGCTGGCGAGACCGAGGTCACCGAGGCAGACCAGGACTTTAGTGATGACAACCGCACCTACCAGGCCTCCAGCCCCGACGAGGTCAGTCGCCGAGGGCTGTATCCTAGGCAGGCCCGCAGGTGCAGACAGCACCTCCCCTGCCTCCTCCCAGCCCCGCCAGGAGTGCTTGCTCCATCTTCTTGTGGGGTGAGGAGGGCTTGTCCGTGGTTTTCAGAATGGGCTTTCGCCACAGGCCAGCGCCCTCCTGGCCCAACCCCTGCCCTCACCCTATCCTTGTGGGCAGGTGCTTTCTCATCCCAGAGCGCCCTGGGATTGGGTCCAGGGAGGCGGGGAGCAGGACCAGTTGCCTGCTGACACCATGAGGTCTGCAGGCTGCATCCTCCTGTGTTCTCTCTCCAAGGAAATCACCAAGCTTGCAAGTCAAATCTCCAGGTATTTTGCTAGAATTTAGTTACAGTATGTGTGTGTGTGCACGCTCAGTCACTCAGTCGTATCCAACTCTTTGCGGCCTGTGGACTGTAGCCCACCAGTCTCCTCTGTCCATGGGAATCCCCAGGCAAGAATACTGGAGTAGGTTGCCATTTCCTCTTCTGGGACATCTTCCCCACCCAGGGATCAAACACGCATCTCTTCCATCTCCTGCATTGGCAGCTGGGTTCTTTACCACTAGTGCCACCTGGGAAGCTCAGTTCTAGAAATGCTGTTTATTCCACAGGTGGGGCCAGCTCTTCTCTATCCTGGAGATCCAGTAGGTCATACCACAGCTGAAGCCCACCACCCAAGTCAGTCCCTCCCCTGGTACTGCCAAGCTATGAGAGGGTGCAGGCTGGGATGTGCAGAGGTATTTCCTTTTTTCTTAAACTGAAGTATAGCTAATAGACCATGTCAATTACAGGTGTACAAGGTAAACTTGCCCGGTGGCTCAGTGGTTCACAATTTGTAAAGGTTTTACTCCATTTATAGTTACTGTAAAATGTTGACTGTGTTTCCCGTGTTGTGGCCTGTTTTGTACATAATGGTTTATGCCTCTTCCTCCCCCCGTCTGCCCCTCCCCCTTCCCTGCCCCGCTGGTCGCCACTCATCTGTTCTCTGAATCTGTGAGTCTGCTTCTCTGCTGTCACGTCCACTGGTGTGTGTGGCTTCCCCAGCAGGGCCAGCAGGAGCCTGCCCCATGTCTCAGCCTTTGCCTTCTGTGAGTCTCAGTGCCTGTCTCCCAGTAAGTGCTGGGGAACCTGTGAGCTGTAAGCTGAGCTGTGGTCAGCCTTGGGGATGCCCCGCAGCACAGCTGAGCCGTCATGCAGAACAGGGATCCAGGCTGTGGGGCACTGAGCCACCCTTGGGGCACAGCATCCAGGCCCCACGTCCCTGGTGAGTGATGCAGCGGGCAAGAGCACGGGGTCCCGTCCATCCCCCCCTGCTCTGCTTTATAGACCACGTTGACCAGCAGGTGTGTAGAACGTTGACCAGCAGGTGTGTAGAAACCTCCTTTCCACCAGAGCTCGGTACGGCCTTTGGAATCGCGTGTATATCACCTAGAACACACATCACTCACGGTCGCAGTGGACGAGGGGCCTGGGCTGCAGAGGTGGGTGGTCAGGTGTCCAGGCAGCTGGCCTGGCCTCGGGTCAGCCTGGAGCAGACACGCTTTGGAGGGGAACGCTGCTCCTCTTTTTCTTGCAAAGGAGTTACACTTTCTAGTGTTCTAGAAATCCTCTCGAGTTCCATGTGATTACTTTTTGAAAACGTATTCTTTCTTACTCCTGAGCTTGGGAAACTTAGACCACAGATGTTTTCCAAGGAAGATTTTATTGGAAGTTTTAAAAATCTTATGTTTACCTTATTACCTTCCAAAAATAAATACAAATTTTTATTTAAAATACTTAGAATTTTTATCTTTAGGCTTTTATGTTACAACATTTTTTAAATTTTAAATTAGGAATTCACAATAGAGATTTCACTGATGCAAATATTTCCAAAACTAAATTAAAACTACTAGCCTTATATTTAAATTTTTTATTTCAAAATTTCTTCCTACTTTAGAAATTGGACAATGATTAAAAATAGCAGGCCATTAAATAACCTCTAAGAAATCCCTAACCCATATTTCAAATCTGAAAATGAAAAGACTTGACTTCATCATAGTTTTTAAAGCACTTTGTAGGTGCAATGTTTGCAGGTCCCTGAAGCCCAAGGAAGATCATCTAAACGGTTATTTCGCTTATTGAACTTTGCTGCAGTTAGGTTGACAGATGATAGCATTGTTTCCCAATCACCAAAGTACTATTTTAAAAGCGTTTTTTATTGAATAAAGTGCTTAGAATACTGCACCCTGGAGCTTTTTTCAGGGAAATGGCTTAGTTGATGTTCTCTGCTTGCCCTCAGCCTTGACCTGTCAGCGTGTGTGCAGGTAATAAGCAACCTTATCATTTAGGAGACTTAACCGGCTTCATATACTCACGTCAACACATACTCTTATAATCTCTATTTGCTTAGGCTCCTGTGTCATCTTAGCTTCAGCAAGTGTGACTTATTCAGTAGAATGTGCTGGTTTCTGAGTCTCTCATATTGCAGCATTTCTTCGTGTTCATTTTCCTGAAAAGAGAGCATGTTCTGGCTTACCTCTGCATGTGCACAGACGCGTTTCTCCTGTTCCAGGAATGGCATCTGGGGATTGACTTCAAGCTGTGAGAGGCTGTCCGAGGCACGGTCCCTGCACACTTACAGTGACGAGCATGCTTGAAGCTGTCACATGTAGCGGGGGCTGGGCCGTCAGAGCAGGAGTAATTTCGTATTCAGAACCTGCAGCCTACTTAGGCACCAGTCGCTGTTTCTTATGATAAGTGATCAATATTTCATTTTCTCCAAGAGAGTAGAAAGTTTCGCTTGCCTGTCACTTTGCCAGTACAGCCTCAGCATAGCAAACTCCAGCTTAGCAGACAAATGTTCCCGGAAATTCCTGGACAAAGTTAAAACCCAGCCCTGGTAAACTCTGTGTCCAGTGCAGCTGTGGAAGCTGAGATCAAGCCAGTGTCACCAACAGGCACCACCAAGTCAGCTCAGGGGCAGCGCCTCGGGCACCAGGTCATCACTTCCAGTGAGCGAGGCCATCGTGATGCAAACCCAAGACCCCAGTCAGCTCGGCTCAAAATGATCGATAGGGTGAGATTTTCAATGACTTAAACTTGTGAACCTGCTATTGTTAGTAACATTTTCCCCTTCACCTCTCTAAGTTCTGTCTTAACTGTTATTTCAGGGTATGGCTAGTTTTGTTCATGTGGATGTGTCTGTGCAAGAATCAGCTGAAATTTATGACAAACCACGAGTGGATTATTTACAAACGGAAGAATGACCGTCCCTAATAGCATTGCTTTTGATTTACTCCAGTGTATGCTGCATGCTGTAACTTTACGCTCGTTTTATTGTGTGTGCCCATTGAAGCAGGACTGACTATGGTGCTGGGTCAGCATGTTTATGGGGAGCAGCTCCCCGTCTGTGATGTGAGTCCCCCTCCATGGCCCTCAGGAGCAGGACAGAACACGAACCGCACAGCCTGCCCTGAATCTTGACTGGCAGCGTTTCCAGGTGGTCAGCTTGCACATTTTGTTCATAATTCTATCAAATTATAGCGGTGATGGTAGTACCGCAATTGAAAATGAAGATGTGTCAGTGATCAAACTGTGATTTATAAGGTGTACCATGGTGTCCCTGGAGTATAGCTGGTGGCTATGCAGATGCTAATATGGTAAAGGAAACTTCTCCTGATCTTTCAAGAACGACAGCACAGACATTGCTGAATAATGGAATTACAGCGAAAATTAATAACAAAATCTGCCCCACACTGGCTACCTAGCGTGGAGAAGTGTGAGAGCATAAACAGATTCCCTGTGACAGTGATTGCCCAGGCATGTTACTAACTGGCCTGTGGATGAGATTTAGCTCAAGCTCCCATTTAAATACGTATTTTTCACACTTGCATTTTAATTAGTTTGACCTTCATATTATTTTCAATAATCACATTGTTAGAAATGTCTAAAAGCCAAGTTAGAGAAGCAGTCATGCTTACGTGGTCTCTTCCATCACTGACAGCATCCAGAGGGAGCAGGAAGGGGCAGCAGCTGCTCCAACCACCCCCGCACCGCTTCTCTGTGAGGCCACACACCCTGCTCCCCTGCCTGGCCCAGCAGCTCTCTTTCTGCGAATGTCCCCTTAGAAACACCACACAGCAGCGGTGTGACCCGACGCGAGGGTGACAGCCCAGGAGGAGCCAGGGCTGTGGTCGCGTACCCCGAGCAGCTCCACCCAGGCACCCCTCATGGGAGCAGTCCACATTGGGAACTCCACCTCAACCGGTGAACATGCTGGGTAATGCCTTGCACATCAAACCAGGATTGCGCTGACAGAAAGAAGGGGAGCAAATGAAGCTGGTATCCAACCAAAATGGTTAAGAAGAAGGCAAAACCAAATGAAAGTAGGAGAAAGAAAAGATAAAGGAGAACATAAAAGTAATGATTGAATAAGCAGTAAATTCAAAAGCTGATCCTTTGAAAATTAAATAAAACAGAAAAACTTGGCAAAAATAGTAAATAATACAAACAGTGAATGCAGACTAAGCATACACACCTAAAATTATGCATATGAAGAGTGTATAATAGATGAGCTTAAATTTTTAAAAGAGAATATTAAAACAGCCCAAATGCTAATATTTTTTAAAACCTCTAATATCCATGTTCAGGAAAAATACAGATTAGCAAAATGGAGTGTAAGAACTACATAAAACCTCGGTAGACCAGAAAAAAGGAAGAAATAAAACTCTCTCCCTTTATAGATAATGTGGTTGTCTTTGTAGAAAATCCCAAAAGCTCTGCTGAAAGTTTAACTTTCTCCTAAGACTTAATAAGTGAGTTTACCAAAGTTGTATGTTATGATATCCATATACAAGAATTACTCCTATTTGTATATACCAGCAATGAGCAATTAGAAATTGAAATTTTTTAATGTACCATTTATAGCACACACAAAAAAAACTCTGACATGTTTAAGGATAGATCTAATGTACAGCATTTGTATGCTGGAAAGTAAGACAATGAAGAAAACTTGAGGACAGTATCTGTGAGAAATGTACACATGGATTCAAAGACTTTCTGTTACTAAGATGTCAGCTGATTTTTTATAAAGGTGCCATGGAAATCCGTTACAGAAAAGATGATCAGAATAAATGGGGCGCAGAACATTTGAACAGCCATTTGCAAGACAGAGCCTGAACCAGTATGTCTCACTATTATAAAAATTAACTCCGATTGGTCCTAGACCTAAATGAAAAACCAAAAGTATAAAATTTCTAAAAGAAAACATATAAGAAAATCTTTGTCGGTTTGAGTTAGGCAATGATTTTGTGGGTCACAAACACTGCAGATTGTAAAAGAAAAAACTGTTAAATTAGACTTTGAGGTAAAGATCCTATATTCTTTGAGAAACACTGTTATGAAAATGAAGACAAGTGACAGACTTGTAGGATGTGTTTGCAAAATACATACCTGATAAATGACCAGTAACCAGGACAGAAAAAGAGCTCGAAAAACTCGATCATGAGAAAACAACCACCCAGTTTAAACAGAAGCAAAAAATTTGAACACCTGTGCCACCAAAAACAGGTACAAATACTGGCTGTATGGAACCATAGAGCAGCCTGGGCACTTCTTTCGAGTGATGACATTTTGCTTGTGAAGACGTAGCTAACCATGAACTAGTGAGTTCTAGGGTGAAAACTGGGTTTTTACTCTCAAAGCCCAAATTACGCTGAACAAGCTCTTCACCCCCATCTCTTCCAGGACCCAGAAGCCTGCCTCACACAAGCCAGCACTCAGACAGGGCTCCATGTGTTCCCTCCTACCATCCATCAGTACCCCCATTGATCTTCCCACTGTTCAACCACCCTGAGGAAGAGACTGTTTCTCCTTGGCTCAAGAGGCGTCTGTGGTGCTGGTCACTGGGGGTAGAGCCCTGGACACAGCAGGCATCGAGCGCTGCCCCGAGGCCATCGTAGACCCCCTCGCTGTTGTCCAGCTCCGTAACCGGGCGGTCGTTTCTGCCATAATGGTCTGAGTGGACCCCTGCTGCCCAGTCTGTGCGGGGCCTCCGAGGGCGGGCATGGCCGGCAGAGCCTCCCCTGCTAATTGCCTGAGTCATGTGAAGAGCCTCCCCCACCCTTGGCTGATGCCCTTCATTCTGCATTAGGAGACATTATGCTCTCAAACAGCATGTGTGTTTTAATTGCTTAATCATCTTTAGGAAGAAAATACAGTCAAACTGTCAGTACCTTAGAAATTTTCCTTCCTTTCACTGCTACATGTCACATCTCCGGATGTGAAGTTATTACTCCTCAAATCCGTCTAAAAAGAACAGCACTAGTTTACTTCAGATGACAGAGAGTGCGGCCTGGACTCTGCGAGGCTGACTGCAGCCCCGAGGCACGCCAAGGCAGGGTGGCAAAGCTCAGAGCCACGGAGACCCTCTGCCCTCATAGGCCCCACGGCCCCGTGCGTGTGGCCACAGGTGGTGGTGGCTAGGGTGCTGAGCACATTGCAAGGAGTCCTGTGCGTTCCTGTCCATCCTCTGTGGCTGTTTGTTTACAGCCTGCTCAGAAATGTTAAGTTTTATTTTATCAGAGTTCTGCCCAGCGCTAAGCAACTGATATTAGAACAGTAACTAAAGTGTTTACTCTAAAGTGCCAATACCATTGACATTCTGAACACTTTTCCTTCTGTTGGCAACAGACAGTTAAACCACAGAATGCTCACTAAGAACAGCTACACGGATGCTAGGCTAGGTAGCAGAAGCCCAACTGATTTTTTGTGATAAATGCTACCTCCAAGGGGTTGTGAAACCAAGCATAAGCTAAATAATAAACAGATGTGAGTCACCAAATATAGAAACTTGCATCCTGACTACAGCGGGCCCAACAAGATGATAGGGTGTTCACAGGAAGATACAATTTATAGGTCAGGATGTAATGGTAACCTTTCACTGCGTATGCTGAAGGCAAACCTTGGGCTTTGGATCACGTGCAGATACAAAGAGGTTATGTAGGAAGGTGTATGGAGTTTCACTTTCCGTTTTCGCTTGCGTGGGGCTGTAGGGTAGTTGACTTGCCCCCCTTGACATGCTTCTGCTGATGTTCATGTGTCCCTTTTGAATGCTGTGATTTGGGGAACATCACTGATGCTCTAAATTATAGTCCTATATCCTCGTAGCATCTTGTTAGGGCCCGGCCTTCTCTAGTATCCTAGTAACGTGTTGGAAATCCGGGGAAGGCAGGTTCTAATTCCAGCTCCACAGTGGCTCACTGTGTCCTGTTCACATGCTCTTGGACCCTGGAGCAGCCAGGGTCCCCTAGAAAGGCCTCAGAACAAGCAGGGCCAGCTTTGCCTCCTGGTGGCGTCTCAGCGAGCTCGCTGACACTGGCCTGATGCCCTCCCCCTGCAAGGAACGATGGCCTCACACCTCACCGGTCCCCCACAGGGAGTCTCACACCTCGCTGGTCCCCTGCAGGTGGCTCTGGTGCAATGGACAGAGAGCGTCGGCCTCACGCTGGTTAGCAGAGACCTCACATCCATGCAGCTGCGGACCCCCAGCGGCCAGATCCTCACCTACTGCATCCTGCAGACCTTTCCCTTCACGTCGGAGAGCAAGCGCATGGGGGTCATCGTCAGGGTACGCCCGCCCCTGCCCCGGCCAGGGTCAGCTCTGCTCACTGCAGGGCCACTAAGGCTCCCTGCAGGGCTTTATGTTTGTCCCAAAATTCAGACTGATAACTTATGCTCCAGTGGTTGTGACGACTAAAGCAGAGTGAGTATAAGGTGTTACTGGTGAGTTTTGAAGTCAGCTCGAGCTGCTTTGTTTTCCACTGCAGTAGCCGCTGGAGAGTTTACCTGAAGACTGACTTATGACTATGAAGTTGCTGTCAAATGTTTGTAGCAAATACCACAAATACATCTTGGATGTTGGCTAAACTAGAAGCTCATTCAAACTATGAAAATTTGAGAGGATTTACCTTGCAGTCCCAGACACATGCGTGTGTACAGGTTTTACTTCAGAAGCCTCAGCACAGCACCTCGCAAACTGCCGTCGTGGCCTCTGCTGCGATCGGCCTGGGTGCCCAGGGAGGACGCGGCCCTGCAGGGGGGTGTTTGAGCAGCCCGCCCGGAGAGAGGCACTCTCGGGGGCTGATGTCTCTGGCTGTTGCATCTGGGCAGCCTGGCCTCAGTGGGCGTCTTGTTGCAGGACGAGTCCACGGCAGAGATCACGTTCTACATGAAGGGTGCCGACGTGGCCATGGCCCCCATCGTGCAGTACAACGACTGGCTGGAGGAGGAGGTATGCGTGAGCTGTCGTCCGCAGGCTCTCAACACAATGCAGGGCGGGAGCTCTGGGTACTCACGGGGTCACTGCCGGACACCAGTCAGCCCGTAGAGCAGAAGAGGTGGGAGAGCTGGTGATACAGCATGCATTTGCTGTGCAAACAGCTAGCCTTTTGGGTTTTGGTGAATATATGTGGATATGTGCAGGCGGGTCCTTATGAAGAATATGTTGGTGAAGAAATAGAAAGCATCACTAATCAGTCACTAAAAAACCTGAAATAATATTGTTTTTATATCCAGAGTTATATTTTAACGTGATACTTATTTTGTAACCTAAATTATTACAAGATTTTAGTTAGAATTTTAATCTAATTCTAATTTGTACATAAGATTCACTTTAAACATGGAAAGTAAGACCCAGATATAACCAATCCTATATTTTCATCAAATTCTCCCTAAACAAATATGACTTGTCCTTGTTGTTCACATTTATGTGTTAATAAAAAGTTAGAGTCAGAGGAAAACTAACCCCCTGCAGTCATGGGCACGACCCCATCCCCCCACCGTGCCTGCTGTTGCCGAGGTCCAGTGCACCCCGCCCCCACTGCACGCCTGGAGTTGGTCTGTCAGTCCAGAGACCACAGCCCACGTCCATGACGGTATTGGCAATATGAATCAATAGCTCCTTCAGGCACTGGATTTAATCAGGGACATGAATAAATTANCGACCCCATCCCCCCACCGTGCCTGCTGTTGCCGAGGTCCAGTGCACCCCGCCCCCACTGCACGCCTGGAGTTGGTCTGTCAGTCCAGAGACCACAGCCCACGTCCATGACGGTATTGGCAATATGAATCAATAGCTCCTTCAGGCACTGGATTTAATCAGGGACATGAATAAATTAAACTCCCTGAAGACCTAGTAAAATGCCATAAAAATTACTTTTGGTCATAATGATGTGCAATTAATTATAAAATCCTTGTTTAATTTATTTAGCTTTATGAGGTCAAATCAATAAATGTCTTGCAACAGACAGATAATGTCAGATTGTTTTTCACAAAGATAACTTTATTAAAAATCCTTTATGCATTTATTTCCAACATTGTAGTTTCTTCTGTGGACACATCTTTCAACCTCCGCCCACGTCTTTGTTGTAGTGCTGTCGTTGTCTGGGGGCCTTCTAGTTTATTCTAAAGCCCGCAGGTTATTGGAGCCTGAGTTTACACGGGCTGTTCTGTGTCAGGGAAGCACTCGAGTGGAATTTTGGTTATAAACTTTTTCCCCAAACTTGAAAAACAAAACCACCAACACCTGCCCTCTAGCGGTGGCAAGGGCGATGGCGTGAGGCCTACCCCCCAGTATCTCCTCTGTGGACTGCTCTGGAGGTGCTGGGGGCGGCTTCTTCTGCAGTGCTCCTCCCCTGCCCATTCCCAGGGAAGGCCGTGGTAGTGACTGCGGTGGGGGGGGGGGGGTGCCGAGCCCGTGGCGAGCCTGTGACCTGCCTGTGCCCTCCTAGTGTGGGAACATGGCCCGCGAAGGCCTGCGCACGCTCGTGGTGGCCAAGAGGGCACTCACGGAGGAGCAGTACCAGGATTTCGAGGTGAGTGGGCAGCTCCCCTGGGGCCACTGTTGCTGGGCGTGTAGGGCGTCTAACCTCAGTCGGTCCAGCATGACTCACAGCACCACCGTCATCCCCAGAGCCGCTACAACCAGGCCAAGTTGAGCCTCCATGACCGGACGCTCAAGGTGGCCGCGGTGGTGGAGAGCCTGGAGCGGGAGATGGAGCTGCTGTGCCTGACAGGCGTAGAGGACCAGCTGCAGGCAGACGTGAGGCCCACCCTGGAGATGCTGCGCAACGCTGGCATCAAGGTAGGGCCCGGGAGTGGTCCCCCGAACCAGGTACCCTGTCCCCCAGGGGTGATCCCCTGGAACTCAGTACCCCATCCCCCAGGGATAGTCCCCTGAGACCAGGTACCCCATTCCCCTGGGGGTGGTCCCTTGGAACTCAAGTAAGACAGAGCGTGGAAGTGTCTGGAAGCAGAGGTCTCTACATGACCCTCGAAGAAGAAACCAGCACATCTGGAAACCTCTGTGTCCCCAGCTGGACATCCATCCTTAGAGATTTGGGCGGTTCCACACCGCCCCCAGCTTTCAGGCACTCCAAGGGCGGGCCGGTTGCCCCCTGGCCTGGCCCGAGCTGCCCGCACCGCAGCCTGTACCCACTTTGAGGGTTTCGCAGAGACCGCATGATGCTGTCTACTGACGCACAGACCGGCTGGCTTCCCAGCGGTTTGTCCTCTTCGGGTCCGGGGAGACAAGGGCTTTGGGTATAAGGTTTAGTTTGTTTTCCTGCCTTCTGTGCTCTCACTGAAGCTGAAGTGCAGTTTTCAGGGGGCAAGAAATGTGCTGCCTCAGAACAGGCCCTCCACTTTTGAAAATTTTACTGAAAAGAAACCCTTGTGTCTTCCTGGACCAGAGAGCAAACTAGGGGGAAATGTTAGGACACAAAGCCGTGCCAGCTTCAGATAACAGTGCCCTTGGCACACCTAGATGAGGGCGCCGTGACAGCACCAAGGAACACAGGAGATTCCCCGCCCATTGAGAGGCGCAGTGGGGCCGCCGCAGGGGTCCGAGCTGCTGTCCAGGTGGGAGTCAGAATTGGAGAGTGGCTCGGACTCCGAGCGCTGAGCCCACCTCAGCCCATCTGGCCGGGAAGTTGGATGGAGACACAAGGCAGTTTAGAGTGGACAGCCTGCCCATTCACCGTATTTCTTCCTGAGCTCCGCGCAGTCCAGCTCTCGGGTGTCCTCCTGAGTGGTCGGCGAGCCGAGCAGTGCACGCGTCCCATGTAGAGGTGCGGGTGTCAGCGGTAGCTGCTCCCTGAGCGCTGGAGGAGGGCTCAGTGAGGCTCTGCCCTGGTCCCTCCCCTTTTTCCACCTAAAGACGCAGACTCCTTTGTTCTGTCCCATGGAAGGACGTGGTTTCGGCCAGTCCTCTGCACCTGAGCCACGGCGCTCGCAGTCACAGTCGCCAGATTGTCGGGAGCGACGGTTCTTGTTCTGTGGCTTGTTTCCAGCCTTGTCACAGTGAAGTGTCATAATCTTAGATCTAGGCTCTGTAAAGTGACTCTAAATGTGTAACAGAAATAAAAACACACAAATCCTCAGACACTGAAAGGAGCCACTGAGCAGAGAGCCAGTATACCGTGTCAGTTTGTGTCCTGTGCCCCGAAATTCATGCTTATGTATGATACATAAAACACCTGAAAAGTTCAGATGGTAGAAACTACTGATATTACAGGAAGTATGTATAAACCATTCCATTATGTGTAAAGATTTTGCTTTTCAGGTTAGGGAGATTTACACACCAGCACATGTATGTGTGTGATATTTATAAGTAAGAGTGGTCTCAGGAGTTCCTTGGTTGCCTAGTGGTTAGATTCTGGGCTTCCATGGCCCAAGTTTAGTTCCTAGTTGGGGAACTGAGATACCACAAGCCACAGGGCACAGCAAAAGTTAAATAAAATAACTGCAGTAATAAATGGGCTAGATCTTTTTATTTTTCATGGTCTTATTCAACATGCCTTATTTGACATAAACAATTTCTGGCTTAACTACTGCCTGTCTACCCATCTTGAACCCCAGCTTTCAACTGAGAGCCCACAGGTCACACAAGAATCTCAGGTCCTCAGCCCTGCATACCCTCAGCCCTGTGGTCCTTCGGCCACTAGGCTCCTGCCCCAGTCCTTCACCTGCCCCGGCTCCAGCTGCCATGTCTGAACGTTACTCTGCTCTTGCTGTTCCCGTTAGCACATCGTCTGAGACGTTTTTGTCCACCTTTACAGTCTCCAGTGCACGGAGCAGTGACACTAGGCACACTTACACTGCCATGCAGCTGCCGCCTGTCTTCACTCACCAGTCTCAAGATGAAACTGCCCCTGGGCTGCCAGCTCTCCCTCCCGCAGCCCCAGCACTTGCCGGTCCACTTGGTCTCTCTGAGTGCGACTCTAGGGACCACATTTAGGCACAGTCAGGCAGTGTTTCCCCTGGTTTGTTCCACTCAGCACAGTGTCCTCGAGGTTCGCCCTCGTTGTAGTAGGTGTCGGAACCGCCTGCCCTGTACGGAGGGACCACACTGGGTTTCTCCACTGTCCATCCGTGGACTCTTGCCTCACTTCACGTTTTGGCTGTTGTGAATAGTGACACTGTAGATGCAGGTGTCTGTCCAAGGATAGAGACTTAAGAAGTGAACCCATGACAGAGCTGGGGCTCACCCACTGGGCCTGTCTCCTAGATATGGATGCTGACAGGTGACAAGCTGGAGACTGCCACGTGCATCGCCAAGAGTTCTCACCTGGTGTCTCGAACGCAGGACACGCATGTTTTCAGGCCGGTAAGTGTACATCCACGTCCCTTTGAACTTTAAATGTTTTGAATTAAAATTTACTGGTTTTGTGAGAATGTAAATTAATTGCTAGATACCTATTCAAAAAGAGAAATAATTTTCTTGCTCAATTTATAAATGTTAAAAACAGATATCTATTAGTTACATATATTAATGTGATCAAAAGCTGCTTTTGATAGAGTGAAACAAGATATACATTCAAGAGTATTTTCCTGTAGTACTATTAGAATTATTAACAACTAAATATTTATTTTAAAACAGACATACTGCCATCACTTTCCATTTGATTTATAAAAGTGTAGTGATTTTTAAAATTACAGTTCCCTAGTGGTCCAGTGGTTAGGACTTGATGCTTTCTCTGCCAAGGCCTTGGGTTCAACCCCTGGCCTGGAAGCTAAGATCCCACAAGGTGTGTGGCACAGCCAAGAAATAATAATGTCTGTCTCTTAGTCATACACATTATATGCGGTCCAGAGGCTGCTTTTGTGAGACAAGATGTAAATGCAAAGTAGACATGTTTTTAATTTACTGCCACCTTCTCTTAATTAGATCAAAGGAAATTAATAGAAATGATCTAAATTAATGTGTTTACTGTATCTATTAGTTATGATGAAATTTGAATCAAACAAGAAATAAAAGTTTCTTGGGTCTTGATTGATGGTGGCTGAGCAGACATAGTATGTGTCTGTCTTCCAAATGAAGCGCTTGCACCTACAGAAGTAGTGATTTGAATATAATTTACATGTAAATGTCATTTATCTCAAAGCATCAGAATCGCAAATTAGGCCCTGCAGACTACTATTTGCAATTAAATTATTAATGATTCTGATAAAACTTCAGATCAATTTTTGTTGACTTTTCAGTGTTATAGCCCCACAAATAAAATCTCCACAATAAAAGCTACCTACTTAAAGATGAGTCTGGGATTAATTTGAAACACATGAAACTTTATTTTAGTCCTATATCATTTCTTTTATGCCCCATAAAATCTCCACAGAAAGAATGTCAAAAACTGGAATGTTGGCTTCTGAAATGTTTCCATCCTAAAATTAATGATATTTTGAGATTATGGCTCGATTTTACGTCGTTTAATCCTCCATATACTTAGTTGGCCTGAACTACAAGAAGCTGAAACTCATGACCGAAACACAAAGCAAGCATTTTGCTCACTCACCTTGTCATGAATGAGGCATCTGTAAATGGTCCTTCCGTCCTCCACCCCCTGCTCGGCCTCCTCAGACCCACTGGACCACCCAACCCCGAAACTGTAGACTGTCCATTCGTGGCCAGCATGTGCTCACTCACGTGTGCTGCTGAGCGCTCACGGGGTCGGGGGCTGCCGCACTCTTACCTGCATGTGCTCCTGAGTGCTCACGGGGCGTCCAGCGCCCACGGGGATGGGGGCTGCCGCGCTCTACCCGTGTGTGCTCCTGAGCACTCACGGGGCGTCCAGCGCTCACGGGGATGGGGGCTGCTGCGCTCTTACCCCTGTGTGCTCCTGAGCACTCACGGGGCATCCAGCACTCGCAGGGGTGGGACTGCCCTCTTCGCTCACCTCATCTTACTGCAGTTGTAGTACTTGCCCTGCACTTCCCAGTGCGTCTCCTGCTCTGAGTTGCCACAAATTGGGAAACAATGATAGTAAATAAGTAGGTGTTTACTGCTAGCACTGCAGAAGAAATTCGGAAGACAGTTTGTTACAGCGTTTCCTGTGTCTGGAGCTCCATCATGCTAACTGGTCCTTTCTCCCCTTTCGTGGAGGTGACCAGCCGTGGAGAAGCCCACCTGGAGCTGAACGCATTTCGAAGGAAACATGACTGTGCGCTGGTCATTTCCGGGGACTCCCTGGAGGTGAGGCGCGCCCTGCCCCAGACCTGTGTGTCTGTCTGTCCTCCTCCCTGGAGGTGAGGCGTGCCCTGCCCCAGACCTGTGTGTCTGTCTGTCCTCCCTGGAGGTGAGGCGCACCCTGCCCCAGACTTGTGTGTCTGTCTGTCCTCCTCCCTGGAGGTGAGGCGCGCCCTGCCCCAGACCTGTGTATCTGTCTGTCCTCCTCCCTGGAGGTGAGGCTGCGCCCTGCCCCTAGACCTGTCTGTCTGGCAGCCTGTGGGCTTCTGCAGGTGTCCCTGCCAGGCTGCCTTGCTCGTCAGCACTGTTTCTGGGTCCCTGCTCTCAGCAGGTCGCATGCAGTCCTGTGAGGGGTGGGCCCTGAGGAGCTGCCGCTGTGCTGTGGTAAGAGCCTGGCCCACACAGCTCTCGCCTCCACTCTGCTGCTGGCTCCTTCAGTCCCTCTCCGGGCTCCTGGAGCTTGTTCCGTGTTAGCAGCATGGCCGCCGTGGAGTCCTGGCTCTGGTACCCACATCATGATCTAAATTCATCCACACACACACACATCCAGCAGTGGCCCGGGACCCAGGAGACCCTGTGCTCCTGGAGACCCCCGCATGGGGTGGGCGGCTCGTGGATGTCTGGGCTATCCCCTCTGTCTGGTCCCCTCTGCTCACTCTGCTCATGGGCCTGGCGGCCACAGTTACCCAGACGGGGGTGCCGGGCACCCACACCTTCTGCAGTTTGCCAGGGGTTCTTGCAGATGTTTCTAGGACTCTGGGCGGAGTGGTGGGTCCTCTTGTGACCCAGCCCTTGTCAGTGGGACGCTAAGGCCACCCCGTCAGGGCGCGGGCAACACTTCCCCGGGGGAGCAACAGAGATGGCCGCGCCCTCTGTGCCTGCAGGTGGCGCTGCATTTCTGACTCTCCCCGTGGACCCAGAAGGGGCCGGCAGCTGTGGTCACAGAGCCTGCCACCCACGCTGCTGGGCTCCGCACCTCCCGAGTCTGTTCAGCGGCTCCCACAAAACCGCACAGGACCATTGGGCCTGGACAGCAGAGCCACGGCCATGACTCGGGGTGTCCAGCTCAGCCGTGGGGCCGTGCAGCCTTTAGGCAGCTTTGGGGGACCTTTACTTTCCCGGCCGAGATGGGGAGCTGGGGTCAAAGTGTTCCATGTGACCGGAGACTAGGACCTTTCCAGTGGGGCCAAGGGGGTGGCTGATCAGCCTAATCCCGGGAGCCCTGGCCTTGGGGCTGCGCATCCACTCTGTCTGTGGCGGTGAGCCCGGGCCCCGCTCTTCCCCCAGGTCTGCTTGAAGTACTACGAGCATGAGTTCGTGGAGCTGGCCTGCCAGTGCCCAGCCGTGGTCTGCTGCCGCTGCTCGCCCACCCAGAAGGCCCACATCGTCAAGCTGCTGCAGCAGCACACAGGCCGGCGCACCTGTGCCATCGGTGAGCATCCCCATCATGCACCGGGACGCACGCCGCGCATCCCCACTGGCTCGACTCCACCGTCATGACACCCGCGGCCAGAGCCCTGTCTGCTGTCAGCGAGGGAGATGGGCCCTGCAAGCGTCCCCTCACACCCTGTTCCCTCCCTCAGGTGACGGAGGGAACGATGTGAGCATGATCCAGGCGGCGGACTGCGGGATCGGCATTGAGGGGAAGGTGCGGCCAGGCCAGTCCCCGCCCCCGCCCCCACCCCACACCTACTCTGGGCCCCCACACCTACTCTGGGCGGCTCCAGCTTATGGCGGGGAGGGGGCAAGGCGGGGTCCACCGCCCTGCGGGAGCAGCTCCCTGAAGACCAGATGGGGACAGTCACAACCTGCCACGACCCAGTTCCCTGGCCAGTCTGCCCTCTGAGCTCACGTGAAAACACCCAGAGAGATGGGGCATGCACAGGATCCCGGCCCCTCTGCTTCCTGGGCCCACAGCTGGGTGTCTGGTCACAGCTGAACCTGCAGCTGCTTGTGGTGGGGCGTGGGTCGGCGGCTCCAGCTGAGGCGACAGGTTGCAAGGACTGGCTGGCAGACGCCCAAGGTTCCTGGACGCTTAGATCCTGGACACCCACAGTGCTGGAGCTGAACCCTCCTGAGGTCCTGGGGGCAGCGGCTGCTCCACGGCCGAGAGTGGGCTCACTTGGGCTGGGGCCCACACAGTGCTGCCTGCTCTGCACTCCGGGGAGCTTTGGGTCGGACACACTCTGCAGGCCCATCCCCAGCCACGTGTCACTCTCCGTGAGTTTGGCTGGTCCTGAGCACCCCGCCCGCCCTTGCAGGAGGGACGGCAGGCCTCGCTGGCAGCTGACTTCTCCATCACGCGGTTCAAGCACGTTGGCCGCCTGCTCATGGTGCACGGGCGCAGCAGCTACAAGCGCTCGGCGGCGCTTGGCCAGTTTGTCATGCACCGGGGTCTCATCATCTCCACGATGCAGGTGCGCCCCACCCTGCCCCCAGCCCCGCCCCAATCNTGAGCAGAACTCCGAGGCCCAGGAGAACCAAGGTCATGTACCGGTTTCCTAAAAGCAGAACTTTCCGAGTCTCACAGCCACGTGATTGTAAAGCCAGAGACTCTCCCTGCTCTTCTCCAAGCCAGTTCCCAGGCCTGGGCTCTGTGGCTGCCACAGAGAAAGGCCTACCCCAGCCCCTTCCACAGCCCAGCCCCACTGCCTTCAGAGTCAGCGGCCTGCCCGGCTCAGGGAGGCCAGTGTGTGGAGGGGCCCCCGAGTCCCTGCCCGACCCCCTAGTCCCTTCTGCCAGCTGGGCGAGTGGCCACCGTGGGCCTGGCAGGCTCTGAGCCGCGGTGATGGGGGTCAGGCGGACTCTCCGGCTTCGGTCACAGGATGTTCTGCCGGGGGCCACGGGCCGCGGTGGCTTCTTCCAAGAAGGCCAGAGTTCCCAAGGGAAGGCTGGACCTACCCTGCTTGTCCATCCGGCCCTGCTCAGGCCCCTCGGAGCTTTGCGTTCATCCATCGGCTGGGCAGCAAGTCAGGGCTCAAGGGAGAGCCAAGGGCGGACACGACCTCTGAGCAGCGAGTGAAGCAAAGGCAGGATGGGGAGTGAAGCACGGAGGGGGCTGGGGGTGCTGGAGCAGGGCCTCGGGTCCCCAGACAGCGGAGCCCCTGCCCCGGTCACAAAGCCTGTGCCCGGGTCCGGCAGAGCCAAAGGTGTCCTCCCGGGCAGGACCACGATGGCCCGCAAGAGCCCAGGGCCCTGACCCACGCTGCCTGAGATGCAGCCTGTGGAGCTGGGCCTCGGGTCGCACCCCTCAACAGCGACGACACAGTCAACCTCCGGTTCTGGGCCGGGCCCCACCCCCTGCCCCCACCTGCCTGCGGCCACACGCTCCACCCTCCCCGCCATCTCCCCGCAGCCCCTGTGTGTCTGGGTGTCACCAGGTGGAGCCCTCCAAGACGGCCTTGTCAGGTCTGAGCCCGAGTCCCGAGGTCTCAGGCGGCTGCACTGAACTCTGGATGCTGATTGTTCAGTGACCTAATATCGCTTCAGGGCTCCCAGGCTCTCCCCGACCTGAAGGTGCAGAGACCGGCCAGCTGAGCCAAGGTGGCTCTGATTCTATCATGGGACTGGGTGTCTGGTCCAGACTGGGTCTTCACATCCCCTGCCCAGCACCTGGCCCAGTCACCTGCCCCGGGGAGCCGACTCTGAGAGAAGCCAGACTCCTGAGCAGCGAGGGGAGCCTCACAGTGTAGACGGTTGCTCCCAGGAGCCTCCCAGGGCTTCTGGGCACAACTGCAAGGGGGTGCAGTCCACATGGGCAAGCTGGCGGGGCGTCCACTCAGCCCCAACATCCTCGTCCTGAGTGGCCCTAACTGTCACTGCCAAGGAGAGTGGTCCATCTGAGTGTCTGGAGGCTGCAGTTATGATGATGACTTTGGGGTCTCGTTCAGGGAGAGGGGGTACTGTGCTTACTGCTTTCACCAAACAGGAGTGGAAAGCAGCTAAACCCTCAGGCCCACTCCCCTCACTGGGGTGATACTTCACTGGCTGGGACGCAGCCTCCTGGCCCAAGAGCCCCATGAGGCCCCCGCTCCAGCTGGGCAACTCCCCGTGTCCAGAATAGCAGAGCAGAGGGACTCACCCGCAACATGGCCCCAGAGCGCCAGGCCGGGCTGGTCCTGGAGGAGGCTCTGGCCCCACTTTTGGGAGTGCCAGGGGGTACAGCGCCAATGCCCAGTGGACTGGATGGCCCTGGCTCGGTTCAGGGGCCACAGTGCCAATGCCAAGGACCCTGGGAGTGTGTTAGGGGCTCTGGGGAGGGAGCCTCCCAATGCTCCCTTCACCTATTCTCAACAGCCCTAAGGTCCCCACCCCCTGGAGCCCAAGCTCGATGCGGGGTTGTGGGGTTCCCGTCTGGCCCTGCACCTTCTGCCACCACTAACCACCTCTGGGAGAGTAGCCAGTCACTGAGACCTCCCAGGATGTGGGGCTGCCCCCACGACCCTGCAGGTGGCCGCCGCCTCCAGCAGGGCCTCCTGGGTGCCAAGACCCTCTTGCCCGCCACAGGCACCCCCCACGGGCACACATGCCAGGCTGCTGGCTCCGCCCCCACAATTGCTGGGACATCCTGACTGCCACCACCCCATCCCATCTGAATGCCCGCATTAGGGGCAGGTGACAGACAGGTGGGGGAGGGTGTGGGGGTGCTCCAGGACCTCGGGACCACAGGGCTGGGCTCAGGCTGGTGGGATCTGGATGAGATGCTCGGAGGCTGAACAGCCTCTATGGGGGAAGGACGCCCAGTGTTGTCAGTGATGCAGACTCCAACACCCCACCACGCAACCCTAATGCTCAGCAGGACACACTGCCCTCAGCCGGGGGCCCACCTGGGTCCTCAAGAGGAAACGGGAAGGTGGACACTGGGTGGACATCCAGCTGGGGAATTTGGGAGGGGGAGGCTAAAGGCAATTCGGTAACCACAGCCACCAGGCTGGCAGTTGAGCCACTCGGCTACAGACCACTGCCCGCTGTGGCCCTAGGAGGCAGGACGTCCAGGGCCCCCCATCACATTGCCCAGGAGGGACCACTGGGCAGCTTGGGGCCCCACATGGCCAGATCCAGAGGATACTGCATGAGGGCCAGGTGATGACACGGGCCATGCATCATTAAGCAGCAGTGAGAAGGGGTGGACAGAGACAGGCAGGCCCAGCTACAGAGCCATTCTCAGTGGGGATGACAGACCCCGGGCATTTCTGAGTCCCTTCCCAGTCCCCCTCAACAGCCTGAGCCCACCAGGCTGCAGCCGTGCCCTTTGTCTTTGGGCCCCAGAGACCTTGGTTCTCTGCCTGCCCCAGGGCAGGCATTTGTCCTTTTGAAGTGNGAGCCATTCTCAGTGGGGATGACAGACCCCGGGCATTTCTGAGTCCCTTCCCAGTCCCCCTCAACAGCCTGAGCCCACCAGGCTGCAGCCGTGCCCTTTGTCTTTGGGCCCCAGAGACCTTGGTTCTCTGCCTGCCCCAGGGCAGGCATTTGTCCTTTTGAAGTGCCTCCAGCCTGGGGACATCGCCTCCCCTCTGCCTCCCAGCTCCACCGAGTTCTAGACGCCGGCCAGAAGGTCTCATGGTCGCCGGGACATTGGTAGCACCTGCCCAGAGCAGCCATGCAGCGCCATCAACAGAGCAAGCACGGGCTGCGGGTCCCTGGAGGAGCCCGACTTGGAGCACATGGGCCAGAGACCCCCAAGGGGGCCAGTCACCCAGAGGCCAGAGGGAGGGTCTCGAGGGGCATCCACACCCGTGCTCAGGCCAGCAACTTCTCGACAGTGGGGAGGTGCACTCAATGCAAACGCCCTTCCATGGACGAGCAGGGACAGAAGCAGGTCCCTGCCCACGATGGGCTCTGAGTCAGCCTCAACAGGGAGGAGCGCTGACTGGGAACAACCCGGATGGACCTCAAGGACATGTTGCCGAGTGAAACACCGTTCTAAAAGGACAAATACTGAGTGATTCCACCCACATAAGGCGCCTGGGCTTAGCTTAGCGTGCAGGTTCACAAATGGGAGGTAGAGGGTGGGGTGGGGCTGGTGGTCCTCAGGGACCATGTACTGGCTTGAGAAGATGAGAGCACTCTATAGACAATGGCGACTGTGCACGTGCTTGATGGCAGTGAAGCACACACTTACTGTTTCCATAGTGCACTGTGCTGTGTGTGTTGCGTGTGTTGGCAGTGCACTGTGTTGTGTGTGTTGACAGTGCACTGTGTTGTGTGTGTTGCCTGTGTTGACAGTGCACTGTGTTGTGTGTGTTGCGTGTGTGGACAGTGCACTGTGTTGTNCACACAACACAGTACACTGTCAACCCACACAACACATGCAACACAGTTCACTGTCAACACACGCAACACAGTGCACTGTCAACACACGCAACACACACAACACAGTGCACTGTCAACACACGCAACACACACAACACAGTGCACTGTCAACACACACACCACAGTGCACTGCCAACACATGCAACACACACAGCACAGTGCACTGTGAATACACGCAACACACACAACACAGTGCACTGTCCCTGTCTCTTATACACATCTCATTGAACTGTTGTGTGTTGCGTGTGTTGACAGTGCACTGTGTTGTGTGTGTTGACAGTGAACTGTGTTGCATGTGTTGTGTGGGTTGACAGTGTACTGTGTTGTGTGCGTTGCGAGTGTTGACATTGAACTGTTGTGTGTGTTGCGTGTGTTGACAATGCACTGTGTTGCGCATGTTGACAGTGCACTGTGTTGTGTGTGTTGCGTCTGTTGCATGTGTGCACACGAGTTGTAAGCAGACAAGTACAGCACAGGGTCTCTTGCTGTCTGGGCACCAGAGGCCCAAGTGCAGGGGAGCCTGGGGATGTGCGGAGGCGCCAGGCCCATGGCCTCTGCCTGGAACCCACCCACCCGCCCCACCCCCTGCCCAGCTCCTGGGATCCCACAGCCCAGCCCTTGCCACAGCCCCAGGCTTTAGGGTGTGGGCTTGAAACAGCATCTTCCCTTAGGGTTCCCATCCATTTACACTTTGGCAAGATGCCACTTCCTGTTTCCAAGAAGGAAAAAAGGCCAAGCGGGCTTGTAAAAAGCCGCCTTCTGCTTCAACATCAAACAGTTCAACGCAGCATCTCCATGAGTTAAGTGTAAATGAATCAGAAGCACATGGATTAAATTTCCCTTGAAATTCACTCTAGTTTAAAAATTAATGGAAAAAGTGCCTGGCAAAACTTGTTTAGAGCTTTATTGCACCAAAAACACTTTAAAAATAGTTTGGGAAGCTTGGCAGACCCAAGCCATGGGCAGATTCCATCTCCTCCCACGCTGGGCCGGAGCCCTGGGCTGGGGAGGGGGCGCTGGCCTATGCCCGGGGTCCTGTGCCCGCCCCTCCCAAAAACTCACTGTGTGTAAAAGAGAAGCCAATTAGAGCAAGAAAGGGACCCAGAGCATTCCCCACCTTGCCAACCTCGGCCCAAGATTGGGATGGAAAACTGCTCGCCTTGGGCTGCTGCTGAATTTAAGAGTTGCCATCAGATGACTGTTCCTGTTGCCATTCTGCATAACGAAGGTACGGTGAGCTCACAGGTGCAAACCCTGCAGCTCTCCAGAAACCAGAGGAGGACCTTCATTCCCTCCAGCCAGATTGGTGCCCAGAGCAGATGCCCAGACAGCCAGACACGGGTGGTGTGGAGTGCCTGCCACCTCCACATGCCCTCAGCTCTCAGAAACACAGGCCTGGCCTGAGGCTGCCGGGAGGGGCCCAGAGCAGCAGGAGCCCACGCAGGATCCCTCAAGAGGATGGAGGGGAACCGCAAGGACTCTGCTCCACAGGGCATCCTCAACCCTCCTGCAACCGCCTCGGAGGCCGCCAGGCACTTGTGGGCCTCGCAGAGCAGGATAGACCCCGGGGCCAGCTGGGGTTCCGGTGCAGCCTGGGGTCCCAGCTGAGTCCACGGCAAAGCAGAGGCGCGGCAGAGGGGAGGCAGCTCCTCCCAGGTGAGGAGCCCACAGGCGGGGTCTCAGGGGGACCCAAGAATCTGCCTCTGGCCTCCCCTTCAACAGAGAGGACTTCAGCCTGCATCACTGTGAAAGCACTGAGGATCGCAGACACAGCAAAAATCCCAAGGTCACTTCCCCTGCCCCAGGGGACTGAGCCCAAAGGAGACTACCGCAGGCTGGAAGGCAGTGAGCAGCACACCAGCGTGTTCAGAGGAAAACACTGCAAACCAAGAATCCGACACTCAGCAAAACTACCTTTCAAAAGCGAGGGTGAAATGAAGGCTTTCCCAGATAAACAAACACTGAGAACTTGCTGCCAGCAGACCCACCTTACAAGAAATAAAGGAAGTTCTTCAGGTGGAAAGCACGTGACCCCAGACACACACTGAAGCCACATGAATAAACAGTGCTGTTAAAGGTAAGTACGTCATTTGATGAAGCAGTACAAATGTATATTTTCCTCCTTTATTCCAATAACTGGCTTAAAAAGCAATTGTATAAAATAATACAGATATAATGTAATGTCAGGCCTATAATTAGTGGAAATGTAAGACAAGTGTAATATTTTCACCAGAACCAAGGAAGTGAGTGAAACAAAGCTGGGAGGAAGGGGACGCAGGCAGGTGGTGAAGGAGCACTAGAGCCCCGCTGGGTCTGCAGCATCACCATTTGTTAACATGTTACCATAAAAAGAGGAGAAAGGAATGAACCCACATAGGATTGATGGTTACGTCTGTCACTGAAATTAAGCTACTAGGCATCTGAAGCTGATTGTGATGTTAATATGTCTGTGGTAAATCCACTAAAGAAATAACTTTAAAAGGGGTAAAAAGCACTAAAGAATTTATTTTGCTACTTGAGACATTCACTTAACATAAAGCAATAAAGGAGGAACAGAGGAACAAACCAACAGGAGGAAAATAGAAAACAAGAAAAATGAAATGGCAGATATAAATCCAATGATATCAATACTAACATTAAATGTGGATGGATTTAACAAAGCTGATCAAAAGAAAATGTGATCCAACCTGAACCCGGCTACAAGAGGTGCACTTTAGACTCACGAATGGACTAAAGTGGGAAAACATATATTATGCAAAGAACAAGATCGGGAAGCTGGAACGGCTATATGAATGTCAGATAAAATAGATTTTAACACAGAGAAAATGTCATTAAACAAAGAGGCATGTTTCATAACGATTACAGGGCCCATCCATCAAGAAAACGTAAAATTTATAAATATATGTGCATCTAGCCACGGAGGCCCAGAATATATGCCGCAGAAGCTGATGGGAGGGAGGGAGAGGCAATGCTGCAGCAATAGTGGGAGACGTCAGGAAGGGCCCCGCCTTCAATCATGGGTGTGGCAACCAGGCAGAAGACCAACCGGGAAACAGAAGACCTGAGCCCAGGGCGGCACACCAGCGAGGCCCACCAGACGTCCTTAGGACACGCCACCCAGGCGAGGCAGAACACACATTCCTCTCAGAGTCACCTGGGACACTGTCCAGAGAGAATGTTCTCCACTGTCCCAGCGGAGCCGCTGCTGAGACTCGGGGTGGGCCACGTGGAGGGTGAAGGGCAGGAGGTGCCATACTGGGTCTTCGGCCGGGATGCTGACCAGCCTTGGCCGTGTTGACTGGCTGAGGACTGTAGTTTTAGCCTGGTGGTGGGACACCTGGAGTGGTGGTCTGGAGATGAAGAAGCCCCTGCACTGTCTCAGGAATGAGGGGAGGATTAAAGAGCGACTTTACAGGGAAAATCTCAGAGCAGAACCTCCAAACCGGAAATGCACGGACCTCTAAGGACACCCCTAGCAGAAAAGGGAACTCACAGGTGTGCAGACCCACCTTTTTCAACTTCAGGCACAACTGGCAGGTTTAATGTCAAAGGCTTTTTAAAAGAACCTCAGCTAAGTTTACTTAGAAGCAAACAAAGTGAAGTCGCTCAGTCGTGTCCGACTCTTTGTGATCCCATGGACTGTAGCCTACCAGGCTCCTCTGTCCATGGGATTTTCCAGGCAATAGTCCTGGAGTGGGTTGCCATTTCCTTCCCAGGGGATCTTCCCAACCCAGGGACTGAACCCAGGTCACCCACATTGTAGACAGACGCTTTACGCTTTACCGTCTGAGCCACCAGGGAAGTCAGAAGCAAACAAACTCTTCCTAATTCTGATTTTTGGGCTTCCCAGGTGGCGCTATTGGTAAAGAACCTGCCTGCCAATGCAGGTAGACATAGGAGATGTGGGTTTGATTCCTGGGTTGGAAAGATCCCATAGAAGTGGGCACAGCAACCCTCTCTAGTATTCTTGCCTGGAGAATCCTCATGGACAGAGGAGCCTGGCGGGTGGTAGTCCACAGGGTTGCAGAGTTGGACACAACTAAGGCATCTTAACATGCACGCAATTCTGATTTTTAACTTAATGCCTGTCTCTGCCCTCTGGCTCAATGCTCATGTAGCCAGGCATGTCTGCCGACACTTGGTTCAGTCTATGAGCCTCTTGCAGGCTGCTCAGAGGTGCTGCAGGAGGAATGCACACCTGCCCTTTAGAGAAGTCGCATGCTCAAAGTGGTTCCAAATGGGAGAGCTTTAAATTGGCGCTGCCAGGGCTCGGATGTGGACCTGGTGAGAACAAAAGCATTTACATCAACTCACAGATGTCTGAGGTGATTTTCATGAGCAAGAACTGGCACCTGGGTGTGCGACAAGGGAACAGGAAGAAAGGGTGGACAGCAGCGCACCTGCCCAGGAGGCCCTGCCAGGCTGGGGGTGCAGAAGCTGGAAAGTGGGACCAAGGGGCCCCCAGCGGAGCTCCCAGGGCAGAGGGCACAGCAGCCCCTTCTGGGCAGCTCTGGCCANCTGCCGAGTTTCAAGCTACTTTTTCATAGTTACAAGGATGGCATAAGCATATGCCCTGAAGCCGGGGATGGCGAGGCCGCGACTGACAGTCTGCTGGCGACCCTCCTGCGTGCAGCCTCGGGTCCACAGCCCCTCACACTCACCCCACACCCGCCCTTAGAAACAGCCACCACCACCCCGAACTCCCCCACCACCCTCATTAGCCGGGAGCAAAGGGGTGACTAGCCTCCTGTGAGGGGCCACCAGGGCCAGGGCTCTGGTGGAAGCCGGAGACACCTTTCCAGATGCCTTATCAGAGCTGATGTACTTTGTCTAAATTATTTTTAAGAAAACCGCCAAGGCTGCCAATGTGTAATGAGTGCTCATATTTTATAAGGGCAGACATCCTTCTGGGAAGTGCTAGAAACTGAATGCTACTGCTTCCTGCACGATTCTAATATGACGGCCCCACTTGCATCACAGCTGCAGTTTTCAAAGACTGCCTGCCCTAGAGAACTTCCTTACCATCAGCAAACATGTGCCCAAGACCCTACACTCAGTGTAAGAACGTCATATGGGGCTCAGGGTCTTGATGTCTTATGTTATTTCTATGTAGTTTTAATCAAGGGAAGATATATATTAACATACACCTTATGTTTCTTACCATTTCATGCCAGTTTAGAAAATGTTTAGATGTAAGCAGTAGATAATGCTTACAGGATGAGCTGTTACTGTCAGAAAACTTTTAAAAGTTGTCGAAATTTTGATTTTACATCTTTGGACACTTTACATCAAAGTTCCCCCCTACATATTTCTTACCACTGCTTTTTAAATACGTGGGCCTTTCAAAGTTTAGATCTTTTTACTTGAGCAGTCGGTGGTCTGTCGTCAGTAATGGATCTTTTTTTTTTCCCCCTCATACAAGAAGAAAAGACATCTATGAGGGGGTGATTATTTGTCCTGTTTCCTACGTAAGAGAATACATTCTAAGGTGCCAGTGCTGAGACAGCTAGTCAGGCGCGGTGATGCCCTTCAATTAAACAAATATCGGTGCATGTATCAGGACTGCAGAATTGGGCCAACCAGAAAGCATGATCTAATCCTTCATACAGACAGGAGCGGGGTGTGAGAGGCAGAGCCCGTCTGCAGGCCCTCGCCTGCCTTGCTTAGGGCTGGCGCAAGGATCTGGCCTTTGCCGCAGACCGGACTGGGCTTTGGTTGCCCATCTGAGAATCTGAGGGAATCCCCAGCCTCCCTCTCCAGTTTAATGAGCATCTGGTCAAAGCTCATTAGGCCTGTTGTTCGGGAAGGCCCTGTGCTTGTTTTTCCGCGTGGGGAAGGCAGAGAAATGCGGGCCTTGTAGGTACGCCCACCACCCATTCAGAAGTTGCACCACACGGAATGCCTGGGGCGCTCCAGGACAGAACAAAGCCCGCCCTGTTCTCCCGCCGCCTCGCTCCGCGTCGTCTCCTAATCCAGATTAGAAAGGCCCCGTGGCCGCATCGCTCGCAGGGCTGGAGGCCTGGGCCCTGAGCACACCCGCCGCCGCTAGGAGGAAGCGCCAAGCTAAACATTTCCATCAAGACAGGAGTGTCTGCTGAATTGGCAAATAGCTCCAAACCATTTACAAGACGCAAGGCACGGGGGTGCTGGTAAGGGGACCAGTTAGAAAAGGGCCCCTTTCGGGCGACCTTGGTGGGGGATCAGCTCCTCCTTGGGACAAACCAGACCTGAGTCCTGGCCCTGGGGGACTCGGCCCACCGGGAAGGATAAACCCACTTTCTCCAGGACAGAACAGTGGAGAGAGACGTTTTGGTATAAACAGTGGGTAGAGGCTGTTAGGTTTGTGTGTAAGTTTTTGGCGAGGGTGAGAAAGTGGCTGAACTTAAGAAAAAAACGAGAAAAATGAAATGCTGTGGCTTCTGAACGGAAAACAGAACTTCCATTTGCCTGAAGGTCAGCAAAAAAAGCAAACTAAAACAAAACAGCCCTCCAACATACATCTCAAAGTTAGGACTATTATTAGAAACTAAATCAGGCCAAAGTGAGCTATAGTTTATCACGGGAGAAAAACAGCCGTTTGAAAAGGTCCTGAGAGAGAAGAGGTTTGGGGGGTGTCGGGTGACTCCCAGGTTCTCTGCTTCCGGAAAAATTGGTCCCCAGGGGCCGAGGGCCTGCAGGGCAGAGGGGAGGACGCGACAGGATGGATTAGCAGCCGAGTCGCAGAAACGGACCACTGAGCACCGCCTCCTTCCCCCGTGGGCAATCCTCTGCCTGCCCCCCTGCCTTCCTGACCACCTTTCTCGGGCTTTTCCAGATGTTGCTTTCACGGGGCGCCAAGACCCTGGGGGAGTCAGAATGGCTGGGAGAAAGTCCAGTTGGGCCAGGGGAGGGCTGGGCTCAGGCGGGCCTAGCTCTACACGTACTTTGGTGCGCACACGCTGCTCTGCGCCCCGGCCTTGGGTGTCACCCCCGCGGGCTCCCCCTCTTCTCGCTCGGCCTGGGGGAGCTCTGGGGTCATTCAGGGATGGTTGGCAGGCTACTCGTGGGCCCACAGGCGTTTGCACGCGTGTTTCAGGAATTTGAGGGACTAAAGTGAGCAGGGTCACAAAAAGGAAAGGTAGCCAGTTGGGCATCAGCCTGCCGGTAGCAGGCCGCGCGGGAAGGCGGCGGCGCGGCCCGGGCGTCCCCACGACCTCCCACCTCTTGACTCTCGGGGCGGGGGGCGGGGGACGGGGGGGCGAGATGAGGCCTTTTTC
>SJYA01002797.1:112317-151943 GCA_006410615.1 Neotragus moschatus | reverse complement strand
GGGGGGGAGGTGGATCTGAGCTGCACTGGCCGGAGCTCAGTGTCATGTTGTGCGGGTTGGGAAGAAGCTGCTCCTCTGAAAGCCGGCCCTGCCATCCAGGGTGTTCTGAGCCGGCCCGGCCTGCGGGGTTCCGGCAGGACGGAGGTGGGGGTTCCCCGTCCTAGGGGCGGGCGGCCGCCCGGAGGTCCCTTCGGCCGCTCAGCAGAGCCGCTGTGGTCAGGGCCGCACGTCCCGGGCTCTGCGCCGCTCCCTTCAGCCCCCTCCCCGGTGGAGCCGCCGATGCTGCTCGCTGCGCCCGCCTCCCCGAGCGAGGCTGCGGGCGGGCGGGCGGGGGTCGACCGCCAGTTCCTGTCCGCACCCCCAGCTTCTGCCCACCCCACTCCCGCCGCAGGGGTTCTCGGGCCGCGGGGCGGACGGAGACTCCGTGTGCCCCTCTCCCGCACCAGTGCACCCCCCGAGCGCAGACCCGGGAGGCACTCGGGGATCTCCCTCGCGCTGGGGGGGCCGACCCTGAGAGCTTCCTGGGGGGCCCCCGGGCGCTGGGAGCCGGGACACCAGTGAAAGGCGTGCGCTCCGGACCGCGGGGAGAGTTTATTTAAAACTCGGAAGCCGGCGGCCGGCAAGCCGCTTGTTTATGTAAACCCGGAAACAGCGGGGGGAGGGGCGCGGCGGGGGAGGGCCGGGGGGAGGGGCGCGGGAGTCACGTTACCGAGGACGCGCGGCCGAGCCCGGGCGCAGCCGAGCCCCGGCGGCGCGACCACAGGTGCCCGCGGCCCGCGCCCGATCGCGGAGCCCGGTCCGGGACCCCGACACTAGACCCCGACCCAGGAGCCCGACCCCGCCTCGATCCCCAGACCCCATGAGACCCCTGACCCTGAATCTGATCCCGACCCTGACCTCGGACCCCTGACCTAGGACTCGGAACCCGAGCCCCGACCCTCACCCTGGACCCCTGACCTCGAACCCCGACTCCGGCCCTGGCCCTCTGACTCCCGACCCCGACCCAACATGACGGGGCTGGAGGAGGACCAGGAGTTCGACTTTGACTTCCTCTTCGAGTTTAACCAGAGCGACGAGGGCGCCGTCGCGGCCCCCGCAGGTGGGTGCGCGGCCGGGCGCGGGACGGGCGGCGGATCCGGGTCGGGAGGGGCCGGTCTGGAGGCGCGCCCGGCTCCCGCCCCTCTGCCCGGGGCGCCCCCCGGCCTCCTTCCCACCCTCTGCGGCGCCCGGGCAGAAAACAGGTCAAGCTGAGGGGCGAGCGGGGCGGCGGGGGAGGCCTTCTGGGGTCGTAGGGTCGCCTTGCCAAATGGGCTAGGCTCCGGGCACCGTCCCGCTGGAGGGGTCTCCTCTTTAGGGCGCGGTGGGTGCTGCTCCTGCCAGGGGACAGGGCGCCAGGCCCCGGACATGGACGTCCCGCGGGGCCAGGGCCAGGAGCCCCTACGTCTGCCCTCCAGGCTCCTTGTGCACTCAGCGCTAAAACCTCCCGCCCCACCAAGAAAAGTCCCAGGGGAACCAGCCTTCAGGCCCGGCGACCACCGAGTTCCCTGGCCTTTTCTTTCTTTCATTTTCTCTTCTCTGTCAAAAATAAAGGTTCTACTTAAATAGGCAGCTGATGCAGGAACCCTCCAGCCCCCAGGACGGGGTGCGTGCTCTCCAATAGGAATGAGATGTTGAGCAGTCACCCAGTTTTGCAGGAAAACTCGGTCTGAGCTGGAGGCCGCCCCATGTGGAAGGAGCCCGGAGCCCCTCCCTGCAGCCTGGCCCCCCACCTGTCTCTTATGTCCTCTGTCAGCCTCCTTTTTTGTTTGTCTTCAGGACACTCTCTCTGGCCCTGCCCACGTGGCGGGGAAGTGGTGAAGCTGAGCCCAGCAGCTTGGCACCGTTGGGTGCCCAGCTCTGCAATGACTGTATAATATTTTCCGTATCATTCACCACCCCTCTTTTAAAACTGCAGCGTCCTGCTCGTTTTTAAAAAAAAACAAATGTTCCAACCAGGCCAATGTGGCCTGAATCAGTCCTCCCTGGATGGCCTCCCTTTTCCTCTTCCTCGGCTGTGGGTCCCCAGGCCTTTGGGTGGGTGGCACCCAAGGCAAGCGAGGGTGGGAGAGCGTGGCAGTTTTCTGAACAGATGTGGGGCTCGAGGTGGAGAAGTGGGCCCCTCAAGCCTTCGGTACTGACTTGGATTTGGCTGTCTGGACGCAGGTCTTGGCTAGGCTGTCTGGGCTGTTTCCACTAGCATACTTTCTCCCTTGGTATCCAGCCCCCTTTCCAGTCTTCTTAGCAGATGTATCTGACGAGAGGCCTGATGTGTGAGCTGCTCCTCTGGCCGCTCCAGGGTATGAAAGCTAGGTGAGGACGGAGTGCCACGCACATCCTGTGCCCTCAGGCTGTGCCACCCCAGAAGACTAACCTGGTCAGCTCAGAGGCCTGNGGCGGGCGGGCGGGGGTCGACCGCCAGTTCCTGTCCGCACCCCCAGCTTCTGCCCACCCCACTCCCGCCGCAGGGGTTCTCGGGCCGCGGGGCGGACGGAGACTCCGTGTGCCCCTCTCCCGCACCAGTGCACCCCCCGAGCGCAGACCCGGGAGGCACTCGGGGATCTCCCTCGCGCTGGGGGGGCCGACCCTGAGAGCTTCCTGGGGGGCCCCCGGGCGCTGGGAGCCGGGACACCAGTGAAAGGCGTGCGCTCCGGACCGCGGGGAGAGTTTATTTAAAACTCGGAAGCCGGCGGCCGGCAAGCCGCTTGTTTATGTAAACCCGGAAACAGCGGGGGGAGGGGCGCGGCGGGGGAGGGCCGGGGGGAGGGGCGCGGGAGTCACGTTACCGAGGACGCGCGGCCGAGCCCGGGCGCAGCCGAGCCCCGGCGGCGCGACCACAGGTGCCCGCGGCCCGCGCCCGATCGCGGAGCCCGGTCCGGGACCCCGACACTAGACCCCGACCCAGGAGCCCGACCCCGCCTCGATCCCCAGACCCCATGAGACCCCTGACCCTGAATCTGATCCCGACCCTGACCTCGGACCCCTGACCTAGGACTCGGAACCCGAGCCCCGACCCTCACCCTGGACCCCTGACCTCGAACCCCGACTCCGGCCCTGGCCCTCTGACTCCCGACCCCGACCCAACATGACGGGGCTGGAGGAGGACCAGGAGTTCGACTTTGACTTCCTCTTCGAGTTTAACCAGAGCGACGAGGGCGCCGTCGCGGCCCCCGCAGGTGGGTGCGCGGCCGGGCGCGGGACGGGCGGCGGATCCGGGTCGGGAGGGGCCGGTCTGGAGGCGCGCCCGGCTCCCGCCCCTCTGCCCGGGGCGCCCCCCGGCCTCCTTCCCACCCTCTGCGGCGCCCGGGCAGAAAACAGGTCAAGCTGAGGGGCGAGCGGGGCGGCGGGGGAGGCCTTCTGGGGTCGTAGGGTCGCCTTGCCAAATGGGCTAGGCTCCGGGCACCGTCCCGCTGGAGGGGTCTCCTCTTTAGGGCGCGGTGGGTGCTGCTCCTGCCAGGGGACAGGGCGCCAGGCCCCGGACATGGACGTCCCGCGGGGCCAGGGCCAGGAGCCCCTACGTCTGCCCTCCAGGCTCCTTGTGCACTCAGCGCTAAAACCTCCCGCCCCACCAAGAAAAGTCCCAGGGGAACCAGCCTTCAGGCCCGGCGACCACCGAGTTCCCTGGCCTTTTCTTTCTTTCATTTTCTCTTCTCTGTCAAAAATAAAGGTTCTACTTAAATAGGCAGCTGATGCAGGAACCCTCCAGCCCCCAGGACGGGGTGCGTGCTCTCCAATAGGAATGAGATGTTGAGCAGTCACCCAGTTTTGCAGGAAAACTCGGTCTGAGCTGGAGGCCGCCCCATGTGGAAGGAGCCCGGAGCCCCTCCCTGCAGCCTGGCCCCCCACCTGTCTCTTATGTCCTCTGTCAGCCTCCTTTTTTGTTTGTCTTCAGGACACTCTCTCTGGCCCTGCCCACGTGGCGGGGAAGTGGTGAAGCTGAGCCCAGCAGCTTGGCACCGTTGGGTGCCCAGCTCTGCAATGACTGTATAATATTTTCCGTATCATTCACCACCCCTCTTTTAAAACTGCAGCGTCCTGCTCGTTTTTAAAAAAAAACAAATGTTCCAACCAGGCCAATGTGGCCTGAATCAGTCCTCCCTGGATGGCCTCCCTTTTCCTCTTCCTCGGCTGTGGGTCCCCAGGCCTTTGGGTGGGTGGCACCCAAGGCAAGCGAGGGTGGGAGAGCGTGGCAGTTTTCTGAACAGATGTGGGGCTCGAGGTGGAGAAGTGGGCCCCTCAAGCCTTCGGTACTGACTTGGATTTGGCTGTCTGGACGCAGGTCTTGGCTAGGCTGTCTGGGCTGTTTCCACTAGCATACTTTCTCCCTTGGTATCCAGCCCCCTTTCCAGTCTTCTTAGCAGATGTATCTGACGAGAGGCCTGATGTGTGAGCTGCTCCTCTGGCCGCTCCAGGGTATGAAAGCTAGGTGAGGACGGAGTGCCACGCACATCCTGTGCCCTCAGGCTGTGCCACCCCAGAAGACTAACCTGGTCAGCTCAGAGGCCTGTGTTTGGGAGTCCCCTGGAGTCGGGGGAAGGCCTCGCAGCCCCCTTGCTCTCTGTGCATGTCTGCTCCCCTGACAGCAAGCTGAGCAACATTCTCAAGGTGCTCCTTCAGCATCGTTGCCAAGTGTATACCCTCACCCACCCCAGCCTCCAGGGACCACAGTCCCAGGAAAGCCTCCTGCAAGAATGCCTCTGGGATACCAGCACCTGGGGCCCAGCATTCACCGGGCCTTGGTGGAGGGGCGTCAGGCAGCTGGAGAGAGCTCTGGGCAGAGATGAGGTGGTGCCTTCACTTTGTCATGGCAGTAGAAGAAAGCATCCCTTTTTATCTATTTGTGTGAGAGACACTCATACTTTTTATTACAACTATTTTAGAGCAGGTTTAGGTTTACAGCAGAATTGAGAGGAAGGTATGGAGATTTCCTGTGTACCCCCTGCACCCACAGGCACAGGCCCCCAACTGTTGACACCTCCCTTAGATGGGACGTGTGTTACAGTTGATGAACCTACATGGACACATCATCACCCAAAGTCTGTAGTTTACACAGACTGTTCCCTCTGGGTGTTTAACCCTGCGGGTTTGGATGAATAACGACACGTGTCCACCATAGTGGGGTCATTCAGAGCGCTTTCGCTGCCCCGCCCCTGTTCATCCCCCCTCCCCAACCCCTGACCACTGACCTGGTCACTGTGTCCCGAGTTTTTCTAGAGCGTCCTACAGTTGGGACGCTGGATGCAGAGGGTGCGGCATTTTCGGATTGGCTCCTTTCACTCAGTGACACTCATCTTGCTTCTCCTCCAGGCCTCTTCCTGACTTGATGGCTCTAGTGCTCAATAACATCTCTTGTCTGGACAGATCACAGTTTATCCATTCACTTAGCGAAGGACATCTTGGTTGCTTCTAAGTTTCAGAAGCTATGAATAAAGTACATTCTTCTTGTTCTTATTAAATACTAACATTACATTGTAACTATTAAGTTAATGGTTACATTGTTATATTAAATTCTTCAGCTCTTAATGGGTGACAGAAATGGCTTCACATTATTTCTGGGATGAACTTGGACAGAAATAAGTGAATGAGTGACCAATTCTGAGGTTGATTGTGAAGCGAGATGACAGAGCTTGGGAGGTGATTTATACTCAGCCCAAAATGGGCACTTTCTCAAAAGGACTGGGCCTTCCCTGACCACAGGGCCCCTCGCCCTCACCATTCGGAGAGTGGCATCTTCTCACCTGTCACCTGTCGCTCATGCCACCTCTTGCTCTAGAGTGCGTGACACCCCCGCGTTCGAGGAGGCCTGGGTGCTGGGCTTCCTNATCAGCACCGTTTGGACTGGAAACAGGAATAGACCACAGGGCGCAGTGGGGTGGCTCTGACACTCCTCTGGTGGAAGATATGATGGATGATCAACGTTACGGGGGGGAAATAAAGTGGGACACATGCGTGTTGGGCTGGGGGGCTGGGATTGGGATAGGGCGGTTGGGGGAGGCAGTGTTTGAGTAGAAGCAGAAAAAAGGGGCCCCGCGTGCGGCTCTTCAGGAAGGACGTGTGGGCAGACGGAAGCCCCAGTGGGCGCGTGACTGAGCGTGAGGCCACAGCTGGAGTGGAGAGAGGAGGGCCAGAGGGGCGGTGGCCCTGAGGGAGAGGCCAGGGCGGGCGAGCAGCGGGGTCGTTTCAGTGGCCTGCGGGGTCGGGGGTGGGGGGGCCTGTCCCAGTGCCCTGTGGGGTTGGGGTCAGAGGTGGGGGGCCCCACACCCCTGGTCCAGGCTCTCACCATCTCCCTCTTCTCTCCAGAGCACTACGGCTATGCCACCCCTGGCCTGGGTGCAGGCCTGCCCCTCTCTGCGGCGCACCCCTCGCTGCCTGCTCCATGCCACGACCTGCAGAGCTCAGCCGCAGGCGTCTCCACCGTGGGGTACGGCGGGGCAGTGGACAGCGGGCCCCCCAGCTACTTCCTGTCATCGGGCGGCATCCGGCCCAACGGAGCACCGGCCCTGGAGAGCCCGCGCATCGAGATCACCTCCTACCTGGGGCTGCATCACAACAGCGGCCAGTTCCTGCATGAGGTGGACGTGGAGGACGTCCTCCCCAAGCGGTCCCCGTCCACGGCCACGCTGAACCTGCCCAGCCTGGAGGCCTACCGCGACCCCTCCTGCCTGAGCCCCGCCAGCAGCCTGTCCTCCCGAAGCTGCAACTCTGAGGCCTCGTCCTACGAGTCTAGCTTCTCGTACCCGTACGCGTCCCCGCAGACATCCCCCTGGCAGTCCCCATGCGTGTCTCCCAAGACCACAGACCCCGAGGAGGGCTTCCCCCGCGGCCTGGGGGCCTGCGGCCTGCTCGGGTCCCCGAGGCACTCGCCCTCCACCTCCCCCCGCACGAGCGTCACCGAGGAGAGCTGGCTGGGAGCCCGCACGTCCAGGCCCTCATCGCCCTGCAACAAGCGCAAATATGGGCTCAACGGCCGGCAGCTGTCCTGCTCCCCGCACCCCTCGCCCACGCCGTCCCCACAGGGCTCGCCGCGGGTCAGCGTCACGGACGACACCTGGCTGGGCAACACCACGCAGTACACCAGCTCGGCCATCGTGGCCGCCATCAATGCCCTGAGCACCGACAGCAGCCTGGACCTGGGCGACGGCGTCCCGGTCAAGGCCCGCAAGACCACGCTGGACCACTCGCCCGCGGTGGCGCTCAAGGTGGAGCCGGCGGGCGAGGACCTGGGGACCACGCCGCCCACACCTGACTTCCAGCCCGAGGAGTTCGCAGCCTTCCAGCACATTCGCAAGGGCGCCTTCTGCGACCAGTATCTGTCGGTGCCGCAGCACCCGTACCCGTGGGCCCGGCCACGGTCCCCTGCGTCCTACACCAGGTGAGCAACGGGCGGGTGGGGCCGCAGCCTCCCGGCATCCCTCTGCCTTCTCCAGCCTGTGTCTGTGTCCGAATCTCCCTTTCTCCGGACTTGGTCACGTTGGCGGAGAGCCAGAGATCTCATCTTCACATGTTCTGTCCTTCCTAAAGGACGGTGCCCAGATGAGGCTGTGTTCTCCGGTGCTGAGGGGACTTTCGGGCACATTCTCTGCCGTCTTGGAGCTTACGAACACGTGGGCTGGGTTTTTGTTTTGCTCCCTGTAAAGCCAGGCGCAGCTCCTGTCTGTGTTTTCGCCTCCCCTGCTCACACCTAATTGCTGTCACTGCACAGTTGGCGCAGATGGGGCCCTGCTCACAATTCCCGGAGCAGCCCGCCTGCCCGCACCAGCCCCACTGGCTTGGGAGCGACTCGGTGCCTATCCCCAGAGACTGCCGCCTGGCGGGAGCCCCAGCTCCTCCGAGCTGCTAGCCGCCTCTTGGGCTGTTGACTTTTCTTTTTAACGGTGTTGGGGCTGCTGCTGCTGTTCCACTGGGTCTCCTCACTCAGCCCGGGGTTTTTATTTTTAACTAAACAGCTTTCCCAGCAGGTGGACCACTAATGACCCCTAGCAGAGTGCTTTCTGCCCCAGGACTCTAGTCAGGTGTCGGCCATGCGCACAGGCCTTCCCTGGAGGCCCATGCTCTACCAAGGGCTGTGGCTGCCTCCCAGGAAGAGGCTTCTGCCTGTGGATTCGGTGTTCGAGGCTTGTTGCTGCTCCTGTTTACTTCTGGAGGCAGGACTGCGTGTTGGCCGTGTGGCTTCCAGCCGTCCTGTCCAGACCTTGAGAAGAGTGAATCAGGGTGTTATTTGTTACAGAGCTTTCTGTGTTCTCTTCAGAACCCCCCTTTTTTCTAAACTAAAGATGTAGTTAGAGCTGTAAGTAGACAGTTTGGTTCTTGGTGCCAAACCTTTACAGAAGCCTGTGGCAAAAAAGCAGTGTGAGGGGTGAGTTTCTAAAGCTGAACGCTTCCTTCCCGCCAGCACGGGTAGCAGTCGAGAGCCAGGGGGCAAGGGGACCACGACGGGTCTTGACCGGCTTCAGGGTGCATCCACATAAAGTTCAAAAAGCTGACGTTTCCAAAGTTACTGTCAAAACATGTATCTCGGAACGTGGATTTCATTCATGAATGTAGGGGTTTAAAAAAATCCATTTGGAGGCTTTTTAGAATGTAAGATTTTTTATTCATGCTCTCTTTATAATTATTGTTTAAATAAAAAAAGAAACATCAAAGCACCCTTTTTCAGTTTAGAATGAGGCTTCAGTGAACTTGCATGGTGACGCTGGTGTGGAGGTCCTAAGGGCTTGTAAGGAGACCATGAGCCCGTATCTCCAGGAGCCACTGGGACCCAGCCCCACTGACAGGGTGGTTTAAACAGCAGATGTTCCTCGCAGTCTGGGGCTTGGAGCCCACGGTCCAGGCGTCTAGCTCCTGCTGCAGTCATTGGATGGGACCACTTCGGGGGCTTGCCCTAACTTAACGGCCCCTATAGAGACTGAGCCTGCAGGCACGGGGGTCTGCTGCCGTCCTGGGGTTAGGACTCCACCCTGGAGCCTCTGGGGGAGCAGCTCAGCCTGTGACCCCAGGTGGACGGGGCGGCTTTCTCGAGCCCCGGTGGTGGGGTGCCCGTGGGAACGCGCGTGGTTCTGGGGGTTGTCAGTGATGGAAAGCACCAGTGCTGCCCCATCTCTGCTCGGGGGTCTTGGTGACAGCTCCGTGGGCTGAGTGCCTTGCTCTGTCACCCGGTCCAGGCCCCCTAGGGTGGGGTCCCCCGGTGCTCCTGTGAGCTCGCGCCAACAAGCCCCACACTTCCTCCCGGGCTGGAAGACAGCTTTTCCCACTGTTTTGGTTCCACATCAAAATATGTTTCCTGGTCCCTGGCAGTGTTTTCTGTGTGATCGTGTGCACGGGTGCCAGGGGCCAGCTGGAGAAGGGAGAGGTCAGGCCATTGCACTGGGGGGCGGTGACCACACTTCCTGCCCTCAGGCGCTGCCGCATGTGCCCGGGGACCAGTGCAGGGAGGAGGCTGGCACCAGGTGTCAGCGGGTCTCGGGCTGCACGGCCAGGAGCCCAGTGCTGGCAGGCTCCGAGGTCTGGGATGGGCAGTTCATCAGGACAGATTCATCGCCACCCCCGTGGGAGCGGGCAGCCCTTCTGGGCACGTCCACATCTGTCGTGCCAGCAAGGGGAACTTTTTAACGAGACGTGCGGCGTGGGCCTCTTCCCAAGGCACGTGGGGTCCAGGGCATCATTGCCCCCAGCACGCGCCGCCCTCTGTTCTGCGTGGAACCTCTCGACAGTCTCACGGGGTCAAAGAGGATTCCCAGTTCCTGCCACAAAAGGGATTGTGTTTGTGAAATCAACAGTATTGTTGGACAGAAGTTTGTAGCTTTTAAAGAAGAGTTTTGATGTAGAGCCTCGGAGAATCGTGCTCTGCTCTTGAAGCTTGAGAGACGCAGAGGGGTCACAGATGACCCATCTGAAGGCTGTCTGCCCGATGGCTTTAGCCAGGCCACAGGGGCCTTTTCAGGGAGGGCTCCCCACTCCTGTCCTTGGATGAGAATAAGCAGGTCCACCCACAGTGCCGACAGCGACGCTGCCCCTGGCCGTGCCGGAGAGGGCAGAGATGGCCGTGGGTCGACTCCCGCTGCTGCTTCCAGGGGCTGTCGTTGTCCCAGAGGTGCTCAAGCGTCAGCCTGAGTTGCTGCCCGCAGATGCACTGGAGCTCCTTCCCCAGCAAGGGTGCCATCCTTACGCAGGGCCCGCTGCGTGCATCCAGGGGGCTTGTTCTCCCCTCGGAATGGGCTCGTGGAGAGTCCTGACTTCTGACGCCTCAGTGCTGTCTCTGTGTCTGGCAGAATCTCTGGATGTGCCTTCACGGGGCAGGGTTACATGAGGAAAGGACTGGAAGGAGCTGGTCTGGGAAGGCAAAGCGTTTTGAGACACGCCATTTCTGACAGCAGCAGCGTCGAATTAAATCACTGCAGACGAAACTTTGCTTTGTGATCTGAGCATTACTGACTTACTTTTTGTTAGCCACGTCCTGAGGCTTAGTTCTCGGACCAGCCCCACACTCCACTGGACCCAGGAGAGCCCCCACTGCAGGGTCAACTTTCTGAGGGGTGCAGGCATGTGATGACCCCACTGCTTGCTCTGGGTTTAAGTGACCCAAGGGGCTGCGCCTCCCAGTCAGTGTGTTTCAGACACGGTTTCTTCTAGGTTTTGGGTACAGTTGATGACTTTAACGATATCTGTGACCTTCGTGCCGTGCCCAGGTCTTAGCTCCCAGAAGCCTGATGGAGCTACAGCTGATTGACTGCATCTTTAAGTTAAATGAATATTTCAGAGTTTACCCTAATTTGGAATAAAATTAAATAAAGCTGTATGCTGGTAACAAATCTAATCACAGATCACTCCGCTGGAATGACTGCCCTGGCCCCAGCCGTCTGCACGTGGGCAGTTTGCATTGGGTCAGCCCACCCAAGGTCTTGGACGCGTCGCTTCTGGGTTATTTTCCCTTTTCTGACCTGGCCAAGGAGCTCATCATCTGGAGGTCGCAAAAGGAAGCTCAGCAAGGACACCCCTGGTGGTCCTGTGGTTAAGACTTGGCACGTCCACTGCAGGGGCCGCAGGTTCAATCGCTGGTCCAGGAACTAAGATCCCATGTGAGGCAGGGACAAAAAGAAATTTACACCCTTCCAGTAAAAGGAAGCCACTGACAGTAAGCTTTAGAAAGAAGCCAGTGAGTGGAATGGTCTCCATACATCCCCCCAGCGCTTACAGGACCGGGGGCCCAGTGCCCGGGCCATTCTTCAGGCCCCGCTGGTAACAGGTAGGGCTGGACTCAAGCCGTGATTGGCAGCCCCCTGGCTGGAGCCCCTGGGAGCCCGTGCTCCCAGGAGTCATGATGCGTTTGCCTGCTGGGGGTGGGCTGTGGCAGTGTCGAGGGCTGGGATCTCTCTACAAAGTCCATGTCCTGCTCCCAGGATGTTGGTGGCTGCTCGGGGAGGTGGGAGGCCGGCAGACTGAGGCCTCAGGAGGCCAAAAGCTGACTGTGGCCTCAGCTGTGCAGAGGTGTCTGCAGGTGAACTTGGTGGCCAGAGTCGGGTCTGAGCTGCGGGTTTCTGCAGATCACGCTTGCTCGCTGCAGGAGAGATGGTCTCAGAGGCCTAGCGCCTGGCTCCCCATGGAGCAGGCTCTCCTGACTCCTCAGAGTCCACCGTGGACCCTGGACACAGAGCCCTAAGCACTGACTTCTGATGGGAAGGCGTAGCCTGGAGGGTTCAGCTGAGATCTGCAGGTTTGAGGCAGAGGCTTCTCTCCACCTTTTGGTCTTTTCTCAAGATGCAGGTGGAGGATGTGGGCCTGATTGCGCTTTTTTTTTTTTTTTTTTTTCAGAGATTTATTTATTTTGTGTTTTGGCCATGCTGGGCCTTTGTTCCTGTGCGCGGGCTTTCTCTAGTTGTGGCGAGCTTGGTCTCCTGTCTCTTTGGGCTCTCGGGCTTCTCGTTGCACTGACTTTTCTTGTTGCAGAGCAAGGCTCCAGGTGCAGTAGCTGTGGTGCGCGGACTTAGCTGGTCTATGGCACATGGGATCTTCTTGGACCAGGGATCGAACCTATGTCTCCTGCATTGCACAGTGGATTCTGTATCACTGGACCACCAGGGAAGCCCCCGATTGCTTTATTTGATGTTATTCTGTGATTGGTATTATTAGCTGTGAAAAGGAGAACAAGGATCTCAAGGACTTTTGCATTCCTGGAGAGGATCAGTTTGAGTCTTTGTGGCTTTATACACTGATTTTCAGGTCGAGCCTTGAGATCCGTGCTGGTTGATTTTGTGGATAATCCAAGTGCTCAAAGAGTTTTGCTTTGGAGACTGGACAGCTCTCGGGCTGTTCTTGCTCTGACCTGGCTGGCCGTGGCATGTGTGTGGGGCTGGGCTTCACTCGGGGGTCTCCAGTCTTGAGTTTCCCAAACTGGTAGGAGCCTGACCGGGAGGAAGTGTCCAGTGACAGCATGCACCAGTGACCACAGACAAAACAGAACTCTGTCCAGATGTTTTCCTCCGAAGAGAGTGCGGGGCACTCGTCGGGGCCCCAGGCACCTGCAGTGCACCTGGGTTAGGTGGCCAGGGAGACACAGGGCCCGTCCCGCAGAGGGTGAAACTTAGTCACATTTAAAACAAGGCCTTCTGTGGACATTAATGGGCCTTCGTTGACAACTGTTTCTTGGGTTCATGAGCAAAAATGTATGTGTCGTGATGGGGTTTGCTTTTTGAATAAATGGTTCTAAAATAACCTTCTGGAAGCTGGGGCTTCACACCCAGCCTTGAGCTGGTTTTTGGTGAAGAAAGTAACCGCGCAGAGGCTTTGCGTCCAGGTCAGTTAGCGGGCACCCCACGCCACCACGGGCACACGAAACGCTGGTTAGTACTGCACCTTGCCCCGGCACGCTCAGCCATGGTGCACTTGTCACTCTGGCCTCGCTGTTTCCTTGGCCCGTAAAGGTCGATGGCCCTGCTCAGGCTGTGCAAAGGTTTAAGCAGCCGTTGGCGGGGCAGCCAGAAGCATGGGGATGCGAGCCTGTGGGGCAGGGCCTGAGAGGCCTACATGAGATAGGCCTGGGTTTTCTGGAGGTGGGCGGGGGTGCAGTGCAGAGTAAGGATGACAGGGTTTTCCAGAAAGCTGGAAGGAAGTCCCTGCAACTCGGAATTCTCCACACCTTGGTGGGTGGAACCCCTGAAAGCAACAGAGTTTTGTGAAATTCCTGAATCCGAGGTGGTGGCCTTGCTGTTCTTGCTCTGAAAGTTCCAGGTCTGTGACTGGACTCAGGTTTCTGAGCAGGCCTGGGCCTTGCAGATGGAGCCCCTGAGGGTGTGAGAGGACAAGCAGGTGGCCTCCGCCCACCATCACCCCCCAGAGGCTCGACCTCTTCTGAGCCCCCCTCCCAAGGGCACAGGGACACGTCGGGGACTCTGAAACTGAGCTGGCACTCAGGAGGGGTCCAGGCAGTGTGACCTTGGCAGAGCCTCTGGGGGAGCCTGGGCCTTAGGACAGGTGGCTGGCCACAAAGTCTCAGGGTCAGGGTGCTCTGTGTATAGCATCCTGAGGACAGGCAGGGGATACGTGGGTCATTGGCCCCCTTGTACGTTACTGCCCAGCTCTGCCCCTCTCCCCCTAGCCACCCACTGATACCCCAGTAAAAGCACTTCTCCAGCCTCCTCCAGGCCGCCAGCCGCCTGGGCTGGTCCTGTCCCTAAGTCCTCTCAGTGCAGAGGGGCCCGTCCCAGCAGTCGGGGGTGACAGCCCACAGGATCCTGAGACCTGGGTGAGAGCTCCTATCTGAACGGCCCCCGTTGCATCCCTTCCAGGCCCATCAGAAGAGCCCGGCCAGCTCCAGACTCAGGCCTTCCTGTGGTTGACCCCTAGCCCTTTCCTGAGGGTGGTTCCCTGGGCCCCGAGAACCAGTGAGGGTCACCACGGAGAGATCAGCCTTGCCCAGCAGCCCTCCAGGAAGGTGACCTCTCAGTGGGAGCAGCTTTCTTGCCTGGACTCTGCCAGGGGTGGAGGGTGGGTTGGGCCTCCGGCGAGGTGTGTGGTCCCTGCCCAGCCTCGGCCCAGAGCGCTCTGGGAGCCCAAAGACTCTGCTTCATTAAATAGCTGGGAACTGAGCCCATGACCTTTTTTAAAATTAAAGGAAAAAAGTCAAATCAAAGCAAGTAAGTCAAGCAGCCCTTCCCTTGGCTGCGACCCTGGGAAAGCGCGTTTCTTTCAAGCTTGGGGTGATGGCCTTCCCCTCTAGGTCTGGTCCCCTTCGGGTAGATTTGAACCCTGCCAAGTTCAGAGTTTGTATCTTCAGCTCTTTTAGAAACAGCTGAGTTCTAAAACCTTTGCAGTTTTCTTCTAAGTGATAGGTCCATATGGGCTTTAGCTCTCAAAAATTCAACATTGAAAGGACTCTACCCAAACCATCTGCTTGGAAGACAGCTCCCCACTCCCAACCCCAGGTGTCTACATGGAAGGAGAACTTCACGGTGCAGGGCTCCCTGAGGCTCGTCCGTGGCCCCTGGCCTGGGGCATGCAGGCAGCCGTTCAGTGGGAACTGCTCTCAGTTGTGAGTGGACATGGCCTTTCTGTGGGAGGAGGTTCTGGGGGCCCAGGCTCAGGTGAAGCCAGACGAGGGAATAGTCACCGAGCTCACAGGGTGGGAGCAGGAAGGTAGGAAAGTGGGTGGCCTGGGAGGTTCACAGCTAATAGGGCTCCCTGTGGCATGTTTTTTAATGTCATGAAACCAAAAGGAACTTGAGTGCCTCCAGATTGCAGCCTGGAAGATCACTGTGGAAACTCAAGTGTGTCTTAGATATGCTCGTTCAGTTTGTGTCACAGAAAAACAACCTCGTGCAGCATCAGAGACTAGTCACGGTGCCCACACCCACCCCTAACAGATGGCGGAACTCGTGGCCCACCTGCCTGCCCCCCACCCACGCCCGTTACCAGACCTTGTGTGACCTTTCCAGTGACGCTCAGCGTGCGTCTTCCAGAGACGGGCTCAGGTTTAGACGCGAGTTGTGGCACCAGTAGACATCACACTAGACACTAAAGTGGGATTTAAATAATCCCTTGGTGTCACCCAGCGAGTGTTCAAACCCCCTGACCCATGGTTTCCCCAAGGCTGTCGGAGTCCGGCTCCACGCCTCCCGGTCTGCTCAGGTACGTGAACCGTTGTTTCCCCTGCACTCAGCTGGAGGGGCTTGGCAGGTCCCAGTCCTGGGCCTGGAGTCCCTCATTGCCTGTAGGCAGACACATATCAGATGTCAGGGGACACTTGGAAGCCCGGACACTTTGGTGGATGTTACCACTGGGGGTTCAGGTGTTTCTGTGTATGTCACCACCTCTGGGGTGCTCCACCCTTAGTGTTGCAAGAACACGCTACCTCGAGTGCCCTTCCCTATGAGGCTTGGCCCAGGTTACAGCCAACAGGCCCCGTGCAGGGGGCCAGACCCCCAGGAGGCATCAGGAGCCCCAAGGGTTTGTGCCCGGTGATGGAGGCTGTGGTTCTGTGCCAGGGACATGACCAGCAAGGCCGCCAGGGTCTCACGCTGGATGTTCCCCTCTCTGGTATCGATAGTGGCCGTGGTTTAGTCACTCAATGCTCTCTGACTCTTGTGACCCCATGGGTTGTAGCCTGCCAGACTCCTCTGCCTATGGGATTCTCCAGGCAAGAATACTGGAGTGGGTTGCCATGCCCTTCTGCAGGGGATCTTCCTGACCCANCCCTCTCTGGTATCGATAGTGGCCGTGGTTTAGTCACTCAATGCTCTCTGACTCTTGTGACCCCATGGGTTGTAGCCTGCCAGACTCCTCTGCCTATGGGATTCTCCAGGCAAGAATACTGGAGTGGGTTGCCATGCCCTTCTGCAGGGGATCTTCCTGACCCAGGGATGGAACCTGTGTCTCCTGCATCACAGGTGGAATCTTTACCATCTGAGCCACCTGGGAAGCCCTTTTATATTTGTATAAAAAGGCAAAAAGATATAAAACGGATATATCAACAAAATGAAATAGATGTGGTACCCTGGCTTTTCTTAAAGAGGATGATGAGGTGGTTGGATGGCATCACTGATTCAGTGGACATGAACTTGGGCAGAATCTGGTAGATGGTGAGGGACAGGGAGGCCTGGTGTGCTGCAGTCCATGGGGTCTCAGAGTCAGACACAACTTGACAGCTGAACAAAACAACACCCTTTTATGCGGAAATACTTAGAGACGCACACCCAGTTGTGAAGGTAGTCTCTCTGGTTGATTGTAAGATACGTGTCTGTGTGTGTGGAGAATGTAAGACAGCTCCTGTTTGCACGGGTTTCAGCTGGTTGTCAGATGTGAATTTAACCATTTTCTTCGTTGAATCGAGTGTAATTTTTTAAGAAATCAGATCAGGCTGGGGGTGAGTTTGACGTCATCCGTTGTGCTCAGCAGGTGAGGCTGAGGCACGAGACAACCTCCAGGCATTCAGGGTCCCGTGGGGGCTCCGCTCCAGTCGAGGGTACCCGAGGAAGGTACTCCGGCGGCAGGGCCGCGAGGGGTTAGGATGGCGTAGCAGGTGCGTCTCGGAATGTTTCTTCCAGGCTGAGGCCATTTCCCTGAATCAGTGGAGCTGCCAGATTCGTGCTGAAAATTTCCAACCTCGAACAATAATTTTAATTGTCTGTGTGTGACAGTATTTATTTTGTGAGCCCTTCTAACTTTAAACTGCGTGCGGCCATGTTGCTGGCTCCGTCAGTGACTCAGGAGCAAGTTATTCCCCAAGTCTGTTTCCAGCCGTACTCAAGTGCCAAGCGGCTCGGAGGCCTTGCCCTCTGTGGACGGTGAGGAGTGGACCTTCCAATCCTCTTCCTCCACTTCTATGTCTGTCCCTCAGTCTCTTTCTGTTTTAATTTCCTGGGAGTCACATGAACCTAACTTCTACTTGTTTTTCATCTGTTTCTCTTCTGTTTACAGCAAAGGACAGTCTTTTCACCTGCATGGACAGTATGTGTAAGGGAACAGATCAGTACACTGGAGACGTGGTCCCCTCACGTGGGCCTGGTACCACTGCCCCGGGGGACCGGAGGTTCTGTGGCCCGATCTCTCCCCACTCCTCTCGCAGACCTGCCTGCTGCTCCCTTGGTTCTGCGGGTCTTGATTGTTGTGGATCATGGACATGGGGCTGGGCGAGGTTGCTGCAAACCCATCACCTTATCAGGCGCCCCCCCCCCCCCATGTGTCAGGTCTGCTCACAGCTGGTTTGTGGGCAGAGGAAATGGGAACTAGCCCGCCCACTTCTCAGGTGAGGCTGATAGAGCTGTCATTTTTAAAAGATCTGTCTTATTGGGGAGGTTAAATAATTTTTAGGCCTTTCGTGAAGGAAGGAAAATATCTAGGGTCAAGTGTGGAAGAGGTTTGCATTGTACTCAGGAACCTCGTTGTGAGAGCTGAGAGGATCTCGGTGTCCCTCACAATTAGCTGGCCGTCGGCTCTGCAGCTTTAACTGCTGCTTGTGTGTGGGGACAGTGACCTCACCGACGGGAGCTTCAGACCCAGCTGGAAGGACATGCCGCCCGTCCATCTCAGGCTGGGTCCGTGGGCGCGGGAAGCCGTCCCTGCCTCTAACGCTCCGTGTGTCCCCTTTCAGCCCGTCCCTGCCGGCTCTCGACTGGCAGCTGCCGTCACACTCAGGACCCTACGAGCTGAGGATCGAGGTGCAGCCCAAGTCCCACCACCGCGCCCACTACGAGACGGAGGGCAGCCGCGGGGCCGTGAAGGCGTCAGCCGGGGGCCACCCCAGCGTGCAGGTACTGCTCCACTCCGACCAAGCCTGGCCCTGCTCAGGGAGGCACCAGTTCAGCCCAGAGGCTGCTCTGTGGCGACAACCAACAGCTCTTTCTGTGTTCTTAAAAAACTCTTCACCTCCCAGCCAGTTTAGCTGAATATTCTATACCCAGTCGAGGCCCAGTCTGCTCGGTACAGATAGGCAGATCGAGGGAGCGCAGCCTACAGCCCCTGTATGGCTCTAATGCTGGGGAGGAGGCTTCCCTTCAGCGAGCTGCTGCGGGGGTGGGGCGGGTGATACCCCGGAGACCATGGGGTGACCACTGTAGTCCTGGGGGCATTGGGAGGGCTCCCTGGATAGTGGTGTTGAGGTGACCAGCCTGGAGCTGGGGGAGCTAGGAGGACCCGCGGGATGGTGTTGCTGGCAAGTGTTTTTTTCACCAAGGAGGGCAAATAGCTCTAGCTTTTGCTTGTGACTCCTGGTGCAGTGACCCGGGCACAGCCAAGCAGCTGCTTTGTCCAGAGGGACGCTGCCCCGTACCCCTGTGGGTCCCTGAGCGTGCCTGACTCAGAAAGGACGGACAAGAGAAGCCAAGGGGAGGCAGCATGCCCAAGGAGGTGCCCTGTGGCCAGTGGGCAGCATGGGCTGGGGCTGCCACCTAGACTAGGCTCTTAACAGGCTTGAACCTGGTGCTCTGTCACTTCAAGGTGTCCTGGAGTAGGAAGATCTTAAAGAGAATAAAAATAGCTTTGAAATAAGAGTGCTCCACTTCCCAGGATCTTTCAATAACAATCTGTAAGAATGAACGTCCGGGGCTGGTCGAGCCGCGGAGGAGCTTCTGCTCAGAATCCCCCTCAGTCTCTCGTCCAGCTGTGTGGCCCTTTGTCCCTGATTCCTGCTGCGGGCGCTGCACAGCCAGACCACATGCCAGGTACCTTGCACCCTGCGTGAAGACAGGTTGAGGCCTTCCGCCCTCGGGAGAGTCAGAGCCCAGTCTGAGGGCCCTCTGCCTACCCCAGCTCCACGGGAACAGAGCCCGTCTGCCCGACCCCTGCTCGGAACCAGCCCCCAGGTGTCCCTTCCCTGCCCACGTTCCCGCCTCCCAGGGCTGTTCCCCAGCGTGGCCACGGTCCCTGTCCCCGAGCAGCCATCAGGAGAGCCTTGGCTGAGGTCACCTCGGGCCACGTTCAGATTCATCCCAAGCTAGGTCTGTCTGCACAGGTTCCGCTCTGGTTTGGAGTTTTCAGAGGCTGATTCTAAAGACTCTGCTTTCCTCTCTGAAGCCTGGGACCCTTGCAGGCAGTGGCTACCAAAGTGTGGTCCCCAACCTGCAGGGTCATCCTTACCACGCCCCTTCAAGATGCGAGTTCTCTGGCCTGCCCACCCCACTGGGCTTGGAGTTGGGCCCTGGTTCCGACATCGGGGTGCTGGCTGGGACCCACCACTTGTCAGCTGGGAATGAAGGAGCAGGCACCTGCCACAGGGTGTCAGGGCCAGGCAGCATCGAGAGGGAGGCTGGGAGTGGGGTGGGCTCCGGGTACTGCTCCCCTGCACACACCCTGGGGGCCAGCTTGCATGGCTGCAGGCCGGCGTGCCGAGCTGGTGCTCAGGCTTCACCCCCCTTGCCACCGTTCTCCAGCCCCGGAGATAAACCTAAGCTCCCACGTGGGCTGTCTTTGTGGACAGCAGCATTCAGTCACACATATGACACCACCCACCGGGCCCTGTGCTGTGACCTGTAACAGTCCTACCGGACACACATTTGCCATCTTGTCCCCAAGAGCGGTAGGCCTCGAAGTCCCCCACCCCTGTCTACGCCTCCACCGTGACCCGAGCTCCCAGCCCTGTCATTTAGGGAATGGTGCAGGCCGGAAGGGGAGGCAGCAGGCACTCTTTGTTTGTATTCTACTCCATTTAGATAAATAAAAATAAAGCTGGCGAGGGCAGGAGGATGCAGGGACAAGTGGCCGTCCACCAACGCAGCAATCAGGGCCCGGAGTCTGCGGGATGACGTTGGGGCGATGTTCGCAGCCACGCGCTCGTTGCCAATCAATACCCACTTGGTTGGTGGCTTGACTTAGAAGCACAGCAGGGGCCTCATCAGTGCCCAGGCCGTGGCCTTTCAGGTCCTCCTGGGCGGAGGCAGGTCGGCAATGCCTGCACTTAGCCCAGTGGCATAAACATAATGTTTACCGGCCCCTCCCGCTATGGCTTCCACTGGAAGAAAGTGCATTGCTGAATGGAAAAGACGTTACATTACAGAGGCGAGGAAATAGCTGTTAAGTACAGAGAAATGAAAATAAAGCAGCGGAGAAATAACAGCCGAATGCCCCCTCCCTTTTATGTTCTGTCAGCCAGGGGTGCTGTCCTGTAGGGCAGGGAGCCTTGTGCGGACTGGGCGCTGCTGAGACACCAGGTGCATGGCCGTGGCCCCGTGCGAGGGTGTCCGTGTCCTCAGTGTGCTGGCCGCAGGCCTGGGGATGTGCCCCCAACCCCCCGCCAGGGCCCCAGGCTCCCATCCCCACCAGGCAAGTGTCTGGGGCACGAGATGCTATCACCCTCTCAGTATAGAACAGAGAGAGCTCTGAGATGTTCTGGAGGAATTCTGGAACTTGAAACAGCGTTTGAAGTATCTTAAGCATGAACGTGTTAGTCGCTCAGTCATGCCCGACTCTTTGTGACCCCATGGACTATAGCCCACCAGCCTCCTCCATCCATGGGATTCTCCAGGCAAGAGTACTAGAGTGGGTAACCATTTTCTTCTCCAGGAGATCTTCCCGACCCAGGGATCCAACCCAGGTCTCCTGCATTTAAGGTGAATTCTTTACTATCTGAGCCACCAGGGAAGCCCCACCCAAGCATGAATACCCCAAAATAACTCGAGTTCAGTGCAGGCGGGTAGCTGGTTCTGTGTGTAAACGGTGAGGCCCCCCCTGCCCCCGCACTGTGCAGCCAAGAGAGAGAGGAAAGCTGGCCCCCAGAAATGTCAGCTTCAGCCGGTGTCTCCCATGAGGGCGAGTCCTCTGATCTCGAGGCAAAGATGAGCTACGTGCAGGGCTGAGGCAGCAGGTAGGAAGAGGGGCTTTTAGAGTTTGTTTTCTTTTTCAGTTAGTGGACCACAAATTGGGTAAAAATAGAATTTGCAGATAATTATAAAACAAATGAAAATAGAAAACTCTCTCCGTTGCTGTGAAAGCCAGGTAACCACAAAGTCTTATTCTGCGCTGAGTTATTTTAGCACATCCTCCGACACAGCGGCTCCTCCCACCAGGGCGTCGCAGCCTTGGCCAGGCTGATCCACACGTCGGGGAACCGGCTGCTCCCCTGGGCCCTTCTGTGGTCAGCTGGTCAGAGGGAAGCCAGGCTTTTTTCCCAGAGCTTCCAAATTGTCAGTCAGAGCTGCTGTCACCTGGAGCGAGGAGGCCAGCACACGTATGGGCTAAACAGGGGCTTTCTCGCCCGCCTAGGACACCTAGCTCATCAGGTCTGAGTCTGCGTCCCCATGCTTGTTGCGCGAAGTCAGAGGCTGTGAGCATGTGCAGGACGCAGGCCCCTCTGTGCCTAGACGTGGGGCGAGCTGCCCCCTGTAGACCCTCCCCTGAATCAGGAGACAGCAAAACACAGAACTTTCTTTCTAGGCAGAATCAGACTGCAATCTTAGATTAGGAAAGGACTTCATGTTTAGGGGGCCTTGCCCCCCATTTTCATTTGGGGACATGGATATATGTGGGGCTTGGCCAGCATCGCTCGGAGACTGGGGAGAGGTTTCAGACTGTCCACCGCCCTGNACAGAACTTTCTTTCTAGGCAGAATCAGACTGCAATCTTAGATTAGGAAAGGACTTCATGTTTAGGGGGCCTTGCCCCCCATTTTCATTTGGGGACATGGATATATGTGGGGCTTGGCCAGCATCGCTCGGAGACTGGGGAGAGGTTTCAGACTGTCCACCGCCCTGACTCTCCAGAGGACCCCGCAGCCCTGGTGGACGTGTCTGGCTGCTTTGGCAGCCCCTTTGGGTGCTGGCTCCTCAGGCAGGACCCCTGGCCACCAGCTGGGAGGCCCCTTTGGGTGCTGACCCCTCTTCTCCTGGGGCTGGAGCTGGGTGGGCTCTGGCCAGCCTCAGCGAGGCCCACCAGCATGCTCGATGTGACGATGCAGCCAGGGCAACAGGGCCCGGGGTCTGGGCGGCCTTTGTTTTGATGGAAACAGCGAGGAAGGGGCTGTGGGCTTCCCTAAACTTTACAGTCTTGCCTTTTCTTCTGTCAACAGTTCAGACACACGCGCACACACACAGTGCTCCCCACTTCTGGCCTCTCAGCCGATGTCCAGGCCAGGGCGTCGGTCTTGCCCGCACTCTGCACTGCCTCCCTGACACCTCGGCCCAGTCCTGGGAGCAGATGGCCCTGCTGGAAAGGTCCCCAGTTCCAGCTGCCCCACGGGGCTGGGGAGAGACCTGGGGGGTCACCACTGACCTCTGACCCAGGGGTCACTGGACGACGCTTCGTTTACCCAGTTACCAAAATAGCCCAAGGGATAGCATCTACCCCCACAGACGGCCAGGCCTCAGTGAATAATTAATAGGTCATGGAAACGTGAGACTCGGTGAGGCCTGTCAATTCCTGAACAGCACTTTAGTTTGTAACTAAAGTTTGTGTCCTTGTCCCTATAAATGACCCGTGTAGCCCCTGTGTGGCCAGGTGAGCAGACGGGAGCCCCAGGCCCAGACGGCAGGGGCTGGGAGGCTGGGCTGCCCCGGGGGAGGGTCCTGGCCCCGCCTCATGCCCCAAGCGGCCCTCATGCTTCTTAGGGTGGCTGGCTTCTGGGCTCAAGTTTGCCCCTGAAGACTGTGACAGCTGACACCAAGGAAGGAACACGTCAGGAAACANGCCCAGACGGCAGGGGCTGGGAGGCTGGGCTGCCCCGGGGGAGGGTCCTGGCCCCGCCTCATGCCCCAAGCGGCCCTCATGCTTCTTAGGGTGGCTGGCTTCTGGGCTCAAGTTTGCCCCTGAAGACTGTGACAGCTGACACCAAGGAAGGAACACGTCAGGAAACAGTCATTTTTTTTCCAGATCATTAAAATCAGCATGTCATGTGATCATCACTTTTCATTTCACATGGCATCCCTCCCCCGCCGCCACTGCCTGCCCCAGCTACTAAAGCATCAGTATTTCAAGAAATGAGCTTCCTGGGAGTGTCTCAGTACTGTAGCTAGACAGAAAGACTTCCTTCATCTGATGTTCTGGTGTGTTTTGTTTTACTTTGAGCTTCACTTCGTTTTTCTTATTTGATTTGTTCTAAGTGGGCATCTCTTTCTACTCTGGAGATAGGATCATTTAACCTGAAACCAGAGTTTTCACAAAAGCCAGAGGAACAGACACTAGTGGAAGAAATTCTATTTGACAGCAAATCTCCTCGGGCCTAGCGGGGAACTGAGGGTCAGACCACTCGATGCAGCAGCCCGGCTCCCCTCCGCCCTGGGGGCCCAGACACCACTTGGACACGGGTCTGACCCAGCCTCCCCGTAGCGAAACCCACCGAGCTGCCCTTGCAGTGAATCAGTCTTTCATGGGGCCGCGGGGCAGGGGCACCTGCCCTCCACTCTTCCTGCAGTTCCCAGGCAGGTGGCATTTCCCTCCTGTCCTTCTTTCTCGGCCACGTGCACAGACCTGAACGGTCTCCCTCTTCGCAGACGCACCTGTGCTGTGGGAGCTGCTGCCATCGGGCAGCCTCTGTTCCAACAATGAGCCGGGCTCCGTGGAAGCTCTGGGCCCCATTCAGCCCCTGCAGCATGTGGTCAGTATCTGTGCTGAGCAGGGGATTGCCATTTGTACTCCTCCCGAAGCAAAGAGGTGCCCATGCTCACGAGGTCACACGGCATCAGCGCGAGAGTGCGTGAGGTAGCCAGTGAGAACAACAGAAACGATGGCTGGGATTTGCGGCCGCTGCTGACGCCGCAGACACTGAGCAGCGCCCAGATAACAGGGACGCCCCCCGGGCCCCTGGGCCGGCCCCCACACTAGGCCCTCCCAGCACTACTCCTCCTCCTGCTGTGCTGTGCGCATGGTCCTGACTTTGTGGGGGGCTCCGGGTAGGAAGGTGCTCACCCTCGAGTGCTGCCCCCACCCCCATGCAGCCAGGAAGTCGGGAGCACCCTGTCCACACACTCCAGGCTGGGCAGCATGGTCTTCTCTGAGCTGGGCCCTCTGTCTCCTCTCCTTCGAGAGCCACTGGGCTCTGGGCTGCGGGACAGCTGTCTACTCTGCGTCAGCTCAGGTGGCCAGCCCTGCCCTGTGTAGGGCGGGCCTCACCCAGCAGGGCCCGCAGTCCTGCCCTGGCTGCTGTGCGGTAGCCAACCCCTCCACGGCACCTGATGCCAGGGCTGGGGCTGGCCCAGCGGCAGGCCGATGACGGGCGTGCGGGCGTCTGGTGGGCTGTGCCCTTGGCCTCTCTGTGCCTCCGTCGGCCCTCTTGCCTGGCCCAACCCACGGCGCCTCTGGGTCACCGGTGACAGACCCACAGTCCAAGCTTGGCCTCCAGAGTCACACCTCTGCCCACCCGAACCCCTGGGGAATGGCCACTGCCCCCATCCATCGTGTGATATTTACAGTGAGTTCAGAGAGGTTTTCCTGAGGAACGAGGTTCTCGGGTCACAGCGTCAGCCCTGCCTGCCCAAGCTCTGGTCTGCAGGGAGCTAACTTTCTGCCGGAGGCCGTCCTCCCTCCCAGGCCGTGGAGGACACGACACCCTGGCGGGAGCCCTCTTGTGGGTTTGGAGGCCAAAAGCTCACGTGGCAATCTCTCAAGTTAATCCAGTACTGGGAAAATGTCTGTTACAAGAAGTGGAACCAGCTTGTGAACTGGAGTTTTTCTTCCTGCAGAGCTCCTTTGGGTATTGCGTGAAGATGCAAATTTTACATCTGGGTTAAACGCATAATTTCCCTTTAAATTGCCTGCTTGACTGTGTACAAGGATCCCTGCTCGGTGTATGTTCGTACCAACTGGAAACTTGGTTGAAAGTAATTTCACTTAATTAACTAGTCCTTTGTTTGACGACGCTGCTGCCACTGTGTGTGCTGTGGGAATTTCAGCGTCCGGTAAATTTGGCCTCAATCATCCCTCACCTGTCATCCTGCCGTGTAAGTGCTGAGCTGAGCACAGCAGCCAAAAACAAACATTTCTGTGTGTAGAAAACTCATTAGCTCTCGTACCTTGAAAATGGAATAATACATCCAGTTTAGTTTAGGTTGAAGCAAAGAGAGGTCATTGCTATGACAGGTAATTTTATAAATATTATTTTGACAGATACTATAAGGTGGCCAGGGGCAGAAAACCCTTGCAGTGGGGGAACATGTGAAGTATTTAAATGACTTCTCTTAAAATGAACTTCATGTTTTAAATAATAGATGTTTACCTCCCAGGTTAAGCCTTAAATAGTCCCATTTTCACTGAAATGGCATGTTTTTTAAAAGGCAGCGTTGTACCCACAATGCACTGCCTGCCGGCAGAGCCAGGCCCCAGAGTGAGTCCTGTGGGATTCGAAGTCGTCGTTGTCAGACCGTCTGACCCTGGCCAGACCATGTGCCGCCCTGGGGGCCCCTCCTGACACAAAGAACACGCCGTGGCCACGCGTGAGCAAGCCTTGGTCAAAACCTCACCTATATATTCTCGTATTAAATGTCATAGAATATAATACTGAGAGGCAGGTTTCATCTCTTCCTCAGTCTCTGATTTTATTTTCACGTTTCCTGTTGTGAAAACCTAGGTCGAGTCCAGCACAGGTTCCTCAGGAAGCTCGTTAGTTTGGCAGAAGACTGGACTCGGGCTCCCCGGCAAGGAAGAGAGCAACTGGATGGGCCGGGGGGTCGGTGCTGGTTCCCAGAACCCTCCCCCACTCAGCATTGTGCTCAGACGCTCATGGGTCCACCTAGGAGAGTGCGTGTCTGCCCTAGTGGGCAGAGCGTGCAGTTCCTGCAGAGTTAACCTTGTCGGTAGGACCCACCGTCAGGAATTGGCAGCCCCAGCAGGTTCTCTGTGTTGATGGCCTCAGAGGTGGGAGAGGCCCCATGGCAACCTCCGTCCACACAGCAGGCAGGAGGGCAGCGAGTGGATGTTAGGTCTCTCTCAGTAAACTTTTAGGCTCTTGCCAGCTCTCTGCTTGCTGTGGACACTCGGGGGTCAGCCACAGGCCTGAGACCAGCTCACTCCCTCTGCTTACTGCCCATTGGGCACACATCTGGTCCCTACGGGTCAGACCCTGTGGGTCGGGATGAACACAAGATTGTTCTGATAGGAAAGACCCACTTTGACGAGGAGTACACCCATGGGTGCCTGGGGCCGCATCACAAACAAAGACGATAAAAACAGGGAGCCTGACGCCTGAAACTGCTGCTACTGCCAGGAAATAAGATCTTTAAGCAACTCCAGGGTCCCAGAGAGAGTCTGGAGAGCATGTGTGCACATGTCAGCCTGTGAGCATTCGTGTGCTGCGTGTGCGTCTGTGTACACTCGTCCTATGTGCACGCCTGACCTGCACCCTCCTTGTCTCCGTAAGACCTCACAGTGATGTTCGGATGCCCCAGAAGCCATTTTGCAGCCCGTGACATTTAACAAACACGGGGCTGTTAAATGTTACTTGGGTGCTACAGACCGTTCCCCAGAGATGTCCGCAGACGCCAGTCCCTGGCGCTGAGAGTCTCAGCTGCCAGACGCTCACCTGAAGCTGTAAACTCATTCACTGGGGCTGCGATCCAGCCGCAGTCAGAGCTGGGCTTGGTGGCCTGTGGTCTCGTTGTCTGTTGTAACGCCGTGCAGACCGCGTCTGCTGGGAGACAGGGCTGGATGGACGGAGTCATGAGGCTACGCGAGCTGCGCCCTGATGAGGTGCCGCGCAGATCCCTCTCTCGCCCGGCTCTTGGCCTGATGCCCCGGCTCATCCTCCCACGTAGGGGGTGGGCGGCCCCGGCGCTCTGCTTGATGAGTGTGCGTGACTCTCACGACCGGCCTGTCATTGTTTGGATTCTCTTCTGAGGCCTCAGAATTTACAAGTGACTTCATCTCTTAATTAAGTGAAGTCAGTGCAGTAGCTGAGTCTTTGTCAGCGCGTCTTGATGGACGGTTTGCTGCTGGTTTTAACCATGCTGGAAGCAGCGTGCGCTAGCTTCCCTGGGCTGAAGAGAGACTCGTTCCTCACTGTAGGGTCGGAGGAGAGCTGGGGAGGCTGCAGGTGAGGGCGGGAATGAGGTGGACGCTGTAACTGGGTGTCGTGGAAAGGAGTGGAAACCAGCCAGGGAAGCGAACAGTGGGATCTCTGCAAGGAGGAGCAAGACATGGGACAGAGAAAGTGCCAGAGCCTGGCGCCAGACCTGCCAGTGAAGTTCTGGCTTGTTTGTCTCTGGACCTTCACCTTCCATTCTGACATCCCAGCTTGGAAAAAGTGAGCCCTAGAAACAGCAAGCAGGGTCTTGGACATGGAGGTCAGCTGCTGCTGGACCTGGAGGTGTCCCGTTTCCGTGGGTCACTGATCCTGTCCCCCTTATGTGTCTGAGAACTGTCTGCATTTAGTCTGCCTCCAAACAGTCCCAAGTCTCAAGCCAGCACTGCCTGGAAGTTCTCGGTCGTCCAGCTTGGCCTCCTGCTCTGTGGCTCTGAAGTGACTGTCAGGACTTCCCACAGGACAGAGGCGGAGCGTGGATGACGGGGCAGGGACTGATCCCCCTGAAGCCTCATCTAAGCAAGGGCTTTGGGGCTCATGTATCAGCTGGACCTGAGAACAACCCCACTGCAGGGCCAGTTCTCCTGTGTTTCCTCCCGGGGAGCAGGGTTGGCCAGAGGATGGGTGGCTGTGCCTTCACCCATGTGGAAGCAGTGACTGACAGACTCTCGGCTGCACTGGTCTGGCTCACTGAGCTTCCCTTTGTCCAAACTGCTAACATGAGTCCGAGGAGCTGTGATGACAACCCACCAAGGGGAGAGCAGCCCACTGTGCCCCCTGAACCTGTCTGTGTTTGCAGCTGCCCTCCTGGGGGTCCTGTGTTGGGACCCTGGCAGGTCCCCGCTTCTGCGGGAGGGGGATTGGCATGGGGACTGGCCCTGGGCTGCCTGCTTGCTTTGGGTTTGCCTCTTGAGGACAGCCTGCCATAAACAGGATGGAAGGCAAATTCATCCTGCCATTCCGAGAGGGACTCTCACTGAGGGATACAGGGGGAAGCGAGGCAGGAACTCCACCAGAGGTCTGTCCAGGGGCAGCTGGTGAAGGTCCTGGGAGCGGCACTTACCCCCAGCTCCTGGTGCAGTCAGCCCGTCATGTGTCTGGGGCCCGAGGCTGACAGGTTTTGTGCCCACACAAGACCATGTGCCCAGCACACAATTGAAATGGCCATGTACATCCCCCCCTACACCTCCCATGTGGGATCTGAAGCTGGCAGAAGACAGGCCACGACCTGGGGCACATGGGACAGGCCCCAGGGCCCGACACACCCTCGGCCTGCCAGGCGGATGTTGGGTGTGTCTGGTTTGGAGCATCCTGCTTCTGGTTAGGACAGGACTGAGTAGGAGAAACTGGGTTGAGTCCTGTTGGGTGCATGTCTGAATTGATCAGGGGCAGGCTTGTGTGGAGGGGCTTGGCCTCATGAGATGCTTGTGTCCACACGCGTGGGCAGAGGAGTGTCTGTGGATGAGGCCATGGCCCGGAGACCCTGGCTCTCCTCCCCACGTGCCCCTCCTGGGGCCCCTGTTGCCATCCTGAGACACAAGCAGACGTGTGCAGGTGTGTGTGGCCCTCGTGTGCCCTCGTGTTGCAGCACGGGCAGCCAGGAACTCATGAGCTGCTGACTCATGAGGTGTCCAGCCCAGCAGGGGGTGGGGGCCGGCCCCAGGCCACGAGTCTCCCCTGCACCCGCGTCTGTGGGGAGCGAGGTGGGTGCGGCATGGGCGCTCACGGCCCCCTCTTCTGCCCGCAGCTGCACGGCTACGTGGAGAGCGAGCCACTGACCCTGCAGCTCTTCATCGGCACGGCGGATGACCGGCTGCTGAGGCCACACGCGTTCTACCAGGTGCATCGGATCACAGGCAAGACCGTGTCCACCGCCAGCCACGAGGCTGTCATCTGCAGCACCAAGGTCCTGGAGATACCGCTGCTGCCGGAGAACAGCATGCGTGCCACGTAAGCGCAGCCGCGGGCTGCGGGCTGGGCCGGCCCTCGGAGGGAGGGGGGGGTCCTTCTCATGCCTCCACTTTGCTTAACACCTCAGGAAACTCTACAGACATTGACGACGGCAGACTTGTTTCCTTCTAGGGTCTTCATGTTGCCACTCAGTTCACAGCTCTGCATGCCCCCTCCATGTGCAAACGTGGCACCTACTTTTTTCTTTTTCTTTTTTAAAAACTTTTCATTCTGTATTGTGGTATAGCTGATTAACAATGTTGTGATAGTCTCAGGTGAACAGCAAAGGGACTCAGGCATACACATACATGAAGTCATTCTCACCTAACTCCCCCCCCTACCCCTGCATGGCACCCTTTTCTTTCTGAAAGCTCTGTGAAAGCCAGAGGAGTGGTCAGAATGCTGCTAGTGTTGAAGCATTATGGAGACGAGCGCCTCTGGGTTGTGTTTTCAGTGAGGGTTTCTGCTGATGTGACCAGCTAGAATGTACAGGTCAGGCCTGGCTCTTTGGCGTAGAGGTGACTCGATTAGCAAGCTACAGAGTCATCTTCTCAGGTCCAAGTGGGGTCCCTGTTTGTGGCCTCATTAACCAAGTGACCACAGTATGCCCTTCCCTTCACTCCGGAGCTGCAAATGCGGCAGAGAAAGGGGACAGAGTTGTCCCTCTGGACTCACCTTCTCCTAGAGGCCTCTGTGGGCGCAGAATGAAGCCTCAATACCCTGTGTATCTAGATAAACACGTAAGGCAGCAGTTCATTAACACGGGGCTCTCAGGGGGTGTCCATGGGGGCAGCCTCAAAGCTGACTTTGCAGAGAGACAGCAGGTGGGAAGGCCCTGCGCTCTGGTGGGTTTGAGGCGTTCTCAGGGGAGAAGGAGCCCAGGACCGTGGTTGGGGAGGGAGGGTGTGGGAAGCCACAGTGTGGGCTTGTGTGGGGTGTTGATCAGTCATTTGTAAGTAGCTCCTAAACCCTCTACATTGTAAACAAAGGGATAGCCTTCTCTCTGTGTTGGCTTTTCAGGGATTTGAGGGGATTCATTCTAAGTTTGCCAAGGACCAGGAGCGGGGCTGGCGGCTGGGAGACCCTGCTGGTCCCTCCAGCAGCTGCAGCTCTGACTCCAGTGCTCCGTTTACTCCATGAAATACCCTTCAGCCCGGGGCAGCATGGCCACCGCGGGCCAGGCCTCCCACCTCTCTGGGCCAGGCTGTGGTCCTGACCCGCAGGCCTCATGCTGCCTTGTCTGTGACCTTCTGACAGAGGAAAGGGCTAGTTTCCATCTGACAAGTTGCCTGTGGATTGTTGTGCTGGAGGCTGGTGTTGGATGGAATCATTAAGTTAAATGAAACTAGAGGAAATCACATGCTGCTGCTGCTGCGAGGTCACTTCAGTCGTGCCCGACTCTTAGCGACCCCATGGACTGCAGCCCACCAGGCTCCTCCATCCATGGGATTTTCCAGGCAAGAGGACTGGAGTGGGGTGCCATTGCACATGAGGCCCTAGCAAATCCAGGATCCTGAGCTGAGAGGAGACACTCCCAGAATCTTGGGGAAGGAGGTTTTCAGAGCCCACTCCGGGAGCCTTCCTCTGGGGCATCCACACCTGCCCACTGCAGCGGGCCCTGAGCAAGTGGGGCTCTGCCTGCTTGAGACCCGGGTGCGTGAGGGGCTGGCTTGTCCTGTTCCTGTGCCGCCCCCGCACTTGCTGGGTGGACGTGGGGCCGTCCTGACAGGTGAGTGGGTGTCAGGCAGGGCTGGGGACTGAGGCAGGCACTCTTGTCTCACAGCATCGACTGTGCCGGGATCCTGAAGCTCAGGAACTCCGACATCGAGCTGCGCAAGGGGGAGACGGACATTGGGAGAAAGAACACGCGGGTGCGGCTGGTCTTCCGCGTCCACATCCCGCAGCCCAACGGCCGGACGCTGTCGCTGCAGGTGGCCTCCAACCCCATCGAGTGCTGTGAGTGCCCCGCCCCCTGCCGCCCCGTGTCCAGGCCGGGGGCCAGTCCCACCAGACCCTTCCATTTTCACAGCCCGCAACATTCCACCCCGCCCCAGGGGGTGTGCTAAGTGGTGACCCGCATCCTCACAGCTTGCCTGCCCACCACCTCAGGGAGCATCTTGGCTTGTTCCTTTGTTTCTGACCTGCACATCAGTCAGATATCTTTTGATGGCCCCTCCCTCTCGGTCCCCCTCTGCCCCTCGGCCCCTCCCTCGAGGCCCCCCTCTGCCCCTCGGACCCTCCCTCACGGGCCCCCTCTACCCCTCGGACCCTCCCTCACAGCCCTCCTCTGCCCCGCGGCCCCTCCCTCACGGGCCCCTGTGGCCCCTCCCTCGTGGCCCCTATCTGCCTCGTGGTCCACTCTCACTGGACCCTCCTGTGCAGTCTCCAGGTGGCCCATCCCCAGGCCGTGGGCTCTGCTACAGGTGGCTGCAGCTTTCTGACCTACGGTCTCTCCCCGTGAGAAGGAGCAGGCCCCTCATCTCAGGTCTTCTGGTCACTGGGGAGGGCCGTGTGAGGACCCTGGTCACTGAGGGCCACAGAGTATATCTTCGCTGTTGCTGCTACACAGACTTCTGCCCCGTTTCCCAAGCTTGGCCGCCTGTGCCCTCAGCCCTTGAGAGCCCACCACGTTCAACTTTAGCCTGGGGTGCCTTGCTTTGTGGGCCCCCCTGCCCAGTTAGACCTGAGGATTGCCTTGTTGCTGCTGCTGGTGGGCAGGCTGTGTCCCCCATCACCTATAGGACTCCCCACAGCTTCCCCAGGCCCTTCAAGGGTGATCACTATAGCAGAACACCTTCACTCCCACAGAGTCACACACACATACTCACGTGTGTAAGCACACGTGTGTACGTACACACGTCTCCACGTGGACCAGTCAGAGGCATGCTGCCTTCCCTTTGACAATGGGTCGTGGGTGGACCGGCTGCCCAGGAGGGGCTGGGGGTGGTGTGGGTGGACCAGCCCTCCTGGGAGGGGTCTCACTACCTCACTTCTCACCCCACCCCGACAGCTCAGCGCTCGGCCCAGGAGCTGCCCCTCGTGGAGAAGCAGAGTGCGGCCAGCGGCCCCGTCCTTGGAGGGAAGAGGATGGTCCTCTCCGGCCACAACTTTCTGCAGGACTCCAAGGTCATTTTTGTGGAGAAAGCACCAGGTATTTCCTCTGAAAACCAGCATCGAGTGCTTGCTGTGTGGGCGGCGGCAGAGGTTGGCTGGCGGGAGAGGGTGCCATGCTCGGTCCCAGGGCCTCCCCACATGGCTTCGAGGGGCTGCAGGTATAGGGCCTGCATCTGCCTGGCTAGCAGGTGCCTCTTCAGGGGTTCCGACTAGCTCTCACTGGTCTTTGCCTTTCTCAGGACTGCAGACCATCCTAGGCAGGTATCCAGTTGTGCACTGGGCACAGAAGCCACAGGGGACCCCATTGGGGCCCAGAGACCTTTCTGTGGCGTTCATTCTTGTGGCACAGTGCCCCGCAGCACAGAAGGAGGCACTGGTTGCTTTCAATGATGGTGGCCCTTGGGGCCACAGCCACCTATGTGTGTGTGTGTGCGTGGGTGCACACGTGCGCATAGACCTGTGTATGTGCATGCAGGTGTGTGCTTGCACGTGGACCTGTGTGTGTGCACATGGGCCTGTGTCTGTATGCTCCTCTGCAGGTCTGAAGGGAAAGGGTCTCTGCTCTCTGGTGTCTGGGGAACCAGGTGACCAGCCTGTCATTGAGCTGCAGGATGGATGCAGGGGGTTAGGGGTAGGGGTGGGAATAGGGCTGCGGGAAGCACCGCTCCTGTCCCAGGGCTGCCCAGCCCTGCCCAGCCCACATGGTCATAAGGGTGAGCATGTAGCCTCATCTCTCTCACCCTGGGGTGTGTTTGTAGAGCAGTTCCTTGTGGGGAGCTGGCCTGAGGGGGTGCCGCTGCCCACAGGCTGGGAGGGAGTGCCCGCAGGCCGGGTTCTGGGGCCAGTTGCCCAGCTACTCCTCTGAGCCCCAGTCCAGCTCTTGAGCCCAGGCAGGGCCCCTGCCACTCACCGCAAACCGTGGAGGCTCTCAGCCTCCGTCCGTAATGGGGCTGATTTTGAACAGTCTGCAGGAAACTTAAGTGCTTCAGTCAAAACAGGCTTGAGAGTCTTTCACGTTGACCTCATTCTGCCTGCACTATTGTGCCTGTGATTGGAAATTGTTTTGCAGGAGGGAAAAGACCCGCCTGAGTACAGTGGTGGGGGAAGAATTCACACTACCAGAGTGCCCCTCTTTGGAGGAGGTGAATTTTGAAATAATTTCAGCGTTTGTGTTCTAAATGTGTGCATGGGCACCCCCTCCCAGCCTGTGGGCGGCAGGGTCCTCACCGCACTCGGAGATGTATGTCGTGGGAGCTGGCCAGCACTCCAGGCTGCTTCCTTGAGCAGTCAGCTCTGACCTCGACCTGGGTGCAGTGATGGGACCGTGAGGCGTCTCCCAATCTCCTCAGCTTGTCGTGGACGGGGGTGGGCTCCTCGGTCACGGTGGCCTGGTCACGGGTCTGCATGGTGGCCGTTGCCTGCAGCTGGAAGCCGAGTTCCCAGGCGCCTGGCTGTTCGCTGGGCTTCCCGGCTTCCTGGCCCCCGGCGGGCTCGATGCTGCCGCCACTCGCTGCCACACTGGCCTGCCCCCAGCCTGCTGTCTCCTGCAGTATTCCACGTCTGGTGGGCAGAGGGCAAGAAACCAGTCAGTGGGTGGAGACCAGATGTCCCGCAAACACATGGTGCGTCATGACGAGGGCAGTGTAAACACGCAGCTGTGTGTCCTGTCACACTGTGTCTGCATCTAAACAAAGTTGCCGGCACATTTGCACACATGTCCCCACCAGTCCTGTGTGTCTAGGGTGCGTTCCTAGCCTAGCACACATGTTTCCTGATGGGCCTTAACAGTTACTGGGCTTTTCCTGGTTGATTTTGGGGCGAGAAACCACTAAAGTCAATTTAGACTGAAAGCCTGGTCATCCTCTAGGCACCTGAGGAGGTGCCTGGTGTGCTGGAAAATTCTGTCTTTAGTCCCTACTTGGAGGCAGCAAGGCTGGCATGCGAGCGGTGAGGCTGGTCCAGGAGCCGTGGGCAGGAGCAGGACTGTGGCTGGCCTGTTGCAGACGCTAGGTGAGGTGGGTGTCTAGTCACCCATGTCACCTCAGCTGCTCTGAGCAGTGCTTGGAGTTTCTTAAGTGTTTCAAGATTCCTCCTGGCCAGGGCTGCCTGTCACCTGTGCCCACCTTGTGTGACCAAGCAGGGTCCCGGAGGAGGAGGGCCCTCAGGACATAGGAGCGAGGCTCCTCCCATGGTCAAGGGACCCCTCAAAAGGAGCCGTGAAGCAGCCGCGCTCACCTCTGAGATGTTCGTATTCTCAGCTGCGTTCGTGGTGGGACTCTCCAGAAACACCCTGTAATTCTGCTCAGGGTTTAGTGTCCAGCAAGAAGCCACAGGGCCTTCCCTTCAAGGACAGCTGTGGCCTCTGAGCCAGATGCCACCTCCCGCAGTGGACGTCCCTGAATGTGGGGCCTGGGACAGACTCACTGGGAAGCCTGGCGGCAGCAGGATGCTGCAGTGCCCCCTGCCACCCCACTGTCTCCTGCTGGAGGTCATGGGGCTCTGTTAAGACTCGTGCATAAGGGATATACTTGCACACACGTGCAGATATTAAAAACATATAAAAAACATTTAAATACAAGAACACAGAGAGAGTGCCCACGTGGAGAGGGATCAGGAGAGACCAGGGATCTGGAGCTTGCACCGCGTGTCACCAGGTTCTCAATTGTGATGCTTGAAGTCAGCGATGTCCAGCCCAGCCTTTCCATGCAGCTCCTAGAAACTGTGTGAAGCTCAGCAGACCTCACCAGAGCTGGCAGCTTCAGCAGGCAACATGGTTTGCTGCAGCTTGTGCGTGGCTGGACACGGACGTGGCCCCCAGGGCATACTTAGTGGACACTGTACCTCCTCAAGGCCCAGACTCGAGGGGGACCCCTTGGCACTGAGGCTTAGGTAGGTCCCATCTGCCCAGACTCAGAGCTAAACCACCCAGGGTGTAGACTTGGAGGATCATCGGGTTCAGCGTGACTGCCAGCCACACAACCAGACCACTTCCCTGTCAGACCTGTTCAAACCTATTGCTGAGGTCCCAAACCCCACGTGGTCACAGACCCAGAAGAGAACATCATATTCTCAGTCCTAAATCTTTGCAACAGAAGCAGGACTTGTTTCCTGCAGGGAAGGCCTGCCACTGCCCAGGATGGACCATCGGGAAATAGAGCTGACCCCCAGTGGGTGGCATAGTCTATGCCAAAGCCTTGGACTGTGTGGATCACAATAAACTGTGGAAAATTTGAGAGAGATGGGAATACCAGACCACCTGACCTGCCNTCAATATGCCAGCAAATTTGGAAAACTCAGCAGTGACCACAGGACTGGAAAAGGTCAGTCTTCATTCCAACCCCAAAGAAAGGCAATGCCAAAGAATGCTCAAAGTGCCGCACAACTGCACTCATCTCACATATTAGTAAAGTAATGCTCAAAATTCTCCAAGTCGGGCTTCAGCAATACATGAACCATGAACTTCTTGATGTTCAAGCTAGTTTTAGAAAAGGCAAAGGAACCAGAGATCAAATTGCCAACATCTCCTGGATCATGGAAAAAGCAAGAGAGTTCCAGAAAAACATCTATTTCTGCTTTATTGACTATGCCAAAGCCTTTGACTCTGTGGATCACAATAAACTGGAAAATTCCAAACACCAGATGGGAATATCAGAACACCTGACCTGCCTCTTGAGAAATCTATATGCAGGTCAGGAAGCAACAGTTAGAACTGGACATAGAACAACAGACTGGTTCCAAATAGGAAAAGGAGTACATCAAGGCTGTATATTGTCACCCTGCTTATTTAACTTCTATGCAGAGTACATCATGAGAAATGCTGGACTGGAAAAAGCACAAGCTGGAATCAAGATTGTTGGGAGAAATATCAATAATCTCAGCATGCAGATGATACCACCCTTATGGCAGAAATTGAAGAAGAACTAAAAAGCCTCTTGATGAAAGTGAAAGAGGAGAGTGGAAAAGTTGGCTTAATGCTCAATGTTCAGAAAACAAAGATCATGGCATCCCATCACTTCATGGGAAATAGATGGAGAAACAGTGGAAGCAGTGTCAGACTTTATTTTGGGGGACTGCCAAATCACTGCAGATGGTGATTGTAGCCATGAAATTAAAAAATGCTAACTCCATGGAAGAAAAGTTATGACCAACCTAGATAGCATATTCAAAAGCAGAGACATTACTTTGCCAACAACGGTGCATCTAGTCAAGGCTATGGTTTTCCCAGTGATCATGTATGGATGTGAGAGTTGGACTGTGAAGAAAGCTGAGCACCAAAGAATTGATGCTTTTGAACTTTGGTGTTGGAGAAGACTCTTGAGAATCCCTTGGACTGCAAGGAGATCCAAGTAGTCCATTCTAAAAGAGATCAGTGCTGGGTGTTCTTTGGAAGGAATGATACTAAAGCTGTAACTCCAGTACTTTGGCCACCTCATGCGAAGAGTTGACTCATTGGAAAAGACTCTGATACTGGGAAGGATTAGGGGTGGGAGGAGAAGGGGACGACAGAGGATGAGATGGCTGGATGGCATCACTGACTCAACGGACCTGAGTCTGAGTGAACTCCGGGAGTTAGTGATGGACAGGAAGGCCTGGCATGCTGCAATTTATGGGGTCGCACAGAGTCGGACATGACTGAGTGACTGAACTGAACTGAACTGAATAATTATGAGAAGCTCTATGCTGCTACTAAGTCACTTGAGTCGGGTCCGACTCTGTGCGACCCCATAGATGGCAGCCCACTAGGCTCCTCTGTCCCTGGGATCCTCCAGGCAAGAATATGGAGTGGGTTGCCATTTCCTTCTCCAGTACATGAAAGTGAGAGGTGAAAGTGAAGTCGCTCAGTCATGCCTGACTCTTAGCGACCCAATGGACTGGATCCTACCAGGCTACTCCATCCATGGGATTTTCCAGGCAAGTGTACTAGAGTGGGGTGCCATTATACTATCAGCAAAAAAAAAGACCAAGAGTGGACTGTGACTCTATGAAATCCTTATTGCAAAATTCAGACTTAAATTGAAGAAAGTAGGGGAAACCACTAGGCCATTCAGAAATTACCTAAATCAAATCCCTTATGATTTTATAGTGGAAATGACAAATAGATTCAAGGGATTAGACTTGATAGACATAGTGCCTGAAGAACTATAGATGGAAGTTCATAACATTGTACAGCAGGAGGTGACCAAAATCAACCCCAAGAAAAGAAATGTAACAAGACAAAATGATTGTCTGAAGAGGCCTTTGCATCAGAATGCAAAGTTCCAAAGAATACAAAGGAGAGTTAAAAAAAGCCTTCTTAAATGAACAATGCAAAGAAATAGAGGGAAACAATAGAATGGGAAAGATTAGAAATCTCCTCAAGAAAATTAGAGATACCAAGGGAACATTTCATGCAAAGATGGACACAATAAAGGATAGAAATGGTATGGACTTCACAGAAACAGAAGATATTAAGAAAAGGTGCCAAGGATACACAGAAGAACTATACAAAAATGTTAATGACCCAGATAACCACGGTGGTGTGATCATTCACCTGAGCCAGACATCTTGGATTGTGAAATCAAGTGGGGCTTAGGAGACATTACTACTAACAAGGTTAGTGGAGGTGATGGAATTCCAGCTGAGCTATTTCAAATTCTAAATGATGCTGTGCAAGTGCTGAACTCAATATGCCAGAAAATTTGGAAAACACAGCAGTGGCCACAGGACTGGAAAATGTCGGTTTCATTCCAATCCCGAAGAAGGGCAATGCCAAAGATTGTTCAAACTACTGCAAAATTACCCTCATGTTAGATGTTAGCAAAGTAATGCTCAAAATCCTTCAAGCTAGGCTTCAACAGTACATGGACTGAGAACTTCCAGATGTACAAGCTGTATTTAGAAAAGACAGAGGAACCAGAGATCGAATTGCCAACAGAAAAGCAAAGGAATTTTAAAAAAATCTGCTTCAATGATTATGCTAAAGCCTTTGACTGTGTCGATCACAACAAACTGTGGAAAATTCTGAAAGAGATGGGAATACCAGAACACCTGACCTTCCTCCCGAGAAACCCATATGCAGGACAAGAAGCAACAATTAGAACCAAATATGGAACAATGAACTGGTTCAAAATTGCAAAAGGAGTATGTAAAGGCTGTACATCATCATGCTTATTTAACTGCTTATTTAACTTATTTAAAGAGTTCAGTTCAGTTCAGTCGCTCAGTTGTGTCTGACTCTTTGTGACTCCATGAATCACAGCATGCCAGGCCTCCCTGTCCATCACTAACTCCCAGAGTTCACTCAGACTCACATCCATCGAGTCAGTGATGCCATCCAGCCATCTCATCCTTGGTCGTCCCTTTCTCCTCCTGCTCCCAATCCCCCCCAGCATCAGAGTCTTTTCCAATGAGTCCACTCTTCGCATGAGGTGGCCAAAGTACTGGAGCTTCAGCTTTAGCATCATTCCTTCCAAAGAAATCCCAGGGCCGATCTCTTTCAGAATGGATTGGTTGGATCTCCTTGCAGTCCAAAGGACTCTCAAGAGTCTTCTCCAACACCACAGTTCAAAAGCATCAATTCTTCAGTGCTCAGCCTTCTTCACAGTCCAACTCTCACATCCATACATGACTATCGGAAAAACCATAGCCTTGACTAGACAGACCTTAGTCTCTCTGCTTTTGAATATGCTGTCTAGGTTGGTCATATATCATGTGAAATTCTCAAGCTGGAATCAAGATTTCTGGGAGAAATATCAGTAATCTCAGACATGCAGATGACACCACCAGAAAGTGAAGAGGAACTAAAGAGGCTTCTGATGAAAGTGAAAGAGGAGAGTTAAAAAGTTGGCTTAAAACTTTGCATTCAAAAACCAAGATCATGACATCCAATAATGTTACTTCATGGCAAATAGATGGGGTAACAATGGAAACAGTGACAGATTTTGTTTGGTTCCAAATCACTGCAGATGGTGACTGCGGCCATAATATTAAAAGACACTTTCTCCTCGGAAGAAAAGCCACAACAAAAACCTAGACAGCATATTGAAAAGCAGAGCCATCAGCTTGCTGACAGAAATCTGTATAGTCAAAGCTATGGCTTTTCCAGGAGTCATGTATGGATGTGAGAATTGTAGTATAAAGAAAGTTGAGCACCAAAGAATTGACGCTTTTGAACTGTGGTGTTGGAGAAAACTCTTGAGAGTCCTTGGACTGCAAGGAGATAAAAACAGTCAATCCTGAAGGAAATAAACTCTGAATACTCATTAGAATGATGGATGCTGAAGCCCCAATACTTTGGCACCTGATGTGAAGAGCTGACTCATTGGAAAAGACCCTGATGCTGGGAAAGTTTGAGTGCAGGAGAAGAAGAGGGTGACAGGATAAGATGATTGGATGTCCACCACTCAATGGACATGAGTTTGAGCAAACTCTGGGAGATAGTGAAGGACAGGGAAGCCTGATGTGCTGCAGCCCATGGGGTCTCAAACAATCAGACATGACTGAGTGACTGATCAACAACAATTAGCAGTGTTGGCCATCTTCTCATGTGCCTGTTGGCCATCTGTATGTCTTCTTTGGAAAATTTTCTATTTATGTCTTCTACGGAGAAGGCGATGGC
>SJYA01002797.1:65695-112233 GCA_006410615.1 Neotragus moschatus | reverse complement strand
GACTGTGTCGATCACAACAAACTGTGGAAAATTCTGAAAGAGATGGGAATACCAGAACACCTGACCTTCCTCCCGAGAAACCCATATGCAGGACAAGAAGCAACAATTAGAACCAAATATGGAACAATGAACTGGTTCAAAATTGCAAAAGGAGTATGTAAAGGCTGTACATCATCATGCTTATTTAACTGCTTATTTAACTTATTTAAAGAGTTCAGTTCAGTTCAGTCGCTCAGTTGTGTCTGACTCTTTGTGACTCCATGAATCACAGCATGCCAGGCCTCCCTGTCCATCACTAACTCCCAGAGTTCACTCAGACTCACATCCATCGAGTCAGTGATGCCATCCAGCCATCTCATCCTTGGTCGTCCCTTTCTCCTCCTGCTCCCAATCCCCCCCAGCATCAGAGTCTTTTCCAATGAGTCCACTCTTCGCATGAGGTGGCCAAAGTACTGGAGCTTCAGCTTTAGCATCATTCCTTCCAAAGAAATCCCAGGGCCGATCTCTTTCAGAATGGATTGGTTGGATCTCCTTGCAGTCCAAAGGACTCTCAAGAGTCTTCTCCAACACCACAGTTCAAAAGCATCAATTCTTCAGTGCTCAGCCTTCTTCACAGTCCAACTCTCACATCCATACATGACTATCGGAAAAACCATAGCCTTGACTAGACAGACCTTAATATCTCTGCTTTTGAATATGCTGTCTAGGTTGGTCATATATCATGTGAAATTCTCAAGCTGGAATCAAGATTTCTGGGAGAAATATCAGTAATCTCAGACATGCAGATGACACCACCAGAAAGTGAAGAGGAACTAAAGAGGCTTCTGATGAAAGTGAAAGAGGAGAGTTAAAAAGTTGGCTTAAAACTTTGCATTCAAAAACCAAGATCATGACATCCAATAATGTTACTTCATGGCAAATAGATGGGGTAACAATGGAAACAGTGACAGATTTTGTTTGGTTCCAAATCACTGCAGATGGTGACTGCGGCCATAATATTAAAAGACACTTTCTCCTCGGAAGAAAAGCCACAACAAAAACCTAGACAGCATATTGAAAAGCAGAGCCATCAGCTTGCTGACAGAAATCTGTATAGTCAAAGCTATGGCTTTTCCAGGAGTCATGTATGGATGTGAGAATTGTAGTATAAAGAAAGTTGAGCACCAAAGAATTGACGCTTTTGAACTGTGGTGTTGGAGAAAACTCTTGAGAGTCCTTGGACTGCAAGGAGATAAAAACAGTCAATCCTGAAGGAAATAAACTCTGAATACTCATTAGAATGATGGATGCTGAAGCCCCAATACTTTGGCACCTGATGTGAAGAGCTGACTCATTGGAAAAGACCCTGATGCTGGGAAAGTTTGAGTGCAGGAGAAGAAGAGGGTGACAGGATAAGATGATTGGATGTCCACCACTCAATGGACATGAGTTTGAGCAAACTCTGGGAGATAGTGAAGGACAGGGAAGCCTGATGTGCTGCAGCCCATGGGGTCTCAAACAATCAGACATGACTGAGTGACTGATCAACAACAATTAGCAGTGTTGGCCATCTTCTCATGTGCCTGTTGGCCATCTGTATGTCTTCTTTGGAAAATTTTCTATTTATGTCTTCTACGGAGAAGGCGATGGCACCCCACTCCAGTACTCTTGCCTGGAAAATCTCATGGACAGAGGAGCCTAGTAGGCTACAGACAGAGGAGCCTAGTAGGCTGCAGTCCATGGGGTCACGAAGAGTCGGACATGACTGAGCGACTTCCCTTTCACTTTTTACTTTCATGCATTGGAGAAGGAAATAGCAACCCACTCCAGTGTTCTTGCCTGGAGAATCCCAGGGACAGGGAAGCCTGGTGGGTTGCCGTCTATGGGGTCACACAGAGTCAGACACCACTGAAGTGACTTAGAGTAGCAGACACATTTTTTGATTGGGTGTCTTAATATTGAGTGGTATGAACTGTTTGTATACTTTACATATTAATCCCTTGCCAGTCTCATTCTTTGAAAATATTTTCTCTTAATCTATAGGGTTTTTTTTTCATTGTTGTTGTTATGGTTTTCTTTGCTGTGAAAAAGCTTTTCATTTTAATTAGGTCNCACACAGAGTCAGACACCACTGAAGTGACTTAGAGTAGCAGACACATTTTTTGATTGGGTGTCTTAATATTGAGTGGTATGAACTGTTTGTATACTTTACATATTAATCCCTTGCCAGTCTCATTCTTTGAAAATATTTTCTCTTAATCTATAGGGTTTTTTTTTCATTGTTGTTGTTATGGTTTTCTTTGCTGTGAAAAAGCTTTTCATTTTAATTAGGTCCCATTTGTTTATTTTTATTTTTTGCCTTGGGAGACTGATTAAGAAAATATTGCTACAATTTATTGAGAGAATGTTTTGCCTATGTTTCCTGCTAGGCATTTGATGGTGTTGTGTTTAAATTGAGGTCTTTAAATCATTTGAGTTTATTTTTGTAAGTGGTATGAGGGAGTGTTCTAATTTCTACTGATTTGCATATAACTTTCCAGATTTCCTAACACCAATTGTGGAAGATACTGTCTATTCACTTTTGTATATTCTTGCTTCCTTTTTTTTTTTTAGCTTAGGATTGCTTTGTCAATCCTTTATGGTTCCATATTAATTTTTCTAGCTCGGAAAAGATTTTCATGGATATTTTGATAGGAATTCATTAAATTTGCAGATTGTTTGGGAGTAGTATAGCAACTCCCAATCCCATAGCAAGGGATATCTTTCCATTTCTTTGAATAATTTTTAATTTCCTTTATCAGTGTTTTATACTTTTTAGCACAGAAGTATTTTGCTTCCTTGGCTGAGGTTTTTCCTATATATATATTTTTTTTTTCAAATATTTTCTTGTGTCCTTTCTCTCTCTCTTCTCTTTCTGGGACCCCTATAATGTGAATGTTGGTGTGTTTAATGTCCCAAGGGTCTCTTAGGCTGCCTTCATTTCTTTTCATTCTTTTCTTTGTATTCTGTTTTGCAACAGTGATTTCCACCATTGTGTCCTCAAGTTCACTTATCCATTTTTCTGATTTAGTTATCCTGCTATTGACTGCTTCTAGTGGGTTGTTCATTTCTGGTTTTTTGTTCTTTTGTTCTAGTTTTTAGTAAACATTTCTTGCATAATCTCCATTCTTTTTCTGAGATCTTAGATCATCTTTACTATTATTAGTCTGAAGTCTTTTTCTGAAGGTTGCCTATCTCCACTTCATTTAGTTGCTTTTCTGGGGATTTATCTGTTCCTTCATCTGAGACATAGTCCTATTCCTATTCATTTTGATTAGCTTTCCAGGATTGTGGTCTTCATTCTGGAGGCTACAGGATTGTATTTCTTCTTGCTTCTCCTGTGGCCCTAGATAGGTCTAGTTCAGTCTCCTTTGGGACCACTGCTCCTTTTCCTTGGGTCCTGGTGCATGCAAAGCAGTTTTTTGTGTGTGCCCTCCAGGAGTGGAGTCTCTGTTTTCCCTAGTCTTGTGGAAGTCTATCTTGTTGCAGCTTCTCTGTCATCTTTGGATGTGGGATATCTTTCTTTTTTGGGGGTGGGTTCTGCATTCTCCTGTCAAAGTTTGTTCAACATATAGCTGTGATTTGGGGGCTCTTTCAGGAGAAGATGAGCACATGATCTTCTACTCCATCATTTTGAACCAATCACTTAATGTGATTTTAAATGGAATCGATTTGTTTACTTTCTTTTTCTGGATATTTTGTTGTTAGTATAAAGAAACACAAAAGATTTCTGTGTATCCTGATATTTTGCGGAATGCAGCTAGTTCTAATAGTCTTGTATGGAGACTTAGCATTATCTGAACAGAGTCATCTACAAATAGTGACAGTTTTACCTCTTCTTTCCAATCTGGATACCTTTTATTTCTTTTTCTAGTGAGAATAGGCATCCTTGCCGTTTTTCTGAATTGAGGAGGACGGTTTCCAAACTTTACCATAGAGTACTATGTTGACTGTGGGTTTGTCATCAGTTCAGTTCAGTTGCTCAGTCGTGTCCGACTCTTTGCGACCCCATGAATCGCAGCACGCCAGGCCTCCCTGTCTATCACCAACTCCCAGAGTTCACTCAGACTCACATCCATCCAGTCAGTGATGCCATCCAGCCATCTCATCCTCTGNCCTGAGGGAGAACCAGGAGGGGGTCCTGAGGGAGAACCAGGAGGGGGTCCTGAGGGAGAAGCAGGAGGGGTTCCTTAGGGAGAAGCAGGAGGGGCCTGAGGGAGAACCAGGAGGGGCCTGAGGGAGAACCAGGAAGGTCCTGAGGGAGAACCAGGAAGGGGCCTGAGGGAGAAGCAGGAGGGAGAAGCAGGAGGGGGCCTGAGGGAGAACCAGGAGGGAGAACCAGGAGAGTCCTGAGGGAGAACCAGGAGGGGTCCTGAGGGAGAAGCAGGAGGGGGTCCTTAGGGAGAACCAGGAGGGGGTCCTGAGGGAGAACCAGGGGGCCTGAGGGAGAACCAGGAGGCCTGAGGGAAAACCAGGAGGGAGAAGCAGGAGGGGGCCTGAGGGAGAACCAGGAGGGGGCCTGAGGGAGAACCAGGAGGGGGCTGAGAGAGAACCAGGAGGCGGTCTGAGGGAGAACCAGGGGAGGATCTGAGGAAGACTGGTGCCTTCTTGCTGTGTTTCTGTCTGAAGTCGGCAAAGGCTTCTCCTTCCTCTGCACGAGCACTGACACGGTGCGCCTTTCGGTCTGCGTCTTTATTTTGTAAGAATGGCCAGCAGAGCAGCCCTGTGCTCTCACCCACACTCCCAGTCCCTGCCTTCTGGTTGGGGTGTGGAGACCTTCTATTTGAACCATTTATTGACAGGTTGGATTACTGTCCACCTCCGAGTGTCTGTCCTTTGCCTTCTCAGAGCAGGAGGAAACTTCAGGTAACAATGCACAGGCTGGCAGGTGATTTTTTTTCTTTTAAAAATCCTTTACTTTAAAAAAATTTTAAACTTATTTATATTAAATGAAAAAAGGTTAATTTTTTAAAATGATAAAAGTAACAATTCACAAAGAAGATAGATATTATAAACCGTTAGACACCTAACAGCAAAGAAACAAAGATACATAAAGGAAGAATCAGAAGAAATATAAGGGAAAAGAAAAAATAATAATCACCATAAGACATATCAACATTTCTCTGAGAATGTTTTATCAAGTGCAGAAAGAATAAGAATACGAACATCTTGAATGAGGTAATTAATAATTTAAATGTAATAGACTTATATTTAATTATTTTATATTACTCTTACATCCTACGGTGACTTTTTGAAATTCAAAGTTCCTCCACTCTCCTCCCTCGTCACACTGGCCCCTCTTGATGGTGGCATGTAGACGGTCCATTCCTGAGAGCACAGGCAGTGGGAGTCATTGTTCAAAGTCTCATTCATGATAAGGACTGAATTTTCTCATTCGACCTCAAGGTTTGCAGACGTGATCCCGGTACCCTCTTGCCCTGTGTCTGGAATCCCCTCCCTCCACACAGGTGGCTTCATCAGGAAGAGGCACGTTGTTGTTGTTTAGCTGCTAAGTCGTGTCCAACTCTTTGCAGCTCCACGGACTGCAGCATACCAGGGTTCCCTGTCCTTCACCAACTCCCAGAGCTTGCTGAAACTCATGTCCATTGAGTCGATGATGCCATCCAGCCATCTCATTCTCTGTTGCCTCCTCCTCTTTCTGCCGTCAATCTTTCGCAGCATCAGGGTCTTTTCCAGTGAGTCAGCTTTTTGCATCAGGTGGCCAAAGTACAGTCAGCTTTTTGCACAGGTGGCTTCAGCTTCAGCATCAGAACTTCCAGTGAACACCCAGGACTGATCTCCTTTAGGATGGACTGGTTGGATCTCCTTGCTGTCCAAGGGANCGCAGCATCAGGGTCTTTTCCAGTGAGTCAGCTTTTTGCATCAGGTGGCCAAAGTACAGTCAGCTTTTTGCACAGGTGGCTTCAGCTTCAGCATCAGAACTTCCAGTGAACACCCAGGACTGATCTCCTTTAGGATGGACTGGTTGGATCTCCTTGCTGTCCAAGGGACTCTGAAGAGTCTTCCCCAGCACCATAATTTAAAAGCATCAATTCTTCGGCGCTCAGCCTTCTTTATGGTCCAGCTCTCATATCCATACATAACTACCGCAAGCATCTTTACCTATGACTATAGCTTCCTTTTCCAAGCACTGTTCCATTTATAGAAACCTTTCCAAATGGTATCAAGGTAAACCTTTCCTCCCAGGCCCAGGGAGGACACCTGTATCCCACTGTCACCACCCCCTAGGGTGTCCAGGCCTGTACCCTCACATGCTGCCTCACGGCTCCTCCTGGTTCCCTTGGGGAAGTGCTGCTGGCTTAGGAACTCCACTTCTGGACAAGGACTCCAGGCCCCACAGGCCCCACAGTTACAGAGGTGGGCCTCAGGTTTGCTGTGACCAACACCAGCCACTGGCGGTCACCCTGAAACAGAGGCCCTTGGCTCCAGGTTCCAGTCCCCCTGTAGGCCCAAGTCCTCTGCCCCCGGGCTGCCCACCCCTTCTCCCTGGGCAGGAAGGAGAGGCCAGCAGAAACTGTGCATTTTTGGCATCGAAATAATTCCGCCAAGTTTGCATGTTCAGATTTTCCGTTGTTGGGTTTCCTTTTCCACTGTGAACAGTGCATATTTTAAAGAAAACTTAACCATCATCAGTCGTGTGTTTTTAGAGAAAAGCATGTGAACAGCTATGTGCTTCAGGTTTATGGTTTCACCTTTCTTATCTCTTAAATGAAGTTTGCTTTCATATATTTCTTCTAATTATGAAAGAGTGCCATATTCATTGTGGAAACTTGGAAGATATTAACAAAGTTTGAAAAGGAAAACGCCTAGTGAAATTTCAGTGGGATGTGGCCACCATTAACATGTGGGCGTATTTCCTTCCACCCTTTTCCTGTCATGGGCGTGTATCTACACAGACACACACACACACATACACATACATTTCAACAAGGCTGGGTGGCACTGTGTGAGTGGTTTACGTATGACCAGGAGAAGTATAGATGGTGGGTTTTCTGAGTAAGTGGCACGAATGTGCTGAGTGCCATTTGGACCTCTCGCCCTGGTGCTGGAGAGACAGGTCTCCTTCTGACCTCTACCCTCACTGCACATGTAATGCTTCATCATGATTTAATAACCTGTCCAGCATATCAGTCTGTGCCCACATCTAAACACAGTCCTCCAGTCACCTGGCCCCCCGACGTGGAACCTGCTCAAGGTTCCTTGCCCCACTGGGCATTTCCCGGTGCATCCCTGCAGCCACCCCTGCGTCCCAGCTCTGGTTCTGGTCTCAACTTGAGCAAGCCCTCTGCCTTTCTGTCTCTTGTCCTCGTTTCTGCTGTTGACCCTGGTGTCTGCCATCATTGAGCACCAGCTGTGTGCCCAGTGCCAGCATTACCTGCAGTCCCCTCCTCAGACCACTGCCCTGAGGTGTGTCTTCCTCGTCCTCTCCCCCGTGCCAGTGGCGGAGCGAAGACTTGGAGATGTCAGAGCCTGGGCTGAAGTGCAGGCCTGTGCAGCCCGAGCCAGGCTCCCGGACACAGGCTGCGGGGCTGGGGCACAGACGTGGCAGAGGTGCAGCCCCGGCAGGGGTCTGACTGAGCACACACGCCCTTGCCGGGTCACCCATCCTTTGCTCCACTGACTCCATCTTGTTCCAAATGGGATGAAGTTATTAAAACAACAGAAATGCACTTTCTGGCCACATGTGGTCCCAGGAGACAGAGCCCAGAGCAGGCTGCAGGCCTGGTCCTGCCCGCCCCCCTCTACCAGATGCCCTTAGCAGCAGACTGTGCCTCATGTCTTCACCTGTAAAGGGAAGAGCTGCCCTGAAGTTCTCCTCACTCTTCTGTTTAAACATTCTTAAGATTTCGTTATTAACCGGATTCAGTCAATTTTGCTATTAATTGGCTACAACAACTCTTAAAAAAAAAGTGATGCCACGGATTTTTCTTATACATTTTCCTCTTGTTAACTGAAATCGTATGATAAAAATCATTGAAGAAACCTTTTAGGATGTGAAATCTTGCCCTACCCGACTCCCAAAATCAGGGCCTCTCTTTGGTGCTGAGGCTGGGCCCTCGTGTGGATGCCGGGCACCTGAGCACACAGACCCTCCCATACACACGCTGGCCCTGCCCCAGTGACTCCTCTGTGTATCTGTACTTGAAAGGGGCAGTTTGGTGCAGATGTTGCTGGTCTTTCATTTAAAACCTGGAAGGGTAACAATGGCCTCCATAAACCCCTGGTCCATTGTGCCTGCCTATCTACCTTTCCGTCCCCATCCATTCTCAGGGTCGTGGCTTGGGCTTTGGGCCGTTGGCACAGAGCGTCTCCAGGGGGCACTTGCCCTGGGTCTCTGCTGCCAGTTACCTGGACGGGTGCTCCTGGCTCCACTGCAATTCAATGCCTGGGGGCTTATTAGTTTCCTGCAGGTCATGCTTGGGTTTGGGGACAGAGAGGCGTGGGGTCCTGCCCAGTGGCTGGTCCCCTCTTGGCACCTGTGCTCACGATTTCTCTCCTGACTCAGTCGACGGCATCTTAGATGAAGCCCACGCCTCCTCCCCGCACGCCTCCCTCAGCCCGCTCAGGGCTCTGGCCATGCAGGAGTCCTGGGCCTCAGGTACTCGGCGGCCTTTCCAGGGAGAAACCTGCGCATCTCACTCTCTGCAGGGTGGGGATGGGGTGTGGGTTGGTGTGTCCCTGGCTTGTGAGTCGCTCACCGCCCTTGCCCACCTGTTTCTCTCTAGAACTCGCTGGTGGTGGAGATCCCACCTTTCCGCAACCAGAGAATAACCAGCCCTGTGCAGGTCAACTTCTACGTCTGCAACGGGAAGAGGAAGCGGAGCCAGTACCAGCACTTCACCTACCTGCCCGCCAACGGTAACGCTCTCTTTCTAACCGTAAATGCCTCCAACGAACCCACGGGGTGCTTTTCCTAAAAGAAAATCAGGGACCCTGACGTTTCAGTCGCTTCAAACCGTGTGGTCACACTGTGGGCCCGGCCATCATGTCCTGTTAGCAAGATCTCATCGTCGGTTCCTTCCAAACAGAAGTGGAGCTTTTGGCATGCTTTCCTTCATTACTGTGGGGGTGGGGCTGCATTTGGGAGTGATTACTGATCCTTTGGAGGCTGCTTGCGATGTGAAACCGCCAAGGGGGCGAGAAGGTGCAGCTGTTTTTTTCTCAGAAGCTGATGAGGTGGCCTCGGCATGAGTTTAAATTCTCGAGATGCTTAAGGTGGAAATGCAAATAGTTGTCATGATTTTGCAGGTGCTTGAGAAATAAACCTGAGGCCTGAGGCTGGTGACTGGTGTGGTCATTCACTAACATGATGGTTCTGTCCCCAAGTTGACGTCCTACATAAAACTCTCGGCTGGAAAACTGCCTCTCCCCTCGCCTGAGAGGCTCTTGCCCCCAAACACCCTTTGTTGTTATTGTTCAGTCGCTCAGTCGTGTGCGACTCTTTGTGACCCCATGGACTGTAGCAAGCCAGGCCTCCCTGTTCTGCACAATCACCTGCAGTTTGCTNTGGAAAACTGCCTCTCCCCTCGCCTGAGAGGCTCTTGCCCCCAAACACCCTTTGTTGTTATTGTTCAGTCGCTCAGTCGTGTGCGACTCTTTGTGACCCCATGGACTGTAGCAAGCCAGGCCTCCCTGTTCTGCACAATCACCTGCAGTTTGCTCAAGTTCATGTCCATTGAGTCGGTGATGCTATTTCACCAAACACCCTTTGCTTGAGCAAAAACACCTTTTCACATGGTCCATTCAGACACTTTAAGGGTGGTTTCTCTTTCTAAAAAGGCCTGTTTCCACCTGTTCCATGTTCCTGGCTGTTTTCTTAAGGAGAGCAGCACTGTTGTTGCTTCACCCCTGAACCCGTAGGCAGTTGTTTCCCAGCAGAGCTCAGCCCTGCAGCCTGGTGCCCCGGCCCCCACCACCTCCTCCAGGCAGGCAGGTCTGTGTCCAGAGAGGACCAAGTCCTGATTCTGTTGTGTGATGTAAGTGCAGCTGTTATACTGTGGCTTTTGTTCTGAAGACTTGAGAGATCCCTATTATCTAAGAGGGAAATCACATACTTAGAACTAATTGCAAAAGCAGCTATGTCCTTATGAAGATGTTTCTGGAGGCTTCAGTTTTCTCTAAATGTGAAACCCTCTGTGTCACAATAGACTAGGTGACAGAAAGCCCTGGAAAACCTGTGGCCATCAGACAGTAGAATTAACTGTTTTCCAGGAAAACAGTAGCCAAGGCTCTCCAGGTTTGAATAACGTGGTTTTGCTGTAAAGTCACCGCATCACGAGCGTGCACGTGGACAGAGCCGCAGGAACGCGTGCTGCTGTGGGTCCGTGCACGAGGAGAATGTCCACCCTCCTGCCCTGGGCCCATCTGCACATCTGTGGTCAATACTGGGTGCACCTCTCAAGTCCTGCCTGCTGTTGGACACAGTACTGCAGCCCTGGTGGCAGAAATATTCAGTGTTGACTTGAAAATGTAACAATTGTGTACTAATTAAAATTCAAGTATGGTTGATTAAAAATTAAATGTTATAAAGAAAAAATCACCTTCTGAAGCAGTTTAGAAACTAGTTCGAACATCGTTTCCTACATTTCACTCCAGGTTCACCTCCCACTAACACAGATGCCCCAGTGTTCGCGGGGCCTTTCAGATGGGGGTACTGAGGCCACCAAAGAGTTGTTGCTGAGGTCGTGGGCTGGACTGTCTTGGGGCCCTCGTCTCCCCTTCCCTGCAGCTGTCATTCAGTCCTGCAGGCCCCTCCACCAGCAGTGACCTGCCCCAACTCCACGCCCTATCACCCCTATGTGTGCCCAGAATGCCCCTTTCAGCTGGTGACCCTGCTCCACCCGCAAATCCTCTGTCCATCTGTCTGTCTGTCCAGAGCATGGCCATGTGGCCTGGTCTCCTTTCACATCTCTCCTGGACATTTGCTTCATCCCCAGAGGCCAAGGCGGCCATGCCACCTGCCCCTGGATCCCAGCCCTGCCCACCTTCCTGAGTGGTCTCCATGCCCCAAGGGGCTGTGATCACAGACACTCCACTGGACTGCAGGTTCCCTGTGAGCAGCCCCTAGGCAGCCCTGACTGCTTACCGAATCACAGGGGCCATCCCTATATGTGTGGGTTTTTTTCTATTCAAAAAAAAATAAATGCATTAAAAAACAGAATTCAAGTTTCCAGTTTTGGGTTTGGTGTTCTTGCCACTGTCACCACGTCCTTCAGCTTCAGGCTGAGTCTTCACAGCAGTGGTGGTACTGGGGGGATGGGCGGGCAGAGCCCCACATCCCCACCCCCTCCCCACATCTTGTCTCAACCCTGCCCTCACCCCCGGAAGCCTTGACTGCAGGGAAACCCACTGCAGCCCCCTGTCCCATGCTGTCCGCCACATCACGTTAGCATCAGCTGTTCAGCCTGGAAGGGAGTCCTGGCTGCTGGCCTACATGGGGCCTAGGCAGTTTGGGTCCCTTAGAGTCCACCTGCAATGCTGGAGACTTGGGTTCAATCCTTGGGTCAGAAAGATCCCTGGAGGAGGGCATGGCAACCACTCCAGTATTCTGGCCTGGAGGGCTACAGTCCATGGCGTCAAAAAGAGTCAGACATGCCTGAGTGACTTTCACTTTCATTTTCTTTCCCTCGTTGGGAGAAGTTTCCAGCTGCGGTGGGACACCCAGGGCGAGCCAAGCGGGCAGGGTCAGGCTCCGGCAGTGTCTCTGGGAGAAGGTCGAGGGCAGAGCAGAAGAGAGCAGACATCCAGGCACTTGTGCTGCAGACACACCACATGTGGCCGGGGCGTTTCCCTCAGTGTCTGGTTGGTCACCGTNTGTCCCCCATCCCCACTCCCTGTGTCCCTCCTGTCCCCCTCAGTGTCCCCTCAGTGTCCCCTCCCTGTGTTCCCCCATGTGTCCCCTCTCTGTGCCCCCCATGTACCCTGCATCCCCCAGGTCAATAGACAGTGAGAGCCTCTCTCTGGACCATAGCCCCACAGCATTGGCCCTCTCCTTTCCCTGACCTGCCTCCTCCCTGCTGTCCGCCTCCAAACGCCAGCACCCGTGTGGGGCAGGTCTATTGGCAGCAGCCCCTTGGGTTGTGGGCTCGGTCCAACCCTGGCTCCTCCTGCAGCAGCGGAAACCGTGCTCGTCGGGCCCTCGGTCCCCTCCTAGCTGGACGTCACCTGATCGGGGGTCCTGGGGTCAGCCCTGAGGCCACGCAGCCGGCAGGTGCTTCCGGGGCCCCACGTCCCCCCACCCACGTGTGGTGTAGACGCCGGCCCTCGTCCCAGGTGTGCCCATGTCCATCCATCCGTCAGGAGAGTGCCTCTTCTCGGCGTCCGTCACTGTTTCTTGTCCAGTCGTCTCCGTCTGTATGCCATGCCAGGTGTCATGAGGAGAGTGGGCAGGTGTGCCAGGACCTGCCTGGAAGTGCCCCCAGCAGGGCTGACTCACTGGAGTCTCTCTCAGTCACCGTCCCGGCACCGTGTGGAGCCCCCAGGGTGCGTGGGGGGGCGGGTCATCTCCTTAAGAGCACAAGTTTCTTTCCAAAGAGAGCCGTAGAGATGGCCTTGTGCTGGGGCTTCAGGGTGGGGGCGAGCGTGGGATGCAGACACGGGAAGACGTCTGAGCGAGGAGGCCCCACTCGGCCAGGTCACTGGGGAGTCGGAGTCGTGCGCCCGTGAGGACCCGGGGGCTGCAGGTGGGGAGATGCAACCTGGGTCACGTCCACCCTCTGTGGTGGGGACTCGGGGTCCGCACAGGTTCACGACCTGACGCCAGTGCCCGTGGCCGCACAGACGCCCTCCTGCTCCCGCCCTCCGCCAGCCCAGGTGATGCGGATGCCGCCACGAGGCAGGCAGACCAGCCCTGGCATTTCCGCACAGCACCTCCAGAGCAGGTGGGGCAGGTGGGGGGCTGGTTAAAGCACTGGAGGGGCGCCTGAGGAAGGAGGTGAGGCTGCCCTGGCACCAAGCTGAGGACCTGGCGTGGGAGAGGAGCCCCGAGGGTGTTGGCTTAACCTGCCGGACGTGTAGCTTCAAGGCTGAGGGCCCTGCGCGTTGGCTCCGACGCAGAGCGTAACTGGGGCCATCCGGGCCGGGCGTGCGCAGGAGCGGGCGCCAGGCTTGTCGGGTGATTTCCGCGCCTGTGCTGCCTCGTCGGAACACCCCGCCCCAGCGTGCCCCCTGCTGCTTTCTATGGTCCTGGCTGGGAGCCGCTGCCCCCCCACCCCCCCACGCTTGGCAGCACGGTTCGCAAGTTGCAGCCTGGAGCCCGGACCACCCCAGGCAGGCGGCCGGCTCCCGGAGAAGCCACCTTGCCCACGCGGGAGCCGCCTCACACCGGCCTTCTCAGCGGGCAGCAGGCGGACACACTGAGGGGTCTGTGACCTGTGGGACTGGTGTCTCCGTCAAGGCCCCTGGGCTGCTCTCCCCACCGCTTCTCTGGGATGTGGGGCTCAGGGCTGGAGCCCCAGTCAGGAGGCACGTGGGGCTCAGACTCAGTTGAGGCGTCTTCTGAAGTGCCTTTCCACGTGGGTCCCCAGGCTGGGGGGACGGTGCTTACTGCAGAAGCACCAGGCTGTGGCCGCCGCTGACCACGGGTATGAAGATTGGAGGGGAGGGGTCGCATCTGAAAGTGGTTCTGCGCACACCCTTGGACGTGGGTCCCACAGGCACACCGAACCTTGGGGACCCAGCCTGGACTCGGAACAGCCTTGGGCCCAGCGCGAGCCCTCCCCTCCTGGCAGTGTCCATGTGGGGAAGTAGCACACCCACGTGGGAGGGGTGGGGCTTGCACACACCCATGGGGCCATGGGAGACCCGCAGGATGGGGGACACGGAGTCACGGGAGACCCGCACCCACAGGCCATGGGAGACCCTCAAGAAAGGGGATGTGGAGTCTTGGGAAACCTGCACCCACAGGGCTGTGGGAGACCCTCAAGAAGAGGGACATGAAGTCACGGGAGACCTGCACCCACTGGCTGCGGGAAACCCACAAGAAGAGGGACATGGAGTCACGGGAGGCCCGCACCCACAGTCCGTGGGAGACCTGCAAGAAGGGGGACACGGAGTCACGGGAGACCCACACCCACAGTCCATGGGAGACCCTCAAGAGGAAGGACATGGAGTCACGGGAGACCCGCACCCACGGGCCGCGGGAAACCTGCAAAAAGAGGGACACAGAGTCACGGGAGACCCACACACAGTCCGTGGGAGACCTGCAAGAAGCGGGACACAGAGTCTCAGGAAACCTGCACCCACACGGCTGTGGGAGACCCTCAAGAAGAGGGACATGGAGTCACGGGAGACCCGTACCCACAGGCCGTGGAAGACCTGCCAGAAGGAGGATGTGGAGTCTCAGGAAACCTGCACCCACATGGCTGTGGGAGACCCTCAAGAAGAGGGACATGGAGTCACGGGAGACCCGCACCCACAGGCCGCGGGAGACCTGCAGGAAGAGGGACATGGAGTCTCGGGAAATCTGCACCCACAGGGCTGTGGGAGACCCTCAAGAAGAGGGACATGGGGTCGTGGGAGACCCGCAGCCACAGGCCGCGGGAGGCCCACAAGAAGGGGGACACGGAGTCGTGGGAGACCTGCACCCACGGGCCGTGGGAGACCCACAGGAAGGGGGACAGGAAGTCTCGGGAAACCCGCACCCACAGGGCTACATGAGACCCGCAAGACGGGGGACACGGAGTCATGGGAAACCCACACCCATGGGCCTCAGGAGACCCACAAGAAGGGGGACACGAGTCATGGGAAACCTGCACCCACGGGCTGCAGGAGACCCACAAGAAGGGGAACACGAGTCATGGGAAACCTGCACCCACGGGCTGCGGGAGACCCACAAGAAGGGGGACACGGAGTCTCGGGAAACCCATACCCACAGGCCGTGGGAGACCCGCAAGAAGGGGGACACGGAGTCTCGGGAAACCCACACCCACAGGGCTGTGGGAGACCCGGAAGAAGGGGGACACGGAGTCTCGGGAAACCCACACCCACAGGGCCGTGGGAGCACATACCCGTGGGAGATGCACAGGGCTACTGTAGAAACAAGGACCTGTGGGTGTTTCCCGACGTGCAATCCACCCAGGACAGCTGGCCTTCTTCATGTCCACCAGCAGCCTGTGAGGTGTCCCTGAATCCTGCTCCGTGGCATCTGGAGCCCCTCATACAAAGCCCTGGCCAGCTACGCGCTCGAGAGAGAAGTCTCTCGCCTAGCAAAGGACCGCCAGTGCCGCGTGGGCACTGGGCAGGCCAGGGCTGCGGGAGTCGGCCTGGCTGATGGAGACTGACCAGCACTGGAAGTGAGGATGCCTGCCGTGCGTACACCTGCCATGCTGGACACATCCTGTCCAAGGATGCCAGGGACACCCCAGCTTTCCACCCGACATGACTTTGGGGACGTGAGTGGTGACCCTGGCTCTTCCTGCAGAAGGCCTCACGGTGGCCATCACCCGCTGTGCTTCTCCCCAGCCTTCCAGCTGCAGCACTGCCTGGGGACCCAGTGCCTCCCTGCCCGCACAAGCGGGAAGAACAGGAACAGGGCTGGGGAGGGGGCACAGGGAGGGCAAGACCGAAGGGAACAACTCGGCTGGACATCCCGGGTGCAAGCCAGGACCTGGGGACGCTGAGCGGGGCCACGTGCTCTCACATCAGTGTCCCCAGGTCCCAGCTACGCAGCCATAGCACTGCCTAGGCACCCTGTGGACGAGCTTTGGGAAAGCCAGTCCTAGTCCTCCAGGCTGCTGTGGGTTGCAAGCACCAGCCATAACAGAGAACAGATGTGCACCCGCACTGGCTCGAGACCGTGTTACAGCAAAGCTGCGTCTGAGAGAGGAGCTTTATTTACTTAAGGTGGAGGCTGGGTGCGCNGGAAAGCCAGTCCTAGTCCTCCAGGCTGCTGTGGGTTGCAAGCACCAGCCATAACAGAGAACAGATGTGCACCCGCACTGGCTCGAGACCGTGTTACAGCAAAGCTGCGTCTGAGAGAGGAGCTTTATTTACTTAAGGTGGAGGCTGGGTGCGCAGAGGCCCACTGGCTGGGAGGAAGAGGGGCGTTCCCTCCGCACCGCCCACCCCAACGCCAGGAGGCCAGCCCCCCACACACGAAGAGGCGAAGACATGATCAGGAGGCTTTGGTGACAGCTCGTTGTCCTTCCTCCATCTGCACACGGCAGCGCCGGGCGTCTGTTGTGAAATCGACTGTGCTCTCGCCAGTCGCTCTCCAGGGAATGCGACCATCAGGGTGTCCCTTGTGAGCATGTGCATAAGAGGCAGCAGCCAAGGAGAAATGAGACACAGGAAGTGAGACGACAGACGAAGTGGCCACGGTGGAACCCAGCCCACCGCAGACCCCAGGGCACGGGGCTCAGCGCCCTCGGGGCCTGATCAGGCCCACAGCCTGGAGGGAAGGGACTGTCCATCGCCTGTGGTGCCACTTCCCAGCCCGGCTTTCTGCACCCTGGGGGTACCCAGAGGCACTGCGCAGGACCCTGTGACCGCAGTTGCGCATTTTTCCCTGGGAACGAACCCGCGCGCGGGAAGGAGGACTGGCATTCTTGCTGGTGTAAAAGCGTTTCCTTGTCTAACGGCTGAAGGCTTCTCTCCTGCAGCAAATGGACACTCGCCTTTTCTGTTGTATTTTTACTGATCTCTGAGCGCCATCTTACTCTCTGGTCAAGTTCACCCCATGTCAAACACTTATCAGATAGTATGTCGGTAGCAGCAGAAATGCAGTAGTACATCCAAGTTAAAATTTTCACTTTGATTGCTACAAATCCACAGGCCCTTGGGTCCAGGCTTCTGCTACAGCTCACAGATGGGTTTTTATAGCACATTAGTGCCGCAGGAGAGTCCAAGGAAAACAGTGCTCTCTGCCTGAGAACCAGCTGCAGCTCTCCCGAGCCGATGACTCACGCCCTCGTTTTAATTGGGTGGGAGAACCAGGCAGGAGACACACAGGGACTCAGTCAAAGCGCTGTTTGTTTTCGGAGGGTATCCTAGCCACAAGCCCGCCCCGGTGCTCCCATCTGCAGCTCATGTTTATTTAATTTTTTTTTTCTTCCTCGCAGTTCCAATCATAAAAACGGAGCCCAGCGATGATTACGAGCCTGCCCTCACCTGTGGACCAATGAGCCAGGGCTTGAGCCCTCTCCCCAAGCCTTGCTACGGCCAGCCGCTCGCCCTGCCGCCCGACCCGGGTGCCTGCCTCATGCCTGGCTTCCCGTCCCGTCCGCAGGGCAGTGCCAGCCCTGAGCTCCACGACCTCTCCTGTGCCCCTTATGGCTCGGCCACGGCCGGCCCAGGCCACAGCCCCCTCGGACTTCCGCGGCCAGTCGGCGGGGTCCTCGCCAGCCAGGAGGCGCTGAGACCCTCGGGTGTGCCTCCTGGGCCCCCCCAGCCGCCGCCCCCCACTCTGCTGCAGCCACAGGTGAGTCCGACGTCGAGCAGTAGCTGCTCCCCGGGGCGCCGGCCAGCGCTCTGTCCCCACAGCCCCTCCTCTCCTCTGCCGCCCGGGACCCGAGAGCCGACCCACCTGCAGCCCTGTGGCCCAGCGCACCCCTGCGGGACGGGCCACCAGCAGCACCAGCCACCCGAGGTTCCGAGCAGCGAGCCCACCGCCGCCCGGCCCCCGCCGCCGCCCGAGGTGCGTGAGGACAGTAATCGTAGTCTGGCCCCCATTCCCGTAACGGTCAAGCGAGAACCTCAGGAGCTGGACCCGCTCGACCTGGATGACGGTAAGTGCCCGCCGCAGCAGGCACACGCCCAACCCTGGGCCGAGGGGCCCCGGTCTGGAGCGTGCCCACCGCCCCAGGAGTGTGCCTGGCGTGTGTTACACCAGAAAGTCCCAGCGGTCAGCAGTGCCACCGTCAGCCAGTGGGGGATGCCATCCCCGCCCAGCAGGTGCCTATGCTGTGCATCCTGGGGGCACGTGGTCCCTTGGCAATGCCAGGTGTGGTGACCATGGTCCCTGGAACATGGCCTCCACCAGCTGACATGTCCTGTGAGGACAAGAGGCCTCCTTGGACTCGGCTGTGGGCCCAGCTTGTTGCTTAGCATCTGAAGTGCCTCTCTAGTTGCGTGAACCGTCATTAAGTGGTCAAATAGCTAAAAGTGAGTGGCTTTCACCCTGTTCAGCTTGTGAAACCATGTGTTCTGTGCGTGTTTGCTGTTGCATCCAGCCCTTTGCAACCCTCGACTGTAACTCTCCCGGCTACTCTGTCCTTGGGCTTCTCCAGCAAGAACACTGGAGTGGGTTGCCCAGATCCGGGGGTTCTTCCTGATGCAGGGATCAGGCCCGTGTGTCTCCTGCATGGGCCAGCAGGCTCTTCACCACTGTGCTGCCTGGGAGCCCAGTGATCAGACGGCGGGGGGGGGGCGGGGGGGCACTCCAGCGCACCCACCCATCGCAGCGCCTGCTCTGCTGGGATGAGTTTGGGTGGATGTAGGGTGTGCTTTGGGGATGCTTACAGTTAAGTTGACAATGCAGACTTTCTGATACGAGATCTTCCTATGAAATGATGGCAGGTGGCACCTGGTCGAGAGATTTCTTTTCTTGCTTTGGGACAAAAGGCCAGGGCCCCAGGTGTTGTCACTTAGGTGACTCGGTGCTCACGTGGGCCCCGCATGGTGCATCTGTGTGGGCGTCTGGCCTCTGTCAGCCAGCAGCCCATCTCCCCGGTGTGAGTCACTCCCCGGTGTGAATCACTCCCCGAGCAGGGTATGACCCAGTGCCTACCTGCCGCCCAGCTCCCCGGCTGCAGGACTCGGGGAACCTGGGAACTGCAGGACAGTCCTGGGCACAGCCCCACACCCCAAACCCCTGTCAAGCCACCTCGGCCTTTCTGCCTCCACCGTTGAGGCTCCTGGCCTTTTTCCCTGAAATCGGAGCTAGACACGTGGGCATCTTCCTTCCATGACTGCCGTCTCCCCCACACCTGTGTTCTGCTCCAGGGACCCTCTGGGGAGAGTCACTGGGCGTGCAGTCCCAGGCGTGGGCATAGGGCCCCCAGCACCCACCCTCACCCTTGGTGCCCATTCCCACCTGAGGTGTAGGTACAGCTGGACCCAGGGCACATGGGCCTTCCTGGTGGGGACACCTGGTCACAGCCCCCAGCCCAGTGACCAGGAGGGCCCTGAGCATGGCAGGTCCCCGTCTGGACACCGGGCCTAGGAGGTCTCCCTCCGATCGGACGGCCTGGGGCCCTTCCGGTGCCTCTCCGGCTTCGTCCTCACGCGAGCTCACCAGCTCATGAATGTTCTTGTTCCTAAATGCTCGCTTCACAGCAGGCGCCCCCTTTGCAGGCTGTGCTTGTGGGTTCCTAGAGAGGCCATCTCTGCTCATCATGGCCCCAGCCCGGGACCCACTTGCTCATGGGAGCTACCATGTAAACGCGAGTCAGCCCCTTGTCAGTCCTCGGAAGACCGTCTGGTGCAAAATAAAGGCATCGTGAGCTTGGGGACCTGAGTCCCCAGCCTGGATACCAAGGGGGTTGGGGCAGATCTCACTGGTCCTTTCTGACCGGGATGGTGGGGGCAGTATGCAGGTGTCATGGGGCGAGTGGGGGCCTCGAGGGGTTTCTGTAATGCTTGGATGACTTAAGAGGGCACCAGTAATCTAATCCCTCACCGGCCTCGCCTTTACACGTCATATGAGGTCGAGGTGTCTGAAAATTAATTTGTGAAGAGCGTTGGTGTCCAGGGTTATGTGCATTGCAGCCCCTAGGCCTGATCCAGGGGAATGTGGTGCAGCCCTGAGCCCTGTGGGGAGAGGGAATCTGTGGGCTGGAGCTGATCCCTGATTTAAAAACAGGCCTCTGTGAAAGGTATGGAGGAGATTGGGGAGATTGTTGGAATTTACTCCAGGCCATGTGAGTCTCTACTTGTGTCTGGGTTTGAATTTGCAGCCCAGCTCAGGAAGGTATATTCAAAGATGGAAACAAGGGTGAAAAACTAAATCAGAAAATTAGAAACCACTGGTTTCAACTAGCCTTGACAAGCAGACACTCTATCCTTGCCGTTTGAGCCCAGGAAGAGGCGAGAAACAGGGTTGACTGATGGTACAGACCAGGGAATAGGACTGGGCGGAGGGTGCAGGGGAGTCTCCTCCCCGCAGGACAGGGGGCTAGCTCTGGTGGCACTGGGGGGCCTGCCCTGCCCTCTCCTGGGCTTTGTCCTGCAAGCCCTGGCTCCACCCCCAGGGCAGGAGGGCCTGGCGTTTGCTACGGCTCCCGTGGGGAACTCAGCCTCACACAGGCTCAGGAACAGAGCGACTGCGCGTCTGACCCCATAGTGATGGTTCAGGGCACTTCTGCCAGGCTGGCCCCACAGTGATGGTTAGGGTGACTCCTGCCAGGCTGTGTGCCCTCCCCACTGGGCTCTCAGAGGCGCTGTGTTGGCTGGTAGGAGTCAGGGGCCTATGGGGGCTCCTCGGGCTTGCTTGTGATGCTCGTGGTACCAGGCCTGTGAACAATGAGAGCTCATTTCATGTGTATTCTGGTGTTTTCTTTGAAGTTTTTGTTTTCCAGAAATGTAGAGTGAAAAGGGCAATAGTAGGATAGTATGTCTAGTTCCAGGGAGCCAGGGCGTTTGGAGCCCATAAGTGAATCTTTCAGAGACAGGAAAGGTACCGTACCTTAAACAGGATGCCCATGCTCCCTGCAAAATGAAGCCCTGCGCACAGCGGGCCAGCGCTCATGCCAAATCTCTGTTTGCTTCAAGGACATGCCTCAAGTGAACCCCACTTCTTTTGCAGGTGTTTCTGCTGTTGTATCAATAGTATCTGGCCCATTAGTAACTGGTTATAATTTATTCTTTGGTTCAACGACATTCATGGAATTTAAACTTTCATTTTGGGTTTCTCAATCATGGCAGTATCACTAGATACCTTTTTTTAAAAAATTAGCTTTGTTGTCTTCTCTTATTTTAAGTGTGGATTGAATGTGTCATAAAAGCTACAATGTTTCCTTGGTGATTTCCGTGACCTGCGCTTTGCTAGGCTGAGCTACACAACCGCCCAGCAACTCCCCCTCTGGGTGTATACATGGCAGTTCACACACACATGCGCAGCAGTCTGTGTGTCCTGTACTCACTCCCCGGGTGTGCACATTGTGGGTCACACTCACATGCACAGGAGTCTCTGCCCTGCACTTGTTCCTTGGCCGTACACGTGGGCAGTTCACACACGTGCACAGTGGTCTCTGTGTCTTGGACTCGCTCCCTGGGTGTACACATGGCGGTTCCCACACGTGTGCACAGCAGTCTGTGTCCTGAACTCACTCCTCAGGTGTACGTGTGGGTGTCTTGGACTTGCTCCCGTTGACGTGGATCTGCTGGCAGTATGGTGAACCTCCCTGAAGCTCCAGGGCCTGTCGCGTCTTTTCATGGGGGGCCCTGTGTTGCTGACGTGAAGNCTGACGGGCCGTCAGGCCTGGTGTCTCTGAGGAGTGGTGACCGGGGCCAGAGGGCCCTGTCTAAATCTGCTGGATGCCTATCTTTTTGAGAGCAGTGGGCGCATGGCTGCCCTGCCCTAGAGGGCCAGGTAGAGGGCCAGCAGTGTGTGGCACTTCTGAGTGACCTTTCTAATACAGGAGTGTCCCTTCCATGTGGATTCCAGAAGGATAGTGACTGCCTGGCACAGCCGTCCACCGGGTCCAGGCGAGAAGAACCCGGGTGGCTGGTGTCCGAGAAACTGTGTTCCCATCAGAGCTGTGTGTGTCCTACCTGACACACTTTCACCGGCACACAGAAAACCCAGACGACAAGAGCAGTGCCAGCACCCGGGCGGAGCTCCTTCCAGAGTGACTGTACATAGGGTCTCTGTTGACGAATTCAGCCTCACAGCAGCCCTGAGCGGACAGAACTGCCGATTCAGCCCCTGTTGTTAGAGAGGGAGACTGAAGCTCGGAGAGAGGTGTCACTGAAGCTGCTCGGAGCGCTTCGGGGACAGAACCGGGGCCCGCCGTGACCCGCCCGCCAGCCCCGATGTCGGCACTGGCTTCTGGGCCCCCGAGGTTGAGCTGTGTCATTAAAATGCATTGAGCAAAGATTCCTGCTCAGGAGTCTAGCTTTCATGTATGAACTCGCCTCGAAAGCCAAAGAGAAGTGTGGAGTGTGCTGTGTGTTTCCTTCATCAGAGAATCCCTGTTATTAGTGGAGGCACTTTTTGATGACCCAGGGAGAACTAGGGGAGAGGCAGGACTTCCAAAGTGATGCAGAGAGGCCTTTGGTGAGATATCAGTCCCTGAAAGCAGTAAAAACACCGACACAACTTTCAGATCAATTATTCCAGAACCTGACAACTACCCAGAAGCAGAGCCAACTGGAAAGCATTTATTCAGGGACAAGTGGACCTTGGGAAACGATCTGTGATGCTGTAACTCTGGGCTATTTCCCTCCGCCCCGCCCCGTGGAGTGTAGCCGCATAGCCCGGTTCAGTCCCTGCTTGGGGGACCACGATCCTGCAAGGCGTGTGGCATGGCCAAGAAAATAGACGGGCAGCATGCGAGATGGGCATATTTGCAAAACGAGTGTCTGATAAAGGACTTTTGCTTAGCACATGTGAAAGCTGCGTATCTCAGTAATAAGACAGCCTAGTCAAAAACTGGATAAGAGATTTACGTAGACATTTCTCCAAAGAAGATACATGAATGGTTGATAAACACATGAAAAGATACTCAGCATCGTTAGTCTTGGGGAATGCCAGGAAGACGCCTTTTCACACCCATGAGAGATGCTATGAAAAATCAGAGACAGTAGCAACTTATGGAGAGCACGTGGAGAAACAGAACTCTGGCAGGCTACCGGCGGGGATATAAGGAGTGCAGTCACTTGGGCCGTGCCTTTGCCAGAAGACCCGACAATCCCACGCTCAGACATCTACCCAGAGAAATGAACACGTATGTACACATGAAGGCTTGCACACAAACGTCCTTAGCGGCGCTGTGTGTAGTATCCAAACGTGTGAAACAACCTAAACGTCCGTGGAACAGGTTTTAAACAGTGTGCTATATCCATACCCACCAGGAAGAAGGCAGCACCAATTTGTGGTAGGACATGGTTGAGCCTTGAAAACATGTGGAGTGAAAAAGCCAGACACAAAGGACCACACTTTATGTGAGTCCGTTTACATGAAGGTGTCCAGAGAGGCAGCCTGGCCTGGGGACATCTCTAGGGCTGGCCTCTTGTGCAGCTTCACTGGTCTTACATATGGTTTTGCTAAAACACTCGATGCCGAAGGAGAGAAGTGCTTTGGAAGCGAAGGCACGTGTGTGTCGTGTGTGTGCTTCTGTCTGTGGAACATACACAGCCCTTTTTCAGGTGCAGTGGGAGAAAACTCACAAATTCTATATTTATATGACACAAAATAATGCTGACAGCAGAGTTTCTCTTGGGGAATAAAAATATGTGTGCTTCTCCATCACTTACTGTTTAGCTGAATCAAGGAGTCTCTGTAAAGCATGAGCCATGTGGGTCCTCACGTTGGCTGGGCACAAAGCCTTAAGCCCCTTTACCCTTTTCAGTCTGAATGTTGACACCGGGTTCTTCCTTCCTTACAGATTACAAAGTGGACGCTTCCACACAATTAAGAATAAAGACGGTCCATCCCCCCTCTCAAACATCCGCCCTTATCAGGCCCAGGGGACCCCAACTAATCACAGCCTGCTCCTGAGACAATGGGCCGTGCCGGCCTCCGGAGGACGTGGACAGTTATCGCCCAGAACCTGGGGCTGGCTCTCTTCTGAAGCAGAACACACAGTGCTGGATGCGTCCTCGGTGGGGCAGGGGGCCTTATCAGCCCCAGCCCACCCTCCCTCCCCCGGGAAGGCTTCCCCACTCGCTGTATCAGGCCGCACAGCTGCCGCTCTCCAGATACAGCCTGGGAGCGCCCTGGGCAGCATGGGGAGACTGCTGTGATGCCCCGGCTCCGGCTGGTGGGCCTGGCAGGAGGAAGCAGGGAGGTGTGGCTGGGTAGGCCTGGAGTCCAGACGTGAACCAGGCCCCGCCGGCTCCCTCTGCTGCCCCCGGGGCTCCGGGGATGGCCGGTCTCAGGCCTCCCCATCCTCTCTCCACGTGCCGAGCTGGGTTGGTTTGCAGGCTGCTCCGTGTCTCTGCGGACATTTCAGCCGAGACTGGGCAGGGCCCCAGCAGCGGCCTCAGAAGATAACTTCTCACCTGTGAGTGTGAGTGAGGTCAGAGCATTCTGTACAGACAGGAAACTCACAGACCAAAATCGGTGAATGAGAAGGTCACTGGGGTGGGGACACCCGGGGGGGCACCCAAGAGGTGGGGACACTGGGGGAACACGCGGGGGGACCCCCTGGAGGAGTGACGCCCGGTAGGGTGGTGTCACCTGGGGGTGGGGACACTGGGGGACACCCAGAACGGACCCGCTGGGGGGTGACACCCAGCATGGTGGGGACATCCAGAGGGGGATACCCAGAATGGGGGTACCTGGGGAGGACACCCGAGGAGGACATCCAGGGTGTGGGGACAGCCAGTGGGGAAACACCTGGGAGGGGGAGGTACATGGGGGGACACCCGGGGGGGGGGGCAACACTCCTTCCCCTCAAGGGTTTTCTCTGGGATCGTCTTTAGGATGGCGCCCAGACAAGACAGCAGCACCTAGGTGACCTGACTGCACTTGATGAGAGAAACCACACTTTGGGCATTTCCTCATAACTGCTGTCCCCAGACTGAGACCGGCCGGGAGGGGGCAGACCGCATCACGTGTCGGGGCCCCGTCCTGGCTGCGGGAGAGCCTGCTGTCTGCTGCTCTTGGCTGGGCTCCTGGGTTTCACAGCGTCAGACTTAGAATCGCCTTTCTGTGCACTTTCTCTTTTTTTTTTTTGTCCACAGTAGCTGTTGCCAGCAAGCTGTAAACTACCGTATATCACTCAGGTTTAAGAACCTAAACTTTAAAACAAATTAAACTCTTGTTGACATTGTAATAAAAATCAGAATGGAACGGGCGGCTCAGTAGAAGTGAAGTTCAATTATTTTTGTGGATTTAAGATTGTTTTCTGGGATTCGCAGGCTCACAGGGCAGCAAGAGGAAAAGCGGTGGCGGCTGCAGAGGTGGCCGCCGCTGGCCGGCACCTGAGTGTTTGTCCTGGCGGTGCAGGGCCGTCTGTAGCCACACTGGAGACGCAGCGTCCCGGCCGTGCTGGAGGGGAGATGTGCAGGCAACTTTAAGGCATTTTAGTTTAAGAAAGGAGCTGAAATCATGTATGTTGGAGACTGCCTGTCACCTCGGTGTTCTACTGGATGGAAGATGGCCCTGGGAGCACAGGCTGTTGTCCTCCAGTGCCCATCTACTGTCCAGGCAGCAAAGCATAGCACCCTCTGCCCCGCCTGGCACACGCCAGGCCTGTCACCCCCACACACACCCGTCACTTCCACATACCTGTCACCCCCCATAGACACCTGTCACCCATCACCCCCCACACACCCGTCACCCCCACACATACCTGTCACTTCCACATACCTGTCACACACACACACACCCATCACTTCCACACACACCCATCACTTCCACACACACCCGTCACTTCCACATACCTGTCACCCTGACACACACCCATCACCCACCACCACACTCGTCACCCCCCCACAAACCTGTCACTTCCACATACCTGTCACTCACACACACACCCGTCACTTCTACACACACCCATCACTTCCATACACACCCGTCACTTCCACATACCTGTCACCCTGACACACACCCGTCACCCACCACGACACCCATCACCCCCACACATACCTGTCACTTCCACATACCTGTCACCCACACACGCACCCGTCACTTCCACATACACCCATCACTTCCACACACACCCATCACTTCCACACACACCTGTCACTTCCACATACCTGTCACCCACACACACACCCGTCACCCACTACCACACCCGTCACCCACCCACACACTCCACCCCACCACCACTCCCGTCACCACCCCATACACCTGTCACCCCCCCATACACCCGTCACCCCACACACACACCTGACACCCTCACACAAACCCATCAACCCCCACATACCCGTCACATCCCACATACCTGTCACCCCACACACACCCGTCACACCCCACCACGCCCATCATCCCCCACACCTGCGCCTGTAACCCCCAAGCTATGACACCTCCTTCGTTCACCAAGATGGGGACAGTCGTCCCATCAGATCCACACCAGCTCCCTGTCCTTATGTGGTTTCCTGCCACAATGCTGCAGAATCGTGAGCTGCAGAGAAGTGTGCAGATGGAAACTCAGTGACAGGTTAACCCGACGAGCCAGGTGCACTCCTGCAAATGGGCTGTGACCTGGGCTCTCCAGCAGCCTCTCACAGCATCGCGTCCCTGCCCCCGCCTGCCTTGCTCTCTTCTGCACCGCGTCCTGTTTCTCTCTACACAAGCCCAGGTTGGCTGTGGAGTCGCGATTTGTGAGCCATAATTGTGCTGATGTCCCCTGGCCACCATTGGTGAGCTCGAGGTGTCCGATCACCACCATCACTAAGTCTTCAGAGCCAGCGCTGGGGTCACCTAGGCTGCCTGGGGTGGTGAGGTCCTCAGTGGGTTCCCGCCTGTCCCCCACCACAGACCTGGCAACACAGAGGGCAGGAAGGGGGCCGTGGGCTGTGAGCCTCACACTGCAGATGGTGTCTAGCACTTCCTAACTGGTAGAGTAAGGAGGAGGCTTAAAAACGCAGGACCCTTGGAGGAGGTTCCCTCACGGAGCCCTCCTTGTCCCTGGCTGCTTAGAGGACCTGTGGGTTTAGAAACATGCCCTTGGATCCCAGCAGTTTGTAGCCCTGCTCACCACAAGGCTTTGCAGAAACTTGTGGGATTCCTGACCCAGGGCTTGCTGAATCTATAGAGTATTTGGATAAGACCACACTCTTGTGCAGTGAGCTTGTCCGACGATTTGTGGACCAGGGGCCATGACCAGCGGGAAGGTGCTGAGCTCGGAGCCCCACTCCTGGCTCGAGAACTCCTGTCACTTCATCTCAGGTCTCTTCATGCCCTGTGATAGAAATAGGCTCCTGATTTATCCCGAAGCTCAGTCTGAATCCCACGTGAAGGGCCAGCACAGCTCGGGTATAGAGACGACCCATCCAGCAGCCACTGGAAGGCCTCGGTGACCTTCAGTCTGAGCTGACGCTAACTGTGAACAAATATCCTACCTAGCTTCTTCTCCACATGCTGGTTCTTTGGTTTTGCTTTCTTGTTTTTGGAGAGCTGTATCAAGGCTTCTTCAGAAATCAGGTTTAGGTAGAACGTCTCTGGTGGTAGAGTGGATTGAGAATCCACCTGCCAGTGCAGGGGCCCAGGTTGGACAGCTGAGCCAGGAAGGTTTCACACATCTCGGGCAGCTGCAGCACGCGCACCACGTGCTCCGAGACCAGAAGCCACCGCAGTTAGAGTGCACCACAGCCCAGGCACCGCAACAAAGAACAGCCCTCACGTCTGCAACTAGAGAAAGCCTGCCTGCAGCAACAAAGACCCAGCGTGGCTGAAAATTAATTCATTCATGTTTAAAAGTGTTCTTCTGAAAGAAAAAAGAAATCTAATTTAGATAAACAGAGAAGGAATTAATGCTAAGTTTCCAAGCTCTGCCCCACAGAAGGAAGATGCTGGGAAGTTATTGTGGCCATGACTTCACAGCTGGAGAACAAAAGCTCTGAGGCCTGTGGGGACCAGACTCAGCCTTGGTGAGGCTCCTGAAAGAGAGTAATCCAACTTTCAAAGAGGACAGAAATCAACCGGTGTCTGCGGATTGCTGGCTCTGCTTGGGCATCGCAGGGTAGTCAAGGCGCCTGACCGGATCAGATGCCTCACCCCAGGGAAGTTAGAGTGCAGTCAGGGAGAGCAGGTTAAACAGTGTTTAAAATATAAATAACAGTTCTGGGAGACAGAGCCGCACTCTAGACGCCCCCCTAGCAGCTACCCGTGAGTCATAGAGGCCAGTGAATCCAGGTTTAGGTTTGGGATACTTATAGGCCATTTCAGGAGAAGCAGAGATGGAGCAAAGCCTCAGGGGCTGTAGCTTTTCTGCCTCAAGTGGCATCTCTGGGTCACATAGGAAGTGCAATGTCGTCAGCGTGGGGGACACATTTCCAGCCTTGGTTCCACATCTGTCAAATGCAGGCAAGGTCAACTGATTGAACCTCCTCCAGAAACCAGCCTGTGAGACCCTCCGCAGGGAGGGTCCCTGACCCCCTGTGCTGCCAGTCCTGAGTCTGGGCGACCTTTCCAGGTGCCTGAAGGAAATGCAGGGGATCCCCTGCCTGCTTCCCCAAGGGTGTGGGACCCGGCCGCGCCCCTCCACAGGCTGCGACCTGAGCCTGAGACGGGGTCTGCGGGGCAGGGGTCGTGTGGCGAGGCCACTCGTTTTCGTGGCCACCAGGGGCATGGCATCATTACAGAGTCAATTAGAGTGCGTGTGTGCCGGTCCTGTTGATTTGATTTAGAGCGAGGAAAGCTCCAGTAATGTGCAATTACAAGAAACTTAATGGCCCTTTATACTGAAGGCAACCTCCATGGCACCTAATATACTTTGATGAATTACTCATTATGTGCGGTGTTGGAATAGCTTCTATAAAGATTAATAATTGGATAATCAATACAAAAATTCAATCTTGGTTTTTGCTTTTTTCCTACTCCAGGGTCAATATGTCCTGAAGATTATGGGACCTGTCTCATTTGCCCGAATTTTCTGCCTCCCTGCTTCTCTCTCTTTCCGATGTTTTCCAAATTAGGAGTTTAAGCATTGATTACCAAATTGGTGTTGCACTTTTTTCTTCATGCCTTCTGTGGTTTTTTTTTTGTTTGTTTGTTTTTTTAAGTCCAAAACTTTATGTATCTGATCTTTATGGAATGAGCAAACAGGTTCTGCTGTCGGTGGGTTTTGTCAGCACTCAGGTACAGTGGACCCTCCAGGTGGGCTCAGTGCTGCAAGGATGTCGGGGGTTAGTGGGTGAGGCTGACTGTGGGACTGAGTGTCCGGGTCACCCTGTGCAAGCTGGGCCCGAGCTGGGGTGGGGATGCAGGCAGACGTGATGGCTGTGATATTCAGAACCTGCCTGGGGCCAGTGAGATTCTGGAGGGACTCTGGAGCCAGGAGGTTGGGCCTGCTGCCATGTACCGGCCATGCCTACGCCCTCGGAGACAAGGACATCCATCCTTCCATGCCCAGCGTGGGGGGCTCGGGGCTCCAAGACCATTAGTTGACACTGAACTAGGGGCACTGCCCAGTAAACAGGTGAGAGGTCCATGCCAGGCCCCTGCCGCCAGCCTCGCCCCACAGTGAGCAGCCAGAAGTTCTTAGCTGTCTGTCCACGGGCTGCCCAGGGTCTGCGGCACAAAAACCTCTTCTCAGAGATTTGAATGATAGTTCAGAATATTCTGAAGATGAGGAAAGCGTGCTTTTCTGTCCACAGGGACGTGGGTGTGGACTTCAGCACAGCAGCTCTAGAGACTTCTCTTCCGTGGCACCCAAAAGGTTTCCTGTCTGCCCTTCTTCCTGCCCCCCGGCCAGCCCAGGGCTCCCCGGACGTTTGTGGGTGCGAACCGAGTCCCTGGGGTCTGCTTAGCATGTCCGGTCACTGGGATCTTGTTAGAGTGTTCAGTGGGCCTGGGTGGGGCTCGGGGTCAGCCCCTCTCTGTGGGGCTCGGGGTCTGCCCCTCTGAGCTCAGGCAGCACAGTGTCCCCGGGTGGCAGGAGTACTGGGCCTGGGCCAGGCGGGGCAGGCGGCCTGTCCAAGCAGGGTGGTGGGGTGATGGCCCGGCAGGGTGCAGGCCCTCGTGTCACTGGTCATCGTGGGGTGGCGGATGCTGGGTCTGCCTGTCCCCGGCTTCCTTCTGATCCTGGTGCTTGATCATGACACGGGACAGAAGGAGCAGGGAGTGGGCCCCTGGGCCCTCACCAGGCTCCCCGCCGTGGGGGAGGGGAGAGCAGCAGCCACCCCCCTGCCCCGTGTTGCCGTTAGATGCAGTCATCCTCTCCTCGGCCGTGTGGGGACGCAGTCACCCGTGACAGACCTACTGCTGATTCTCGGGGGGCTGATGGCTTAGTTCAGGGTCATGGTTAGCTTTGTGGCGGGGTTTCTCTTTCTGCAAACCCAGGTCCCCCAACCTTCCCTCATGGGCAGCGTCTTCTGACCAAAACTGGCGCCGGCTGGGAGGTCAGAGATCCTGCGCCAGATGGTCCCGAGAGCCCCAGACTCGGAGCGGGCACCTCTGACCTCACTGACCACCCCCCCTGCCCCACAGAGAAGGACCAGCCCCACGCTGGCTGTCGTGGGTCCAGGGGTGCCTGCAGCCGGGGAGGGGGCCCGAGTTCCCAAAGCCAGGGACGGGGCACGCCTGCCAAACCCACAGCGGCTCCTTGTCCAGGCCCATTTATTCGATTTTACTTTTTAATTAAACGAGTCTCTTAATTTTTTTTATTTTTCCAACTCTGTTAATTGTCGGAATAGGAACTTCATCACTGGGGCAATGTGTCCCCCGGCGGCATAGAGCAGGCCCTGGAAAAGTGCTTGTTGGTGGTTTAATGACCCCAGTGAGCAACGCGGAGCGAGCTTGGCACGGGTAGAATAATGGCCCGGGTCACATGGAAGGCGTCCACCGCACACACCAGCAGGAGGCCAGGGCGAGCAGGGACCCCCCTGTCACATGGCCCGCACTCCCCACGGACGCTGCAGTTTCCACACGGGCCGTTTGCATTATTTGGAGTATTCAGGCTAAATGAGGAAGCGGCCATGGAGGCAGGACAATTATTCTGTTTTAATGGTTGGCAGCCCCGCATAACAGAGGTGCCTGTCAGGGCCAACCCACATCCAGCTGGGAGGGTCATGTTTTATTAAAACCGTGACTGTTGTCATCCAGCCCCTCTGCTGTCCCATTCTCTCCTTCCAAAAATAGCAGGCCCCGTGGCAGTGGCTTATTATGATTAAAAAGATAAAAATAAGTGAAGGCTGAAATAGGTCCAGGACACCCGAGGTAACACGAGAACTTACTTTTTAATGAAACTTGAGAAACTGTTTTATTTTCCACTGCCTCATAAAGCATCTCTGGAAAAAAAGAAAAAGTGAAGAATGATATTAGTGCTGCTGTAAGTCTGCATTTTCAGAATTACGACAGTTGTGATGCGCACGTGGCAAAATCACCATTTTCAGCCCAGAGTCTTGCAGAGCGGCACCTCCTCAGGGAGGGACAGGGGCTACAGGTGGACCAGACACGGTCACGCTGGACACAGAGGCCACTGGACCTGGGATACTGACCAGTGCCCACCTGTGAGGGAGGTGGACTTGCTGCGAGGTCGCCTCCTCTCAGGAAACTGAACACCCACACGCAGCCACACCTCACGCTTCCTGCACGGGGCACGCACTCCCCTGGTGCCTCTGCTCTCTGAACTGTGGCCTTAACCGTGTTGAATCACGGCTTAGCTCAAGTCCACAGAGATGTCCTTAATGACAACCGAGTGTGCCTGCCTGTGCCCAGTGAAAACGGGGACCCATCCATCCCATCGGTGACGGAATCACAGCAGTGAACGTCCTTACGTCTGCGAGGACGCACAGCCACCAGCAAGGGCTTCCTTACCCAAGAATCAGGCAAGCACAGCAAACATGATCCAGAGACTTCCTAGAAGTTAGTTCCTTAAGAATAGATTTGGCTGAGACGTTTCTGCTTCCGTCCACCTAAATTATCATCCTCTTAGGTTACATACTAACTTTAGCCAAAGGTGCATTTTCTGGGAAAGTTAGCAAATACTTTTTTAAATTATCTTTTAGTTATAGGAATGGGAGAGGATATCCTTCCTGTTTTGTTTTGCTCTTCAGAAAGATATTTTGGTTTCCTCTTAAAAATAAGAATGATTTTTGATGACTTGTCCTCTAGAAGGATGTGCGTTTTCCTGCCCCTTGGAGGAAGATGGAGTGAAGAAGTAATAGTTGCTCTTGTGCCATGTACTTATTTATGTGCCATATTTAATTTGATCATGAGCTTTGGTGGAAAGTCATGGGAACTCGTACAGCATGGGGTGGTGTGTTCAAGCTGGGATGGGGACAGAATTCTGTGGGAACCCCTTGGGGAAGCCACCGAGACCTTCTTTTTTTTTTTTATATTGCTCTTGTCTAAAGGACAATGATGCTCTGAAGAACTAGTTCTCTTGTTGTGAAACCCAAAACGGAAAAAATGACAGTGTCCCTGCTGGGCTGACTAGTTTGCTAAGGAGCAGTAGATAAATATTGTTAGTTTGTAAAAATCCGTAGAATAGTTTGATTCCTCATTGGAACTAACATAACTATCAAAAAAGAGATGTTTGAAAGTGTATTGTATGTAGTTAGGTATGTAATTTGGAGAAGGAAATGGCAATCCACTCCAGTATTCTTGCCTGGAGAACCCCATGGACAGAGAGGTCTGGCAGGCTATAGTCCATGGGGGTCACAGAAGGTCGGACACGACTAAGTGACTAACATACAGGTATGTAATTAGGCATTATATCAACAAATACTTTTTAAATTGACACAGAAGTATTACTTGTAAGGTATGGTCCTTCTCTGAGTAAGGTAACTTGATTTGAAGGCAAGGAGTAAACTGTGCGGTAAGGTTAACGTTGCTGAGCCAGATTCTTACTCTCTGAGCCCAAACCCAGGCCTGAGCAACCAGGGTGACAGCTGCGTGAAGACAACCGGAAGCTTCTGACACCTGCTTCTCCTGGCCCTGCCACCCGGTGCCCGCCCGGGCCCCTGCAGCAGGAGGGCAGAGCCCGCCGCCCGCGTGAACAGGCCGCTGTCCCGCATGTCACTGCGGCCACGACCAGCGAGAGGCCAGCGACAGTGCTGGTGTCTGTGACCCACTCAGGGACGTGGCGATGTCCTCATTAACCCGAGACCTACACGGGCACTGTTCTGACAGGATGGATCCACACAGGACGTCAGGAATGTAGAAACTGAGAGCGCAGGGGGCCGCTCCCACAGCCCGTTTTGTGTCTCGTGGTTGAACCCAGACTTCACAGTGGTTTTAGAGCAGGGCGGCCGCCCCTCACACAGCCGGTTGGGTTCTCTCTTACTGGCTGGCAGTCGGTAGCTAAGTTCCTTGGAAGGCGCTAGCACAGCTCTACTCCCCCTGTGGAGGCGGGAGGTGAGGCTGATGGGCCTCCCGAGCCGCTGTCCCGCTGCGCGGACACAGACCAGACTCCAGGGCTGCCCTGCCTCCGGCCTCCCGGCGCAGGCTGCGGTGAGCCGGCCCACGCGGTGAGGCGACCGGTGTGTCCCCTGCGCCCCTGGTCCCGTCCCCGGCGATCCAAACAGTAACCACCCCGGGGGCTGGGAGACGCCGCGTCACGCCTCGCCTGTCCCTCACATACAGAACTTGAGTCCAGGAGGGGTCTGTTTCTCCATCTGACCAAACTGAGGAGTCGGCGATTCACGGGGCGGAGAGAGCCTCAGGCACACTCGCGTCTTCACCGCGGAATCTGCGGGCCCCAGGGGGCAGGTTGCTCCCTCGGGAAGCTGGGGGCCAGGGGAGGACGCCCAGCGGCCTGTGCAGCCCTGGCCCCACCACACTGTGTGTTCTGACTCTGACCACGTGCCGTCCTGTATCTCTCGGGGTCTCGGGGACCTGCTGGTGTCAGGACCCTGGGTTTTCCATCCTACTCATTCTTTCCTCTCTCAGAGCAAAGTGATACTACTATCACCGTGTTCAAAGTCCTGATATTTAGAGTCAAACCCAGAAGCACACATATCGCGCCTTCACTTAGGGTAGGAAGTGGAGCACTTGGTGATAAAGTCTTGGACAGATAAGGTGCGGATGCTGGCGATGAGGAGCCACCTCGGGGCGGTGGGAGTGAGAAGTGACCATAAGCAGGAGGGACGTGTGGATGGTGGGCAGCAGCCACTTGAATGTCAGACCTTAAAACCGGGTAGAGCCTGCTGGAGCTGCGAGCAGCCTGTCAGGCTGGGAGCAGCTCTCAGAGCCCCCTGCCTGTTGGCGCCATGTGCAGGCACTGCCGCAGGGGCGTGGTGCTGTTGCAGAGGCCACACTGGCGGGCCCCTCCTGACATTGGACTCGCACCCACGGCGCCCCTTTGAAGGCACCAGGCTCAGCTGCCCGCACTGTGGGAGCCGGGGCTGACTGCCCACGTGTGGCTCCTCCAGGCCAGGGGAAATGGTCACCACACAGACCCTGTGGATTCCTTGGTCGCCTGCAACGTCTTTCCCTTAAAAAAAAAAAGTTTCTAAAGCACAGAAAAGCAATACAGGAAAAACAGAAGACAAAGTCTTTCTGGCTAAAACAGTGCACTGTGTGTGTATGTGTGGTGGTGGGTGGGTATGGATATTTTGTTTTGAAAACATGCTGCGGAAAAGGAGACAAGAAACGGTGGCCTCAGCCTCCCTGGCCTCTGTGTTCTGAGCACCTCGCGGGTGAGGACAGTGAGGGTCAGGGGCAGAGAGGGCCTGGCGGAGGCCGACCCTGCAGGGGGGCGGGCGAGCAGGGCTTCGCTGGTCTGGCTGCCAGAGTCCTTGCTCCTGTGTGCATCTCCCCGGCCTTTCCGACTTTCATAGTCAATACCGAGAAAGAGCAGGTCACAGGGCCCCATAGGGCCCGAGGGAGCAGTCTCGAAGCTTCCAGACCCGTAGTGTGTGCAGGTGGGGAGGGGCGGCCCCAGGCTGAGGTCACCAGGTCAGGGTCTCGGCTTCTCGCCTTCTCTCAAGAGCCGGGATGGCTGAGCCTCCCCACCTTTACGTCTGTAGGATTGCTGGAGGATCAAGAATAACACACATGCAAGGGCTGGGCAGCTAACCGTAGGCGTTGGGTAAATAGTTTGTTCGCTCCTTATGATCTGTCTTGAGATCTGTAGTTGCATTCAGAAACCAAGAATTCAGAAACGTGGGAACATTTACTTAAAGGTCAGACGTTGAAAGGAGAGAAATATGTAAGAAACTACTCAGACTCGCGATTCCTTTTAGGTTTGCTCTGTTCTCAAGATAGTCACACAGAGCCCACGGGGGAAACCGCAGGGATGAGCCACGGTGTTTCAGCACAACAGGAGGCTCTGATGCCAGCTACTCTCAAGGTGGTGTCAAAAGAAAGCCAAATAGTTTACTTTAAAAGGACTTTTCACCTTATTAGTGAATTTGCTCACTCACTTATGAATAGCAGAGACATCTTTCTATGGTTTCAGGAAGGATATAGTTAACATTTACCAGTGTTAGTCAAGTACAGGTGAAAACGATGCCTGTGCTTTGTACTTGTTAGTTTTGGTATTTAAAAAAAAAAAAATGCTGACTTCCTTTTCACTCAATCCCATATTTTACAGAGAGGTGGATTTGTGTGTGGGCATCAGATATACACATCCTGCGTCTATATCCCAGATTAAAACAACAATTCAAATGGCCACATTAAGTTTTAAAAAAAAAAAAAAAAAAACAATTGTTTCCACCTTGGGAGCATTTTAGAGAAAAATTAAATATAAGGGAAAAAACCTTTCTTATTAAATTGTGGTATAACAGCTCACCACATCCTGTTGCAGGGACAGTCTGACGTGAAACACAGCAAAAGTTCCTCTTTCAGGTCCCTCACGATCCGGGAGGGTCACATGTTACCTGCAGTTCAAAATACTTCTGTAAAGAAAAAAAAACCTCTGTGTCGGTGGAAAAGCTGAATAAGAAGATGGAAATTATCAGTAGAGAGAAGACATTGTGGGAAACCGTAGGTGTCTTCGGCACAACCATATCAAAGAGAGAAAGCCACCCCCGAAATAACCCACACAGAGCCCCAGGGCCGGGCCTGATGCGGGCTCGGACCCATGACCTCACGGAGGGAAGATAGGAAGTCGTGGCTGGGAGGACCCGGGCCGGGACCCTGTGCTCCGCTCCCCGCCCTCTGTCAGGGCCTCTCTACCTCAGCCTTCCCCTGACCTGGTCTGTCTTTATCCATCTGTGAAATGGGGCCATCACGGCTTCCCTGCAGGGCTCCTACCCAGACTGTGTCTGTGGAAGGGAGTGAGGTCTAAGCGCCCACCCTCAGCCCCGGGCACCCTTGTGGGAAGCGTCATCCACTGGGGGTTGCTGGTCTTCCACCTTTACTTTGGGCAGCTTTCCGGCTCAGGCCGCAGTGCTCAGGGAAGATGCAGGAGGGTATGTGGGGGTGGGGGTGGTTCTTGTGTCTGTTCCTAAGAGGAGTGACCCACAGTGACCCCAGCCTGCCCTTTGCCAGTCGTGGGCAGTGCTGGGTCCAGCCAGTGACTTTATCGACAGAAAGCTCATCAGAGGCCCCAGCCGATGGCAATGGGCAGGAGCTCTGCTCCCACCCTGGCCCCTGAGCCTCTCCTGGGGACTCCCCATGGGACCAGGCCTCGCTCTTAGCAGAGCCCTGCACTGGTGTCCTCTCTGGGCTCAGAATGTCCGGGATGTGCCTCTTCACTACACCCCCACCTCCACCACGGGTGCCCCCTTAAAGGTTCAGGTGCCCCAGTAGGCAAAAGGGGAAGCCCACCGCTTAGGTTTCTTCCCCTTTTATCTTGTCAAACAGATGTTATTTTTCCTGTGGTCTCTCTAACCCTGAGGAAAGATTCTCAGCTACTCCGCTGGCTGCCTTACTAACCCTCAGAGCTCCCTCCCAACCCCCTCACTTTTACCCTCAGATGGGGAAAAAATGGAAACAGTGACAGGTTTTCTTGGGCTCCAAAATCACTGTGGACAGTAACTGAAGTCACGAAAGTAATAGATGCTTACTCCTTGGAAGAAAAGCTTTGACAAACCTAGACAGCATTAGAAAGCAGAGATATCACTTTTCAGACAAAAGTCCATATAGTCAAAGCTATGGTTTTTCCAATAATCATGTACTAATGTGAGAATTGGATCATAAAGACAGCTGAGTACCAGAGAATTGATGCTTTTGAACTGTGGTATTAGAGAAGACTCTTAAGAATCTGTGGACAGCAAGGAAATCAAACCAGGCAATCGTAAAAGAAATCAACCCTGAATATTCAGGAAGGGCTAATGCTGAAGCTGAAGCTCCAATACTTTGGCCACCTCATGCAAAGAGCCAGCTCATTGGAGAAAACCTTGATGCTGGGCAAGATTGAAGGCTGGAGGAGAAGGAGACGTGGAGGATGAGATGGTTGGATGGCATCAGCGACTGGATGGGCATGAGTTTGAGCAAGCTTCAGGAGTTGGTGAAGGACAGGGAAGCCTGGCATGCTGCAGTCCATGGATTGCAGAGTCGGACACGACTTAGCGACTGAACAACAGCATTACCTCTCAGCTCTCCCTCCCAGTTCCAGTCATTATTGCCCATCAGATATTTTTCAGCCATCTATTCCTGATCTTACTAGACTGCTCTGAGATTTCCATTTTCCTGAAACTGGGAAGGCAGAGCTGGACTCTGGGTGGTATGACTGACCTCCACCCCCACCCCCCTTTAGGTGGGGTCGACCACTGTTCCCACTGTGAAATCTTTGCCTTGAGGTGTGACAGCTGATTTCTGTTCTGGGATAGAGCTGTCCCCACTGCCTCCGCTACCCTTTTCAGTAGGAGCTGTCACCTAGTGGGAGAGACCCTGACCTGCGTGGCCCCAAACCTGCTTCTTTTCTCGGAAAAGTTTAGGCAGCCCCGCTAGGCCCCTGGCCTTGGGTTGCTTTAGGACAAAATGAGATGACAGTCAGGAAAGCGCCCCATAAGCCGTCTGGTGACCAGTGAGGACAGTGTGAACGGCTCTTCTCTGCCCGTGCTGCCACAGGGCGCCCGCTGGCCCCCGCACGTACTGCGCTCTACCGCGTCCGTGCCTCCCCATCCTCGCCCCGCACCGCACGTACGCTCTCTACCGCGTCGGCGCCCCCCTCCACTCCACCACCTACCACTGCACATAGGCTCCTCTACCACGTCTGCGCGCCCCCGGATCCACGCCCCCTTCCACTCCCCACGTAAGCTCTCTGTATGCTCTCTCTCTTTCTCTCTGTTCCGCATTGCCCTGGGGCAGAGACAGTCTGCGTGCAGTTGAGGCTCATCCTGACCCTGAGCAAACCTCAGAGAAACTCGGGTCCTGTGGCTGTCATTTGTCAGAATGACCTTGCGGGCAGCGCTCGGGAGAGGTGGACTAGCACAGAGGCCAAATCTGGAGGAAACGGAGGAGCTGCTGGCCTGTGGGACCGTGTCCCCCTCGCCCTCCCTGCCCCGGGCCCTTGGGGACCTGTGAGCCAAGGCAGGGGCATGTGGCCTCGCCCGCCGAGGGTGCACTGGCTGAGGGTCGTGGAGGCAGCTGCCGCCTGTCCAGTGTTTCCCGCACGAGGCCAGGGCCAGCGGCAGAGGACGTGACCGCCTGCTGGACAGCCGTGTCAGTCCGGGCGTGTCCCTATGGGCCACTGCCTGGCACCCCCACCCCCCACGTGCCCCTCCTCGGGAGGAGCCCGGCTCCGGGGTCCTCAGGGCCAGCAAGTTCTGTTGTCAGTTCCCGTGACACAATTCCTGGTTCCCCACTGTGCTTTATTATTGTTATTCTTAAAAATACTTGGCGGGTAGGGGGGTGTTGAAAAGCAGTTTAGGGAAGGGAGTGGGCTCGGAAACGCACCCCACTGATTGCTCCGGGAAGCCGCCCTCGGCCTGCCGGGGCCTCGGCAGAAACACATGGTTTATCTGGTGGCAGAGGGGAGCCCGAGCAGTTCCGTGACGCGAGCACATCCCCACCTCTGAGCCCTGCGAGTGGTGCCGACAGCCTCCTGGTGACATTTCCCATCTGTGCCGTCGGGGGTGGGGGCGGACGGAGGGGGGTTGCCGGTCCCTCCCGAGGCCTCTGCCAGCTCCGCTCACTTCCTCCCTGGCTGCCAAAAATCACAGGCCGATGGTGGACACGGACAAGGGAACAGAGGTGAAGGAAGAGCCCCGAACAAAGGGAGACTCAGGCCGGGCAGTTAGCCCTCCTTCCCGAACTGCCCTGAGCCGACTGACCACGAGGCCGCTGTGAGGGGCCCATGGGGCGTGGACTTCAAGCGGTGCTTTCATGGCCGTGGTTTATCTGTTGGTTTTGCAAACCTGTGTGAGCACAGACGGCGGGTCAGCCATCAGAACCTGATTCAGGCCCCTGGTCTCGGCCCGAGTACTGGCCCTGCGGTCACAGCCCCGGGTCTGGGGCAGCCGTGTCCTGCCAGCTCAGGACTCATTCTCAGAGGACAACTTTTCACAGGCTGAACATAACTGACTGATGAGATTTCAGTCAGTTTCACAAGTTTATGTGGACTTGTGTGTGGAGTCCTGTCTCTCTGACGCTGTCTCTACTTTTGTTTTCTTACAGTAAATGAGATAATCCGGAACGACCTCTCCAGCACCAACATCCACTCGTAGTTGGCAGCGTGGACTCTCAGAGGCTGCATGGTGTCTATCTGTTCCACGGGGATGACTCTGAGTCAGCAAACTGAACCCATACCTGGTACCACTGGGAGCTTCCACCACAGTGAAGGCTCAGGTCACTTGCACAAAGAAGTAGCCCAAGGAAGGAAGGACCGATCCCTCCTCTGAAGGAAAGTCACCTCAAGAAGGAAACGAAAGTGGGTGGGTGGGGGGAGCACGGAAGACAAACCTCGTGACCCTGCCCTCGTGGCCTCAACCCGACATGGCGGCCTGACCCCGAGCCGCGCCCTTCAGGCACCCTGGATTTTTCCGTGGAAGTGCCTTATTTCAGCCGACCACAGCGGCTGGGCACTGTGGGATTGAGCACTGACGTGGCTACCAGGAGTGCATTGGTAGGAGCAGAAGCTTTAGGACGTTTCATCATGGGGCTTTTATCCTTTGTTTGAATTAAAAGAATACTGGAGGACTGGGCATTATGAGGAAACCCCTGCCATGTTTCCTACCTTCTCACCTCTTCCTGGGCTGTACCATACAATTCTGTTGCCTTACTCAGCGTGTTTCAGAACTGCTCCAAAGTGTCATCTCAGATCTCGTGACTGCCTTCCCTCCCCTGTGTTACTCAGACCACAGGATTGTTCATTGTAGCATGTTAGGATTTTGTTTTTAATCTGGCTTCAAACATAGCACANCTGTTGCCTTACTCAGCGTGTTTCAGAACTGCTCCAAAGTGTCATCTCAGATCTCGTGACTGCCTTCCCTCCCCTGTGTTACTCAGACCACAGGATTGTTCATTGTAGCATGTTAGGATTTTGTTTTTAATCTGGCTTCAAACATAGCACACGTAAGTTGAATAGCACAAGATAGGTTGCTGGACAAAAAGAAAAATCTCTCTGTCTTGGGATAGGTCTCACATTTGCATGTGTGTACATATATAGGCATATATTTATGGTGAACATAACCGACGTGGCGACATTCAGTCTCCACCCGGCAAGGACATCCGTGTCAGCAATAACCAGTGTCCGTTTTGGAAAATACACCCGAGGCTCAAAATCCAGCTCCCCGTAGCCACGTCCGTGGGGGCGCCCCCCGGCCCCGGGACGTCTCTGTCTCGGGTCTCCTGCAGTTAACCAAGCACTTTAGAACCAGGAGAGGTGCATCCATGATATCGGCTGTTACCAAATGGCAGAATTGGAAAGGAACTGTAAATAGTGTTACAGAAGGAGTGTAATATATTTGTTCCGCTGTAAGATCCTTCTTTCACAAAAGCCTTGTAACTGCTTCATCTGAGGAAACCATTACCCAAAACAGCGTTTTACTATGTGGTGACTGTAGTGTTTCCAGACTAGTTACTGTTAACATAGGTTAGTGTGAGCTTTACTACTGCATTTTGTACCCATAACAGCTTATTGCGCTTTATTGCTAGCCTTGACCTGTTGTTTCACATAACCAAAAAGCATGGTTTAATGAAAACACCTTTAACCTGATAACTGTGCCTTAGGAACTCACACCCCCTGCTGGAACATAGCCGAATTGCACCCTCGGGGGAGGTGACTTATCCTGTCCCCAAACTCAAGCGTTTCCGTGGGGAAGGCGTTCTCCCACGGAAAGAATTATTTTTAAAATGTTGTTCTGTACAACTATGTCTTACTTGTTTTTTAAGTCACAGAAACGAAATCCTGAAAGCCATATTTGTAACATTTGCACATTACTGTGAAGAGCTGACGGTATGTGGCTTCCTGTACATAGCGCCCCCCCCTCCACCGCCCCGCACCCCTCATCCCGCCTGGAGCCTCTTCCTGCATTTAGCCTCCTAGGAATTGCATGAGACGTTTCTCGGGAGACCGTCCTACAGAAAGGAGATGTTTGATACTGTGTTAACTCTCTTTGTGGGTAGAAAATAGATCCAATAAAGCAATATTTTTCTTTTTTTTTTTTTGCTGGACCATCTTAGTCAGACTGTGATTCATTCCACGCATGGAAAAATCCTCTTTGTTCTTAAGCGTGTTTTCTGCTGTAGGTCCGTGTGCTTGTGTTTGTAGAAGGGCTTCCCGTCGCCCAGCTGCGCATGTAAGGTGTTTTCTCACCTCCTTACACATCAGGAAGGCCACCCTGGGAGGCATGGATGTGAGCGGCCTCCCCAGTGCTTAGATGGCATGTCAGAAATGCTTCTCCAGGTCCCGTGGAGAGGATCTCCACTTTTGCCAATGTTTCTGTCCGGAGGCAGAGCCGGGTGAGGCCTCCTACACTCACACGTGACCTGACATCACCTTCACGACAAGGCCCGTGGCTGCCTGGCTTGGCTGTCTCCTCCCCTACCCCCCACACATCCCCTACTTCAGGCTTGGGTGGGGACTGTCAGCAAGTTGTTCTAAGACAAGGGTGACACCAGGAGCTTCCAGGGGGCACTCCAGGGCTCGGGGCACTCCAGGGCTCACTGCACTGAATTATGGAAATACTGTTTTGCACTCAGGTATTTCAAACTCAAGAATTCCTGATTCTTTGGCCAGAAGGTTTACAGTTTGCAGTGTGCATATGTATTCGTCACTCAGTCGTGTCCAGCTCTGCGACCCCATGGACTAGCCCACCAGGCTCCGCTGTCCATGGAATTCTCCAGGCAAAAATACTGGAGTGAGTAGCCATTCCCTTCTCCAGGGGATCTTCTAAAATCCTAGAAAAATCTCATCAGTGCAGTTAGCAAGAGTCCATCCCACCCAGTTGCTGTGCTGTCTGAAGGGAGCCCAACGGTAATGTCCACAGGAGCTCAGGGAATCGGTAATGTCCGCAGGAGCTCAGGGAATTGAAGATGCATGGGTAGGCTGAGGTGGGAGAGGATCTTGGGAGGTGGCAGTCAGCTGGCGGTCAGCACGAGGTGGCCTTGAGCCCGGGACTCAGCTGGAGAGCTGGGTCCCAAAGCACATCCCAGAGGCCACAGGGCACACAGGAGGTCACAGCTCACGTCCACATCTCTGANCGGATGAAGCTGAGGAAAACAGGGCCAGATGTAGGGAATCCACAGAAGATGAGATGAGCTCCTTTCAAGTGTACAGTGGGATTTAGTGCATTCACACTGCTGTCACCTCAACTTCCTTCACCCCAAAGGAAACCCTGCGCCCGTGAGCAGTCACTCCCCACCCCCTCCTCCAGCCCCTGGGAACCACGATAATTCTGCTGTGTGAATCTGTGTTCTGGACACTTCTTGTAAACCAGCTTGAACAGCATGGCCTCTTTCACGGGGCACAGTGACTTCATCCACATAACGGCCTTTATCAGAGCTTCATTCCTTATGGCCTAATACTGTCCACTCTGTGGATAGACCACACCATGTGTCCATCAAGGCAACAGACATCTGGGCTGTTCCCACCTTTTGGCGACTGTGAGTAACACTGTTGTGAACATTCACATATGAGTTTTTGCTCCAGTCCCTGTTTTCAGTTCTCCAGGGGAACGCCTAGGAATGGAATTCCTGGTAAATTGGCAATTGTGTGTTTTACTTTTTGAAGAACTGCTTTCCCTTGCTCAATTTTTAGATTATCCATCCCTGAGACAGACTGTGGATCACTAACCTAATTTGGAATCACATATGTGAAGCACATCGTATTTATACTTCTTTATGCCAAAAAAATTAAGTTAGCGCTAAGATGACTAAGTGCTAGTTTATGCCCCAGCAGAAGGCAGCTCCTGCATGTCTGCCTCCAGCCTTCTGGGTGGAGTCAACCCGCCCTGGTCCTGCCAGCAAACTGGGGCCTCGCTGTGCGTCTGAGTCATTGAGGTGGTGCCAGCCAGGCCCCAGATCACACGTTTCTGTACTTCACACGTACAGACGACAAGAGCAAGAAGAGAGCCTTGCGGAGGCCAGGCTGCCGCACCCTGTTTCTGCAAGAACCGAGCTGCTGCAGGCGTCTCGCACGACGGACTCCCTGCTAATGTGCACCAGCCTGCCAGCAGAGCTGCACACACGCTCTCATGCACACACTCACACGTACACATACTCTCACACACACACATATACTCCCACAGAGACATGCACACACACCCAGACGCACTCATTCACTCACACACACTCCCAGACATACACACACATGCATACATGCACACATATACCCAGACACGCATACACCCAGGCACACACATACACACTCACACACTCACATATATATACTCACACACTCGCACACATACACACCGCACAGACATACTCAAACACACTCATAGCCACATACACATACCACACTCCCATTCACACACACCCCGGCAGAATCTTCCGTTTCTAGCAACTGCAGTCTATTGGAGGCTGTGACCACAGCTTTTAAGGTGTCATGGCCTCCACGCCAGTGCAAGGCTGCAACTCATGGTCAAGTCTCGATAACCAGGGCATTTGTCCTCAGCAAACGCCAGAGGAAAAGCACTGATGAGCATCTGTTTAGGGGAAGATTAAGCCCCATGTGGGAGGCAGGAGCTGGGGCCTCCATACCTCTGCCCTCACAGGCATGTTGGGTCTCCTGTGCTTGGGGTCAGCTGGGCTTCAGGATCTGTGGATTCGCAGTTCTCATCTAAGTGGAGCAGTTCAGCCACAACCTCTTCCAGTGTCTCTGCCCCTCCGGCCACAGCTCTGATCACACCCCCGAGGCTGCACAGAGTCATCCACAGTTCACAGCACTCACTCCTGCAGACTTTTCCTGTTTTATGTTCCGTAGATTTTTGTGCTTCGTCCTCTTGCGTAGCATCTAATTGCTGTGACTCAGGGTGCCTTCTGCCCCGACACTAGAGTTTTCAATGCAAGTTTTCTTTGGGCATGTCACTCTGCCCTCTGACTCCTTGCGTGTGTGGGAGACAGTTATAAAAACTGCTTTTATATCCTTGTTTGATAACTCCATGATGGGTGTAATTTTTAGTTGATTTTCATTGATCAGTTTTCATCTCATCTGGGTTACATCTTCTACCAGCTCTCTCCAGGGTCAGAGATCAAACATGAATTTTTGCGTCACTGAGCATGGCTCATTTTCTGTTTCTTATGAATGCTTGTTCTGGGGAGCAGTTAAGTCCCTTGGAAAGATTTGATCCTTTGGGGTCTTCCTAGCTTATAAATGTTTGATGGAACCAGAGCGACACATGGTCTGTGGCTAATTTTTCCCACTCTCAGAGCAAAGCCCTCTGAGGATACTCCCTAGTGTCCTGCAAAGTATGAGGATGTATACACACCGTGCATCAACCTGTCATGGGCTCTGAGTATTTCTCCCTATAATCCTTTAGGGCTCTGCTCCTCACCAGACCTGAAGGGACTCCTTCCTGCGCTTGTGTGCATGAGGCCTCAGCCGTGTGGGTCTCTGAGCACCGCTTCTGGACAGCTCACTCCTCAGGGTAATGCCTTGATTCCTCCGGCAGCTGTGGTGGTCCCTGCAGCCCCAGCTCCTCACCCCGCGAGGCTCTGCTGGGGTCACTTCACACACAGCCTGGAAGCCCCCTGCAGGCCACGGGCTGGGCCATCACAGTGTCCCCCATCAGGGTCACTGTTCGCTGCCTGGTGGCTAACCCCTAATACGTTTCATATATTTTTTTCATTTTTCACTCTTGTCAGTGGAGGGTAAATTTGGTCCCTGTTAGCCCCTCTTGGCTGAAAGTAGATGTTCTGACGCTTGATTTTTCAAAGCCTCTTTGGTAGGCCAAATTTTAGTCAGAGAAGTAGTCAGTCTTCCATTTTCCCTGTGTTTTATATCATATAACAATAATGCTATTCACGTAAAAGCTGCATGTCTAGCCAAGAGTGACTTGCGATCACCAGATATGCCTTGGGGCCCCATATAATTTTAATCGGAAGGGAAAGCGTCAAACGGAGGCTGAAAAACGGCTTTCGCTGCCAAATATGCTTTTTACCTGGAAGAAGAACAAAGGAATCCCAGGGAAGAGACAGAGGTTTTCATGGAACAGAGGTTCTCAAGCGACAGAGAAGAACGAGCATGTCGGTGTTCAGGTGGTGACGTGGGCCCCGCCACGCGTGGCCCCCCGCCCTGCTGTCCCTGGGACAGGAAGACAGGAGCTCGCAGCCACAGCCTCACCCGGGTCAGAGCCGCTGTCGGGCTCGTCCCAAACAACACACACCCAAGACTGACGGGGCTGTCAGAGAATCTATCCAGCATCACACCCGGAAACCATGGTTGCTGAACTTCACGGACACAGCCACCTTCTGTGTTTTCATGTTCTGTACCTGGACACATATCAGCTGAGGCTACCTTAATGTGGGATCTGGAGCAATTAGACATTAATGATATTTGTCTGGTTCAAGTTCACTTCTAGACTTTCTAGTGGGAGAGGGGTTTGCGAGCAATTTAATCCCTGAAAATAAGAATGAATGCAAGCAGTGTTAAGGTCTTTGGGAACATTTGTTGTTTGCATGCAAATAAGGCTGCTAATTATGAGATTTTTTTTCCTGTTCATTGTAGTAGGCCCAGCAGGACTTAAACTTGAAAATATACTATTAGCAATCAGCCCCTGTAACTACATATACTTGAAAAGAATAAGGTGAAAATTTTTGAAGTATACCCTCTAATCCAAATTTCTCACTAACTTCTATGCACTCTGTTTAATCTTGGTAATAAGTGTACATGGAAATTCCCTGGCTGTCCAGTGGCTAAGACCCTGCTCTTCCACTTCGGGGGCCATGGGTTCAATCCCTGATCAGAGAACTAGGACTCCACAAGCCTCACAGTGTGGCCAAGATAAATTAAAAAATAATAAAAAGGAAAAGTACATGGACTCCTGTATGTGATTCAGACACTTTCCCAAGTGATTTTTAAATGTGCTCTATGTCACTTGCTCCTCAAAGCCATCCTGTGAGGGAGGGGGCAAGACAAATCAGACCCCCAGCCAACAAGTAAAGTTCCTGAGGCCCCAGGAGAAAGTGCTTCTGTTACTGTGGGGCAACAGGGCTTTCTCCCTGTGCTCCTTCTTTGGGGATAAAGAACCTGGCATCCGTCCAACACCCCACCCACCCATCCATCTATCCACTGACCCACCCATCTATCCACACCCCCATCCCCCCACCCAACCACTGACCCACCTACCCACCCATCTATCCACTGACCCACCCGTCTATCCATGCACCCACCCATCCACCCACTGACCCATCCACGCATCCATCTGTCCACTGACCCACCCATCTATCCACA
>SJYA01002797.1:24914-64524 GCA_006410615.1 Neotragus moschatus | reverse complement strand
CCGACCCATCCACCCGTCCATCTATCCACAGACCCACCCATCCACTCACATGCCCATCCATCCATCCATCCACTGAGCCATGCCCTGTTCGCCATCCACCCCGTGTTTGGTGACCCTCCTCTGCTGGGGTCAGGGACCATGCCTGCTGCCTCCCTCACTGTGCCTAGATTCAGGTTCCTTTGCATCTGTTGATTGCAGTTTCCTAGCAGACCTGCATCCGGCTGGGACTGTGGCCCAGCAGTCGGTTTCCTCCAGCCATGCTCCTGTCACCAGCAGCCCGCCCCCCCATCCTGGATGCCACTGACAGATGGTCTGGTATTCCCCTCACGTGGGTTTCCTGGTTATTCTTGGAGTCAGAGCAAAGCAGGAGATGAAGGCCAGGCCTGTGTGTCCCGCTGACCTCTCTGCCCTGCCTGGACCTTCTGGATGGTGCGACCCTCTGGGGAGAAGCCCCGGGGGAGGGGTGTGCTGGTATCTGGTGACTCCATCAACTGCACACGTAGGATGGGCACACGTAGGATGGACACGCGTGGGACATGTGTGCGGTTGTGATGAGGACGCAGGTACCAGGCTGAGGGGACCATGGTGCTAGGGCTTGAGAAGGGAGGGACCAAGTCAAAGCCCAGTATCTGCAGCCCCAGGGCTTTGAGTTTGAGTTACCCAGCTGAGCGACTGAACACACACACACAGCAGCGCTGGTACTTTAACTGCCTTCTGAGTTTCTGTGTTGTAATACTTGACAGTCACAATGACCCAGAAGCTCTTTGCAGGCGTCCAAAACCTGCCCTGCAAAGATGAGGCGTGTTCAGGGCTGGCTCTGGAGAGGTCTGTGTGGGTCCTGCGTGGGTCCAGGGACAAGTCCACGTGTGCTAGCTGCCCTGCCAGCCTCAGTCGTGTTCTGGTCTCTTCTCCTCTCAGGCCTGAGCCCTGCCTGCAGGCTTCCCATCTGCTCTGGGGCCCCCATCCCCAGGATGGGAGTCAGGGCAGGTGGGCAGATCCAGCTTCTCCTTGCCCGGCTGGCCAGGCCCGCAGGAGGAAGTGGCCAGTAGCTGCGGCACCCACACAGGTGCTGAGTTGAGCAGATCCAACCCAAGCCTCGTCCTGCAGCCTCAGCCGATGCAGCCCAGCTTCCGGTGAGTGCTGGCTGTGTGGACCCTGGGTGGGCGGCTGGGGGCACCGCTTCCACCCACAGAACACCCCCAGCGGATGAGCGGAGCCACCATCCCCAGCCCACAGGGTAGGAGGGAGGCTGCAAGCAGCAGGCTGCTCCAGAAAATGAAAACACCATGTCTGGTGGCAGAGCCGTGAGAGTCAGGCCTTTGTCTGTGGGTTTAATAGGAGCTGGGGGTTGAAGAAAATCCTGTAGTGGCAGGCACTGGGAGTGGTGTCTATAGAGACATCTGAGGAAAACCTCCAACAGAAGAGTTTTAATCCCCATTAACTGGGAAACCCATTAACCAGATCATTTATTTCCTGATTATTCCATTAAGCAAAAATTTCTGGATTATGTTTTGATGGGCTGTGATGAAATCTCAGGCAGTGTTTCTTTAATGAGAGGGAGCTCTCCCTGGAGAATCGGGGAGCCACCTGGCTCAGGACTGGACTGGGAGGGTCAGCAGGGCCCCAGCCAGAGTGGTGGGGGTGAAGCCGGATGGTGAACACAGAGCCAACTAGGCCCTGGTGGGAGTTTGGCCTCGGAGTGTGAGCAGCGGTGGGCGTGCTGAGCCGGGAGGCCACTCAGCTCCGGGGTGGGTGGGAGGTACCCCGGCTGCAGGCGGCGTCGGCACAGGTCTGGTGTCTCTTGGGTCCAAGGGCGTCTCACCCCGGCTGGGTCATGAGGCGCATTCACGTCTGTGCCCAGGCCCCTCTGCGCTCCAAGAAAGAGTCTGGTCTTGTTTGGCCCATGGGACCCCTCCTCCCGGCAGGGGAACGATCCCCTGGACGGCCCTTGGCGACTGCACGTGGGGCTGGGAGGGGTCCCAGAGCCTAGGCTCAGCGGAGAGTCATCCTACCTGTCGCTGCACAGACGGCAGATCTGAGCAGCCGACAGGGGCCGGGTTGGGAAGGTGTTATCACAGAAGAAAATGTCCCCGGCTTACTGAGCAGGGGGGGCGAGCGGGGCACCCAAGGGAACAGGATACCCTCGCTCCTGGCACAACCTGACGGCTGAGGGGGTGGGAGGGTGGGATCACCAGCCTTGCCCCCCAAGGCTCAGTGACTGGCCATCACCCAGTGGGCGATGCGGGTGTCTCCACAATAGGGCTCCCGCTCTGTTCCGGAAGCTTCTGTGCCAAGGCCCCAGTCCCTACCATGCATGTTACTATGATGTGGAGGATGGGGGCATGTGGCCTGAGTTCACTGCCCTGGAATGAGGTGTCAAGAGCCTCAAGCTCCACATACCATCAGTCAAGGTAGCTGGAGGTGGCACAGGAGGACAAGGGACCCCAGGCAGCCAGTTTGACCTTACGCTCTTGAGGCTGATGAAACACACGTCTGTGCTGACCCATCTAGGCATCTACATCTCCTCCTCTGTACTTGAGAAGACAGGCGCGAGCCTCAAGGTCACGCAGACCATGCTCTGACATGATAAAGCCAGCTTACAGGGACCTGAGGTGCCGGGGTCTGGCCTGCAGCTCGGGGCCCCCTCTCACATGGCTAAGGGCAGGGCTGATGCCACGCTCTCTGGGCTCTGTCCTCTGCATGGAAAGAGCAGCCCTGCAGGCAGGTGGCCCTGGGCCAGGAAGTGTCCAAGGCCACCGTGTCCTGTCTTCCTCTGTGAGAGAAGAAGCTGCAGCCCTGGGGCTGCGCTCACACCCTGTGCCCCCCGAGGCTGCCGGCTGCCTGTCCTCGGTCAGCAGGGCCTGCTCCCCAGCCCCAACACTTAGTAGGGGCCAAACACCCTGCTGAGGCTGCTGCCTAGAGGCCCCAGGGGTAAGGACGGGGTGTTACTGACGACCAGGGGAAAGGGGAGGTCAGGGCCCAGGGAGGGTAAGGCAGGACAGAGGCCACCAGCAGGGATGGTTCTGGAGGCCGAGTCAGGTGAGGAGCCTCGGGTGCTGGGGTGGGAGGGACGCGAAGGAGAAACTAGGGTCCCTACACAAGCTCAGCCCCCGGCCCCCAGCACATCTGCCAGGTCTGAGTTCCCAGGGCCCCGCGGTCCCAATGGAGCAGCTCCAGCCTCCTGTCCCTTCAGCCTTGGCCTCCAAACCGCCCGCGGGCCCCTCATGGGCGGGCACCTGTCTCCACCTGAGTCCTCCGCCTGCGTTGGCCTGGCCTGTCCTTCCGGCTGCTGACCGGAGCCCCTGAGCCAGCCAATCACTCAGCTGGGTATTTTCCCCTCGAGAAGGCATTGTTTATTTTATCTACTTTTGGTTCTGCTTTGTCTGTTCCCTGTCACCTGAATATCCTGCCAATCCTCTCAGTACCTCCTGTTGGGACCTGCCCAGTAACTCTGGCAAATTGGTCCCAATTAGTACAATTGTAAACCTGTGGGCACCAGGCCCCAACCCAGGTGCCGGGCCGGGGGAAGGGAAGTAGGAACACGGCTCAAAGCACTGGCACAGGCTGTTAGCTCCCTGGGCTGCCTTCACCCAACCCTGCGCCGGGCAGCTTTAGCCACACAGATCCCGCCTCATGGGTCGGCGGCGGGTGGCCTGGGCCCCGCCAGGCTGGGAGGGGGCATCTCATCCTGTCCTCTCCCCCAGCTCCTGGTGGCCACCTAAAACCCAGGGCATCCCTGCTCTCTGTCTCTGTGGTCATATGGCCTCTTCCTGGGTGTGTCTATGTCCAAATGTGCCCTTTCCTCAAGGGCAGCCCTCATGCTGGGCACAGGCCACCCTGCTCCAGCACGAGCTCATCTCAGTCACGTGTGCAGAAAGGCCCCCTTGGGGACCCCGGGGTTGGACTTTAGTGTGTGTCTGAGAGACACCCTCACCCCTGGGGGTGCCTAACGCCGCTGCCGGGCCTGCCCACGTGCTGCCAAGTCAATCAGCCTGGCCCACGGGCCTCCACGCTGCTCCTTGCCCCCTGCCCCCCACCCCACCCCAACCCTCCACCTGGGCCAGGCCTCCACTCCTCCTCTGTCTCCTTTTCGTCACCGAAACTGAATATATTTGCACCCTTCTTGGTAACAGGACAGTTCACCACCACTGAAACCATTCCAGTTACAAATGAAAATGGAGCGTGAGTGTGGTCTGCCATCTTTCTTTCAAGCCTTCATTTAACCTCCCGAGAAAAGTGAACGGCCAGCCAGGACCTCTCTAGGAAATTACAGAAATGAAGGCCAGCCACCCTGACAGGCTCAGGCACGTCCCCATGCTGGGCCTGGGCCCCAGCCTCCAGCACCCCTCGCGGACGGCGCCGTGCGGAATGACGGTGCGCCGGGAGGCTCTGGGCCGGAGGAACAGGGACTTTCTCTGACGTCCTCATCTCCCAGCTCTGTGCTCTGACTCCAGAGCAGGCAGCCAGTCGTCCCCGATCGCCTGAGGCCGGACACGGCCCTGTTGCCCTTGTGTTAAATCCCTCTCGCGTGTCGTTCTCTGGAAGACGCGGTCTGCGTGTCCACCAGGTCCCGAGCAGGTCTGCCTGCCCTCGTCCAGAGACGTGCGGCTTGATGGGGCCCACAAGTCCCAGGGGAGGGGAGCCGGTCCCCATGGCTCACTGAACACGTAGAGAAGCTCGAGTGCCCGCGTCTGAGACCCCCAAGGACCCCACACCAGCATCCCGGGAAGTGCTGGGCCATGGCCGCCCTGAGGGCCCCTGCATCTCCCCATCACCCCCACTGTGGGGCCGCTCTGCCCCAGAGCTCGCCGAGCCCCCGCTGCCACGCGTGGGGCTCAACCAGCCGTGACTCAGCCCAGCAGGAATGTATTATTTGGCACTGGCCCCAAGGAGCCGGCGCTGGCAACGCCTCTGCCCACGTGTGAGTCCCGACCAGGCGGCTGTGCTCTGCCACCTCCCAGGGCTGCCACCTCCCGGGGGTGGGGCGGGGAGCTCAGGCGCTGTGGGGGCCCAGGTGGGCCTGGCCGGGAGGGTCCTCCAGGGCCGGAGGAGCCGCTTTTATAGGATTAACAGTGACCCCTGCGAAGTGGAGTGAGCAGAGAAACTCACGTCGACTTTACCAAAGACCGTCCAGGCTTTTTTGTCTGCTGACTTCAAAATTAGGCAAACGAAGTGCTAGATGTACCTGCAGTGTTTGGTGGGGCCAGTTTCAACGGTCACACCCAGGCGGACACCTGCAGCGCCCGGTTGGGCGGCGGCTCTGTGACTCATGTGACCGGGAGCCACCCACTGAGTCACCGCGTCTGAGCCCCACACCGGCCGGGCCGTGGGAACCGGCTTCTCCCAGGTGGACCGGCCTGGCCCGCCTCCCCACGGACACAGACGCTCACAGCCGCTGCCTGCGCCGCCCCAGCCGAACCAGGTAAGGGCTTGACGTCTGCTTAAACAGCCGGTCCCACGTTACTGACCTCTGAGCGAACATGTGGATGAGTAAACCGGTAGGGACGTGAACATACACGAGGAGCCATGTCAGGAGCTCCTGAGACTTGGAGCGTCCGGAGGCCCTGCTCCCGCCCCTCCCGCTCTGCAGGGGCCGCGTCCTCCATGCTAACTGGGGGGAGGGCTCGCTTCTGTAACTCCCCTCTGTGAGGTGAGGCCCTGCACCAGGACGTGAGTCCGGCTCACACTCCAAGCCACCTTGGGTCCGTTCTGCCCCTCAGTGCCCCAGCCTCAGGCACTGTGCCCGTCCCACCTGTCAACCCTCCCAGCAGCCGACGCCTCCACAGCTGGGTCTCCAGGGCCTGAGTGCTCCCACTCCCTCCTCCCTCCACAGGGGACACCACTGCCTGATCCCGGTGGCCTTCCCCGGTGAGCCCCACGCCCCAGGAACCACTGCCCGCCCACCACGTTCGCACCCTGAGATGGGGCCTCTGCCTTTCCAAGTGGAGCTAATGGCTGGAAGGTGCTGGTGGGGTTTCAAGCCTCCTTGAAACCACGCCATCCAAGAGCTGGCTTCACCTCTGAGGAACCTTAGAAATTCCAGCATTGTCTAATGTGCCAATTCTCGCAGAGGACTCTCCTGGTGACAATCAACCTTATTCGAAAGCTGCCCCCGGCTTCCAAGGAAGGTGGCCCTGTGAGTGCGGCAGCCGCCCACCGTTGGCAGAGGCCGTTTCTGCCCCAGGGTCGCTCATCAGTTTCGTGTACTCGTGCAGAAGCTTCCCTCCACTAGAGAAACCAAGTGAGGAACGAGCCCCAGTCCAGTGCGGCCACGGCCATGTCTAACTGCAGATCCCAGGCTGGCCAGGAAGATGCTCCCCTTCATGGCCCTTCAGTGGATGATGCTAACCTCAGAAGGCTGGCCCGTGGTCCCAGGGCTAAGACCCACCCCTGAACCTCCCTGCCCAGTGGCCTGACCCCAGCCCTTGGTGAGACTCTGTGCAACGTCCCGAGTATGAACTGATGCTTAAACTACACCCTGCTTATCTCCCTAAATGCTAGCGGCAGGTGGAAAGCACATTTCAGGACACTGGGAGTCCTGCAAACATTGAGACGAGACATTTCTTGATTTATTCCCAGCTCTTGAGTCAACAGCTGTTTGAAGCTTCCATGAGGTGGGGTCACAGGGGCTTCCACGGGGAGCCTGCACTGTGAGAAGGTGACTTCTTCCCCCTCCTCCCTCCTCCACCCTCCTTCCTTTCTTCTCTATCCCTTCTTTTTTTTTCTGCAAAAAGACAGTTTGTCTCTGGGAGATGTTCTGTGACCAGCATGTGGGAAGACTGGCCACTCCCAGCAGGGCCTGGAAAGAGGGGGCCAGGAGGATCCTTCTTGGGGGTCTGGGGGCCCATGGTGGTGACAGCTAGCAGCTGACCACGATAAGGGTGTCATGCAGCCCTAGAAGGATGGCCCAGAGCTGCATCTGCAGGGGAGCTGAGCGTGGCCTCCAGAGACAGGTGAGACCGCTGGGCGCGGGCCAGTGACTCCAGGAACCACCACTGTTCCCTGGGCACAAGGCAGATCCCACACCCGGCTAACGCTCAGAAGATGGGGTCGGCCCATGCCGGCTGACACTGCTGGGAAATGAGATCCGGCTTGAGAAGAGTGGGGCAGGGGCCTAGAGAGGTGGGTTCGGTTCCTGCCACCACAACACGGGCTCTGTTGGGCCGCTGTCCCCAGGGCCCGGAGGGCAGCCCGGTGCACCCCACCTAGGACCAGGCACCTGCCGTTTGAGATGAGCCCAGGAGAGTACTGAAGAGCAGCCTGCAGCTCAGGGGCGGGGCCCTGAAAGGCTTAATGGCCTCAACAGGACGCTCCTAATTGTCTGTGAAATTGAGGATCTATTTTCAGATACGACTTCAATAAGTGATTCCTCCAGGAGCTGAAGGGGCCTCTGCTCCTCCGTCCTCGGGTGGGGCAGGGCTGCTCATACCGACCCCTGCCCCAGCCAGGGCACCCGCCCGCTAAGGCCAACATAGCGGAGTGCGGGGAGGGGAGCCAGGCCTCTGGGAGAGCCAGCCTCGGGAAGAGCTGCGCCCAGACCGGAGGCTCCTCTGCAGGAGGGGATCTGGCCGCGCCTGGGTCCAGCCTGGCCCCGAGGCCCCAGCGTCGGCTGTTCTCCATGGTGGCCTGCACCTTCTCCTGAGCCAGCCAGGGGCCTTGGGTTGGTGTCAGCACACAGACCCCTGGGTGGGGGACCTCCTGGGGCTGAGAGCGAGGAAGGGCCTCACTGAACGAGGCACATCATATAGCTGCTCGGGAGGCAAACTTGGCTTTACAGGAAAGTGAAGCAGAGACACTGCCACCCTCCTCTCCCTCCAGAGGGCTGAGCACGCAGCCCCCGGTGGCCGGATCCTGCTCCCGGTCCTCAGGTTCCACCCTCTGACCTCCATCTGGGCGGTGGCCACTCAGCCTCGAACGGTTCGGTGATGTTTCTTGGAGGGCACGCTGCACTGGTGAGGGTGGGGGGGCAGTGAGGACGNAGGGCTGAGCACGCAGCCCCCGGTGGCCGGATCCTGCTCCCGGTCCTCAGGTTCCACCCTCTGACCTCCATCTGGGCGGTGGCCACTCAGCCTCGAACGGTTCGGTGATGTTTCTTGGAGGGCACGCTGCACTGGTGAGGGTGGGGGGGCAGTGAGGACGCAGCAAGCGTGGTCCCCATGGGACCCCACAGGTTGGCACCAAGCAGAAGGGGATGCACGCTGGGCTGCATGGACAGAACGATGACCATTAGGACAAGACGTGGGGAACGAGGCGGCCACCATAAACCTCCTCAAAGATTCCCGCTCTGCAGAGCCTCCCCGAGCTCCTGGGGATGCCCGGAGGGTTCTCTTGTGAGTCCTGGATGGGCTGGGAACCCCTGCGGGCCGTGCCACTCTGGGGTGGAGCCAGGCCTGCCAGGAGCCTGCAGGGAGGTGATAGCCCCTCGAGGGCAGCCAGACAGATGACCAGGCTCTGCCCACAGGGGCGCCCCCAACTTCACCCGGATCCAAAGCAAGAGGGCAGTTTCAGGGCCGACCCCACATAGACAGAGCACAGCAGAATTTCTGCCGGCCGTTATGGACAGCTCTGAAAAAATTTTTCTTAAACTACATTTTCCAAGTTGTTTCCAACAGATCATGTTCCATTTAAAACCAGAGAGAAAATGAAGGTTAGGGTGAAAGCAGAATAAAGTGGGGCCACTGTGGAGCCCACCCACATCAAGCAGCGCCTTCCTGTGGCTGAGCAGGCAGAGCTCTGTGCCCTTGAACTGGGCCCCCGACGCACACCCCACGGGATGGGCACAGGTCCACAGGGACGCAGGTTCCCATGTTTGTAGAGTCTTCGTATCATCTGGGCAGTGGGGCAGCAGCAGCGTCCAGCCCTGATGCTGCTGAGAGGAGTAACACAGGTCAGACTTGGAGGCCTGGGTGCCCTGGGAGCTCAGGAAGCACTGCTTCTTCAACTGCTCCATTATTCATTCTCTGCAGGGCATCAGACTTGTTGCCAGGGGCTGGCAGTTCACGTTCTTCCCCGTCATATGGCCTCATGACCTCTCGTTTCACTCGCATGTCCAAAACCAGGTCTTAACAAATAACCCATCTGAGAGCTTTCTTTTCTGTGCAGACTCCAGCTGCTGCCATGTATGGTGCATAAACGTTGCTTAAAACCTGGTACCAGAGACAGCTGTGCTTCCACAGGCTAACAGATCAAGTTGATCAAAGGGTCCCAGTAAATATTAGAAAGTGTACACAAAGCCGAGTTAAGGATGAGATTTTAATTTACAGTTTCTTGTTATGCTAATAACTTTTTTCAGTACAGCGCTGAGAAGTGTTCTAAATCTGCAAAATCAAATTGTGCCCTTCTCCAGATAACCCCAAATGAATACTTCTTCAGTAATTAACAAACCAAGATTCAAGCCAACACATCTCCAAGGCCCAATCCAACTCCAAAGTTAATCAACCCAAACAGAATGACAGAAACCATATGATTAGGGACCTAGAAGCCCTGCAGAGTCGAGGCTTCTAACTGGGTTTCCTCACGTCCCCTGACTCTGCTCCATGCCTGTGTGGGGCGTGCATCCAGCTCACAGGGCCACACCATCCTCGCATGGTCTGTTTGTGGAATTTGCTGTGAACCTTGTGGTGTATCTTCAGGTGTGTTTGGACCAAATGGCACCAACAGGCTGGATAAGAAGCTTACCGTATTTCTGCCCCAGGAACCCCTGCAACTCTGAGTTCCTTGGGGAAGGAGGTAAGTACTCTGAGTCTGCTGAGGCTAACAATATTTGTGTCTTGTGTGTAGGTGCACACATGTTGCAGGAGGAGTATCTACAGNAACAGGCTGGATAAGAAGCTTACCGTATTTCTGCCCCAGGAACCCCTGCAACTCTGAGTTCCTTGGGGAAGGAGGTAAGTACTCTGAGTCTGCTGAGGCTAACAATATTTGTGTCTTGTGTGTAGGTGCACACATGTTGCAGGAGGAGTATCTACAGTGTCCTTGTATTTGAAGCCGTGGGTGAACAGATGTGAACAAAGCAGTAGGCATCTTTGAGCCCCATTCGGCATCTTGATGATGTGACTTCCAGCTTTTCATCTCATGGCTCCTGGGTAGCTGTCCAGGAACCACTGCCGACTCTCTTAGTGGGACACCTGGGAGGGCTCTGGGCCAGGCCATTGAGACAAGGGGACTGGGCTCGACCAGACCAGAACCAGACTCACCGAAGACACAACAGCCCCAGCCCTCGGAAGGGACCCCGGAGAAGGGGTTAGGGTTAGGGTGGCAAGCGCCAGGCAAGATCTTCACACCAGATGCTGGAGGTTAGAAAGAGCACCTGCCATCCACCAGTCTTTACAACAGCTTCTGGAAGCCACAGCTGGTGTGAACATCACACGTTCTATGCAGATTATGGAGGGGAGCAGTCAGAGTTGCCGCAGAATGATACTGCAGACCCAAGTAGCAGCACGGAACCCAGGAGATGGTGAGCAGTGCTCGGCTGTTTCTCTAGGAAACCATCTCCTACCTTTTTAGGAACTGCTTTATCAACCAAGCACAAAGGAAAAGCTACTTTCAGATGTGTGTGGAAGCTCCTAGAGAATGCGCTCCAGCCACCTGAGAGCATGAACCGTGGAAGAGGAAGCCTGGGGCCAGGAACCGGGCACCCAGCACCAGCAGGAGGCCTAGGGCTCCACAGTCCGAGGGAGAGGATGTCCGGGGTAACGGACTTCCAGTGGCCGTGTTCACGTGTGAGAGCAGAGTGCTCCGCTGGACATCCCCCAGGAAAACCTGAAACCAGCAAAACGTGTGGTGCGTCTCGCTATCTGGGGACCCAGGCCCATCCCCTGTGGTTTCACTGTCCTAAGCACTTGGGCCACCTTTGTGGTCTGAAATGGTTGCTTCAGCCCCTGCTGCCAAGCCCACTGCCCTCGCCACCCTCTCAGCAGTACACTCGGTGCCAGGGGACCCTGGAGATTTACCTACATGCCCAGTGACTGCTGCAAAAGGTGTCTTGAGAAAAATGGAGGAAGTGGGATGTTGAGAGTGACAGTTATCTCAGGTGGGTATGAAAGTGATGTTGGTGATGTTGCATAAAAGCCCACGTCTCTAAGAGGCAGGAACTCAAGTAGTGATGGATGAGACAACGCGATGACAGATTTGTTTCAGACTCCAAGTGTGTTTATTTGTATTATGTAAGCTTGTTCAGTTTAAAAGTAAGTCTTAAAAAGTCCAAGAATGTCTCTTGTCTAGAAGAGGAGGATGGCAATGCCAGGGGGTGACAACCGTGCTGCCCGGCCAGGTGTCCCCGGCCAGGTGTCCCCTGTGGCATCCACGTGGACGTGACAAGGCCGCACCCATGATGAGTTACTACTCGCAGTGTGGGGAATTGAGGGTTCAAAACCCTGAGCCTTCACCTTCGATAGCAGGACGGCTACAGATTGCTGAAATCTTAAAAAAAATTAAATCTTAAATCTTAAAAGTCTTAAATTGACAGTGAATTGACAAAAAATTGACATGTCTTTTTTTAAACTGGAGGTAAAATGAAAAAGAAGTAGAAAGAAATGAATCAGGGGTTTTTAGTGACCAAGAGTGAGGGGAGTGACCATTGTACTGTCTTGCTGGGACTATCGTCGCTCTAAGTATAAAAAGGCATCTAAATGTACAAGAATGGGTCACTTTAATTAAGAAATAAACAATGCACTGATTTTTAAAGAATAGTCTAACGCAAGAGGACCTTACTGTGTGTATGAGGAAGAGAAATGAACAAAACACAGGGGTGCACATAAACACCCCAACACCAGCACCCAGTCCTTCCCCCACAGGCACAGGCTCCACAGAGTGACCCACTCTCCCTGAGCCCTCGCTGACCCTGAGGCCAGGGGGAGCAAGTTGCCCCCGAGCAGGGTCCCGGACTTCCAGGCTTGCCCTTTAACACCTGCCCAGCATCCCTGCCTCGAGAGGGGCCTGTGCCTGCTTCTCCATACAGACCCGCCTGCTGGGCAATCTCCAGCCACCCGTACTGAGCAGTCCCCACCACGTGGAAGGAAAAAGAAGGATGAATGTTTTAACCCCTAAATGGTTAGGATCTGAAAAATCTGGCGAAAGGTTAAACTAAATTGCAGACCTAATTGCCTTCACTTAAAATAATGTTAAAGCAAATGCGACGCTCTGTTTAGCTTGGATGCTCAGCACCTCCGGCAGCATAGTTCTGCTCTGGCTTCTCACGGCTGGAGGAGGTGGGTCTGCCCTACTGATCACTTTTGCAAAATACGTGAAATAGAGTCCTCGATGTCTGTTAAGCTAAAGAAGTACTTTTAAATGAAGCAAACAGCCACTGTGGGGAATTCTTCACCCCCAAGCAAACCACCCCTGCCAGTGAGAGAAGAGCCTCGGGGTTGAGGGGTGCAAATGTCATGTGGGCCCCGAAGCTTGCCCAGCCTGCTGCCGCCGTGGGGCCCAGAAGCCTGGGTGCGAGAGTGGGAGACATGACTCAGGGCCTCCGGCTCCCAGGCCCCCGTCCAGGGGCATAGGCCCGTGGGGGCTGAGGTGGGCCGTGGAGGGCCACAAGCACCATGCTGACCGTGAAGGCCAGAGCCTCCCCCTGGGCACGGGGCTCAGAGGCCGAGACGGGGATGCCTTCTGGAAGAATCCAAAGGGCCACAGAGCAGTTGCCACGGCCAAGCAGGCCTTTGGAAAGAGCGGTGTGCAAAGGTGCAAAAACAGAGTGTGGAGCCCGGTTCTGAATCGCCTTCCCCCGCAGTCTGCAGTGTCTGAGTTCACTCCCAGAGTGACCTCCCTCAGCGCTGCAGAAACAGCTGTTCACAGGGAGAGGGCGGACCCCCGCCCAGCCCTGCCCGCCGCCCACAGCAAGGCCTAAGGGTCTCGGTCTCCCGGGGCTGCCTGGGGGCGGGGCGGGGGCTGGACACAGGGGCACTGCACGCGGGTACCCAGCCTGCCCTGGGAAGGCTTCTGCCCTGCAGAAGCCGCTCATTTTCCGTCATCCCAAGTCAACTGGAAGAAAGAAAAGTGAGAGACAGACAGAGAGGGAGGCCGGGGGAGAAGGTGAAAAAACATGTTCATAAATCTGGGATCTGGTTTTATTGTTTTTATTGGTGCTTCTACTTCAGCTTTTCAGTTTGGAAAAATACTCTCTTACGCATTCCAGGCACCTCAGTGCTGGCTGAGAGATGATGATAAATGCAAAAAGCGTTTAAAAAAGGAAAGTCCTGCTCAGATCCTGGAGAACAAATCCCCGTCAACTTGCCTCGGGCACTTCGTCACATTGACACTGAAAGGTTTACTTGAGCCTCTCCACTGTCTCATCCTGCTCCTCTTCGGCGGGTGAGACCCGCCAAGGGAAGCCGCCCTGCGCTTCTGGTCTCCCCGGCGTGTCCGGGGCGGGTCTGTGGAGAGCTCTTGGCTGAGGCTCCAGTGGGGAGCTTCCTCCACGTGGAACAATTCAAGGGAAAGGTTTCAAATGAGCGAGAGGGAAACAGCACATGCCTACGGCAGACTGGGGCTGGCCCCGGCAGGTGGGGGGAGCAGGGAGGGAGGGAGGTCTCAGGAACACAGAGCTCCTTGTTCGGGGCTGATCTGAGGATCGGGCCTGAACTGGGAGGCCTTTCACACGCGGCTGTGGTTTGCCATGAAAAGACTCTTTTGGCTGCGCTGTGTGAGTCTGTGTGTGTAGTGGGTGTGCGTGGCTCACGGATGCCAAGCCTGAATAGGTGGGTTTTAATTTGCTCCAGCTGTGCTGGCCGGCCTGCTCCCCCACCAGCATGGACGATGTATAAAGTGATGGGAGGTGGAATCCCTTTGAAGCAGCTGTAAGTCATTCGCTCACATAAACTGAAATGAGAAGAGGGTGAAAAACCCAAGCTTGCGGTTCTGCCTTCTCCCCCATCTGCGCTCAACGATTCAGGGAGACAGCCGCCCAAACAGAGCTGCTCCCGGGGCTGGCTGCTGCCGGGAGGGAAGAAAGGCGATCGCTCTAAGCCCAGGTATTTGGTGAGCCGGAGCCGGCCTGGGGGACGCGGGCGCCAGCAACACCTCCAGCTGGCGGCTGCTCTTGGCAGCCATGTCCCCACGAGCACATCCTGGTGCGTCGTCAGGCCTGGACGCCAGGGAGGGGGTCAGGTCACCGAGGGGCCCAGCCCCCAAGGCCAGCAGGATGGGAATCCCCACATAGACTACTGGGCACCCTGCCCGCCCACGTGATTGCCCAGGGCAGGTCCTCCCAGGACTGCCAGGCGGCCAACAGAGAGCAGGGGCAGGCAGGGCCTGAAATGTCCAGAGAAAGTGACCGCCAAGGGCTCCAGGCCAGCCTGTGGCAGAGGGGTTGGCACCCCTGCACCCAGCCTGGATGGAACCCCTCCTGCCCACCCCACTCACATCCCAAGTCTGGCCAACTCCAGCATCTGCAGGACCGCCAGGAGGCCCAGGGCTGAGGACACTGGTCCACACATCTGGCCACATGCTCCTCTACTGGCCTGAGTGCTCACTCCGGGAGCAGTGAGGCCCACTCTTGCAGGACAGGGCTTTGAAGGATGTTGAGGAGTTTTCCATGGGAGAAGCATTCCCCAGCATGATGTGAGCACCAAGTGGTCAAGCATCTGACTTCTAAAAATCACGACTTTCCATGGCTGAAGAGCAGGTGTGTGAAGACAGGCAAGAGTGGGGTGGGAACGCAGCCTGGGGTCCAGCCTCTTCCCTGGGCCGTGCACACCTGGGCCACGTTGCGATCGGTCTCTGGAGGCTGGGAGAGCGGTCTGGGAGCAGGAGTGTGGGGCACTTCCTGGGTCTGGCAAGGCTGCCTACATCTGCTCATAGGGTCTCGGGGGTTACAGCTCTGGGTGAGGGTCCTGGCTGCTCAGTGCCTGAGGGGCAGCCCTGGAACTTGGCACAGAGTCGCCCTCGAGACCATCTGGTGACTGTCTTTAATATCTTTCTGCTGAAAATTGTTGAAGTGATTTAGCTTCCAAGACTTAGCTGTGGGCCACTGGGGAGGAGCTCGCCAGGGGAAGAGCAGCCTGGGCGCAGGGGCTGCAGTCACTCCGCTCATGGACGTGGACTGAGGACGCTGCCGGCATGGTAGGTGTGCAAGGCGCACTGGCCGAAAGGGAAAGACAGACGCTCACATGTTGCCACAGCTGGGGGTTGACTGGAGCTGAGGGCCAGGGATGTGAGGACCAGGGAGAAAACTGAGGAATTGGCAGAAAGGGGCGGAGGGCCCCTCTAGCTTGGGATGGACGTGTGCTGACTAGTAGGCTGGGACACGAGTGGGGTTGGCGTGTGGAGGTAGGACAGTCGCACGTCTGCACCAGAGAGCACAGGGCAGACCCCGCACCTGGGGGACACGCTTTCAGGTGGGGGTTCCTGGGAAGGAGGCCCGGGGGTGGGGGGGTGTCGGGATGAGCGAGGCCCTGGCTCCAAGGTCTCGGCTCCCCAGATGGCTGCTCCCTGAGCTGCGTCATGCTCAGTGCTAAACTCCCTGCTCCAATAGCCCTCAAGAGCCCTCTGCAGTTCCTGCCACCTTCTCTCGGGTGTGCAGGGGGCAGGTGAGGGTCAGAGCTAGGCTACCACAAGGGCGGATGGAGGCTGACTCCATCCCTCTTCCAGGGCCTGCCCCCTGAAGTTTCCATGTAAGGCTCCAGGAATGCAGCCAATTAGAAATGTATTTGGGTAAATACGATTCTATTCTAAAAGTGCAAATTGTATGGACTATTAAAAAGCCATCAGTCATTCACACATTAGTGTGAATAAGGCCAGGGAGTTACAGTGCTGGTCTGAGCTCTTGGAGTGGGCTCTGCTGAAGAGGTCAGGCATGGGGTTGAGAGCTGGACCACCCCCCCTACCCCCTGCCTCCTGCTTCAGGGGGGCACCCACGTGGCCATGGGTGCAGCCCGAGAAGGGGCAACAAGGGAAGTTTGGAACCAAGAAGCTTTAGTTGGAGAACTTCCTGTCCACTTTTACAAAGCATTCCCCGGCCACAGTCCAAGCTCCACCACAGAAACAGCTTTGTACACAAATCAGACGGATGGAGCCGAGAGCCTAGGAGTCCCAGCTCTGGAGGCTCCCCCGGCCCCAGCTCCAGCCCCCTACTAGCCCAGCGCTCCTGGTCAGAGCAAGGACCAGCGCAAAAAAGATGATCTCTTTGCAGTCCAAGTCCTGCCTCAAAGTTTCCAAAAGTGAAAGTGAAGCCGTGTCCGACTCTTTGTGACCCCATGGACTGTAGCAGACAATGTCAGTTTCTTTCAAATAACTCATAATACACACAATGATATTACCGGAAAAGGCAAGCAGAACTATGAAATTTCGACATGTGTGAAAACTTGCAAAACATTACATTTATGGCTTCTCAAGACTGTAAATATGTCAACAACAGCAACAAAGTCAAGAGCAACTGCTTTTTTTACACAGGCTATTTCCCCTCATCTAAAAATTTGTTTTAAAAGACACATAAAATCTACCACCACCTCCATTTTTGGAGCACAGTTCAGGGGAATTAAGTACTTTCACGTTTCTGTGCAGCCAGCACCGCCTTTTGTCCCCACGACTATTTTCATCTCATAAACCTGAAACTCTGCACCCGCCACGCACTCGCTCCCTCCCCACCCCCAGCCCTGTGCCACCATTCGACTTTCTGTCTACAGATTGGGCGACTCTGAGTGCCTCGTACAGGTGGAATCAGGCAGTATTTGTGCTTACTTCACAGAGCACAGCGTCCCCCAGGTTCACCCATGTTGTGGCCTGAGTCAGAATTTCCTCCTCCTTTTTTTAATATTTATTTTTATTTGTTCATTTGACTGTGCTGGTCTTTAGTTTCGTTGTGAGAAATTGCGCAGCACCTGGGATCTAGTTCCCTGACCAGGGATTGAACCCAGGCTCTGCACTGGGAACATGGAGTCTTAGCACCTGGTCCACCAAGAAAAGTCCCTTTCCTCCTCTTCTAGGTTGAATAATATTCCACTGTGTTACCATATCTTGTTTATCCATTCACCTGTTGATGGACACTTGGTTTGCTTCCGCAAGTGAGCAATGCTGTTGTGAGTAATGCTGCCATGAATACGGGTATACAGTATGTGCTCAAGACCCTGCTTTCAATTCTTCTGAGCCTAACCCAGAAGTGGGATTTCCGGGTCATATGGAAATTCTACGTTTAATATTTTGAGGAACTGTCTGCACAGCAGCCACACCATTTTATACTTCCGCCAACAGCACACGGGTTCCATCTCTCCACACCCCTGCCAGCACTGGTTTCTGGCTCTAGGATAATAGCCATTTTAACGGGTGTGAAGTAGTGTCTCTTCCTGATGAGAGATGTTAAACATCTTTTCATGTGCTTATTGCCAGCTGTATGACTTCTTTGGAGAAGAATCTATTCAGGTCCTCTTCCCCTTTTGAATCCAGTTGCTTGCTTTTGTTGGTGAGTTTTAGGAGTTGTCTCTATGTCCTGGATACTAATCCTTTTTCAGATGTATGATTTTCAAATGTTTTCTCCCATTCTGCGGATTGCCTTTTTATTCTGTTAATATTCTTTTGATGCATTTAAAAAAAAAATTTCTTGTTCAATTTGTCCATTTTGCTTTGTTGCCTGTGCCTTGGTGTCATATCCAAGAATTACAGCCAAACCCAATGTCATGAAGTTTTTGTATTGTTTTCTTCCAAGATTTTTGTGATTTTAGGTCTGATTGTTTTGTGTTAATTTCTGTATATGGTGTGAGGTAGGGGTTCAACTTTGTTCTTTTCCACGTGGATGTCATTTTCCCAGCACCATTGGTTGAAAAGACTGTCCTCCCCATGGAATGGCCTCCGCTTCCTCGTTGAGAATCGTATGACCTCACACATGAGGGTTTATTTCTGGGCTCTCAGTTCTGTCCTCAGGTCATCATGGCTGGCTTTGTGCCAGAACCACTCTGTTTTGACGACTGTAGCTTCAGGATGCATTTGGGAAACAGGAAGTTACATAGTCATTTGTAAAGCCATGGTGGGATTATTGACTCAGAAACTGAGATGTGACCTTGGTGTGCCGGTTAAGTCCATCTCCTGAGGGAACAGAGCTGGGGAGCATATTGAGCGCAATGTCCAGAGTTGGGCAGTCCTCCGGGTAGGCTGGGAAAGGCATGTGAAGAAGCTGACTCAAGGGCAGTGTGGTGACGGGGCTGCAGGGGTCGCTGGGCCTCTGGTCTGCTGGTGACGGGAGCCCCCCAGCAGCTCTGACCAGAGTCCCTCTGCCAGGCTGCAAGGGCCAGCGCTGCCCCCGTGGCTCTGATTTTCCTGAGCCGTGGGAGGGCAGGCAGGCAGGTGGGCCCCCACCAAGGTCTTTGACCACCCCTACGGGTGACCTGTCACCACGCTCCTGTTCCCCTCCTGCAGGGCCTCCAGGCCTCACCCCAGCAGCCTGTGAGCAGGCCTCTCCCAGTGGAAACGCCAGAGTGTGTGCAGGGCACATGCGTTCACCTGAATGGCCAGATGGTCCGAGGGGTGGCCAGACTATGTGTCCACGGGAGGCTTGCGGCTGTCTTCCCGAAGCTTTGTCCTCTGCTGTCCACGTCCCCGGCCCCAGAGAATCCTGGGGTGAATGCCCACCAGCCCCAGTCTGAAAAGCCCTGGCCCTCGAGCCTCGCGTTCAGGAAGCATCAGTCAGGCTCCAGTTCCGCCAAGGCGAGCGTTTGTCTGTGGAGCTGATCCTCCTCTGGCCTTGGAGCTCCAGAAGCGGCTGCTCTCAGAGGACTGGGAGAGAAAGAGCATTCCAGGCTGGTGTGCAGAGGCCCGGACCCCGCGCCCCAGCAGCCCCTCCCCGACCCAGGACAGGCCCGGCGGCCACCCGACCTTCTCTCCGTCTTCCTGGCCTGCCCGCCTCCCCCTTCACGTCTCAGGGACGCTCAGGGGTCCTGCTGGCAGGAGCCGAGCTCTGGCTTTTGGCTGCCCTGTGGCTTTTGGATGCAGCAGCCTTGAAATTAGTTCATGACGATCCAGACACACATGGCAGCTCGGAAACCGCACAGCAGCCCCGCCGGTGGAGGAGCCCCGTCGCCAGGCAGCCAGACTGAAATTTATGACAGTGACTGGGCCTCGTCAGGCCAGTGACAGGGCGTCCGCGGAACCACTGCTTAGTCACCCATTCGCTTGGCAAGACGGGCAGATGAGGAAACACGGGAAAGGTCAGACAGTAGGAGTTTGTCTAGACGCTCTATTTTGGATTCTCCGCGCCGTGTGTCCTGTAGCAACCTCTGCAAACACCGTCTTTCAGCGACATCTTGAACGCATTGTTCTCCTGCGACAGGGCCCCTCTGTCTGCGCGCCAACCTGCCCGCCCCGCGCTCGACCGCAGGCTGCCTGGGCTTCAGTTTAGAAGCTGGAGGGAGACCCTTGGGAGGCCCCGCTCCCGCCCGGAAAGGACGCACCACTTGGGAGGAGGCCAGGCCCTCCAGAAGCGTGTCCAAGGCTCCGAGGCAAACACGCCAAGAAGCAGGAGCGGCTGTTCTCCCTCCAGGCCTAATGGGAAGGCTGTTTCTGGCCCCTCCTTAGTCATCTCTCAGATTCGAAGCAGAACTTCTGAGAGCTGAGGACAAGAAACCTCACATGGGACCCGGCCTCTAACTGCCCAAGTCCCGTCCTGAGCTGAGGACAGTGGGAGAATGAAGGGGAGTCCAGGAAAATGGGGAGGTATGGGCTGCACTGCCCGCCCTGTCCCCAGCCCACACTCTGCCCCGTGGCCCTCAACCCCTCAGACACAGGCACCTCTGCAGGCCAGTGTCTAGAGGGTGCCACCCAGCACGCTCGAGGGCATGGACGCACACTGCAGAGTCATCAGCCCGAGGGCCATGGAGCGAGGGTCAGAGGCGCTGCTCTGGAGCGTCAGGCCAGGCGATGAGAGGAAACCGTCCCATAGGCTGCTGCTGTCGCCGCCTTGTTCCTATCTTTCCTCTGCCCCAGGAAGCCTTCCTCAGGGCAGCAGGAAGGCCTGGCACGGCCACACCCACCTGCTGACAGCTGAGGGCAGGCTGGCGGGCGCTCGACTGTGGTCAAGGCGCAAGCAAGCCAGGCGCAAGTGCCTGTGCCCCACGCCTCCCTGGGCTTTCTCTCCAGGCTCCTCCCACGGGCCCTGCGGGGCTGGTACAAGCCAGTTGCTTTCGCTCCTCGGAGTCCGGCTTTCTGACCGCATGGACCAGGCTGCTCTCTGGAGGTTCCCCAAGTGGCCAGGCCACACTCTTTCTTCCAGACAGCTGCCCAGACATCTCCAGGCGGGGCTGCACGCATCCTTCTTACTTTGGAGACCTCAGAGCAGGGCCCCAATCCACCTGGCCGCTGACTCTTGCGGCCACCATGTCCTCCTTTTCAAGTCCTGTGGGTCCAATGTCACGGGGCTACGAGGCCTGGAATTCAGGTTCTGAACAACTGCTCATATCACTTGAGGCCGCCAAACAGGTCAACACCGAGCTCATCCCCTGTACCTGGTGGGGATCTGTCCACCTCAGGAGGAACAAACCCACAAAAGGCCTGTGATCTGGACCCCGCAGACTGGATTGAGAGACCAAGTTTGAACCAAAGTGGATTTGGGAGACCACCCCGCAGAGCACGGGAAGGGTGAGGAACTAAGCAGAGAGTGCACGTTTATTGGGTCAGCCACCACCACGGGAAGTGGAACTTGACCCAAATAGCAGCTCAGGGAGACAATGCAGAAATACCACAAACTCAGAGTCCCTGACAGAGGGACTGGGGTGTGCACACTGCCCCGTGCACTGGTCACATCAGAGTCCTCCAGTGTCCACTCTTCTGCCCAAACAGGTTTCTCTCATTTGAGCATTTTGTACAGACCATGCAAATTCTGTTGACAACCATGGAACTCATGTCATAGACTGCATTAGACATAAATTGGTAACTGCTGAAAACATGTTAGGTCCTGACTTTCAGCTTAGAACAGAGAGTAGAAGGTCTCAGTTGTTTGTCCTCACTGAAATCTCTTGGAAACAAGGAAAACAAGGACAAAATACAAACGCTGCGTTTGACCAAACTACAGGCACTGGGAATCTTAAACCTTCTGCATGGAGAGACACCACCATTCAGAGCCTGTACCAGGATTGCAAACGGGCTCAGAAGAGACCTGGATTGCTTAGGCAGAGAATGCAGGACACTGAATTCTACACGTAGGTAGATACCCTGACATCAAGGCTCATGATCCTGGGATGGAAAATGGAACCAGGGCCATGGGCTGGCTAAGGGACCATCCCTGACCGTATTTAATGCCAGGGGACGGGGATGTGGGGCTGACAAAGAAACCCGTGCTGGGGTCTGTCGGTGAGGTGAGCAGGGAGGAGCTCGCACAGTGATTCCCCTGCAGGACTAATCTCTGTTGCCGGTGGGCAGTAGTCCAGGTAAAGCCAGGCAAGTGGTCCTACCAGGTGCACAGACGTGAGGCTCTGCTGAGAATCAGGCCATGCCCATCAGTCCTAGGACACTGCTTTGATCCCCCCTCCCGCCAGGACCTCTTGCAAATGGACAGTCTGCAGAGAACTCACCATGTTCAGTGAGGACTAATGATCCAAATAGATCCATTCAAAGATACTGCAGGAAGCAAGGAAAAGGGGATTTAAAAAAAAAAAAAAAACACAAAAAATGGCAAGGAATGCATACTATCAAAGAACACCCAGGGCGGGTGAAATCATGTTGACTTAGTGTCATAAATGCAAAGAAATGAGGGCTACACTCAACTGTAATTAAGAGCTCAAGCAGAGATACAAGAGCTCGTGGAGCACTGCTGAGACACTGAAGGAAAGGAAAAATTAAGTAGCAGAATTTAGGAAAGACATGCCAAAGGAAAATAAAACTGTCACAGGGTTAGAACCCAGAGAAGCTGAAAAGAAGGACACTAGGCTGATGGAAACATGGAAACGTCAGCAAAACAAACCCGCCGTGAAAAGAGATGAAAAGATCAGAGAGAAAAATACGAAAATAGAAGACAAACCCTAAAGTACAGTGAACAGAACCTGTCTTGTCTGCGATGTCCCAGCCTCTCTGAGGCGCCCCTGACCCCCGCCGAGGGCTCCTCTGGCTGCTTCCCGGGTTTGTGGCCTGGCTCAGGAAGGAATTGGAAGGGGGCTCAGTCGCCTGCTCAGGGTGGAGATGAGACCCACTTCCAACCGTGTTTGCAGTGGGGCAGAGCATCTGCGAGCCAGCCACGGAGGGACCGAGAAGCACCATGGGGACGCCCCAGATACCTCACTGACCCCCACTGTACCCCAGTACCCCAGTACCCACTACACCCTGTACTCCGATGCACCCCCCTGGACCCCACCATACCCACTGCACCTCCAGTGCATCCGCCGCACCCCACAGCACCCTGCCCCCCACTGCACTCCCACTGAACCCGATTGGGCCCCCTCTTCGGGAGGTCACAGCCAGGACCCCATGGGACTCTAACATCCGCCTGCCTCTGACGGGCAAGCACCCCCGGAACCAACTTCACCCCGCCCGCCTCCCATGTGATGCCCATGTCCTGATGAATTCATCCTGATGAATCCAAGACTAAAGCCTATCTCCACACTCACTTGTTAAAGGCCCTGGACTGAGTTTGCTGAAGGTCAGGACGGAGGGAGGCAGTCCGACTTTATGATGTCACAGCCCGGGGCGGGGCCACAGCTTGGGGGCAGGCTTGCTGCCCAAGGCAGTTGGGGTGCTGTCCTGAGCAGACCCGTGCTGACAGGTCCAAGAGCCACTCCGGGCGGCCAGGCTCCAAGGCAGGTCCTCGTTCAGCCACCACCTTCCCTGGGCCCAGGGGTGGGAGCCCTGTGACACCTCCCCCAGCGGGTCCCCGTGCCCCACGTCCACAGGGCCCCACCTGCCTGTCCTCATCTTTGGCCGAACTAAGGGCTCGGGCCCCACGACAGTGCTGGGCATCTGTTGAGCGACCCAGGTTCTCATCTCAAACCATTTCAAGAGAAACTGGCCTGGGTCGGGGAGGATGTACAGCAAGAGAAGCCAGGACGGCTGGCCACCCCACCCCCCAGGGCCCTCCCTCATCCCTGTGCCCCCCGGGCGGGCGCGAGGTCAGCTCCAGGCAAGCCGCCAGCAGCCCCTGAGGCCCTGCCCCACAGTCACACAAAGGCAGCTCTGTGGGCCCCATTGGCATGGGAGGTCAGCCTGGCAGCTGGACTCCAGGAGGCTGCCCCCTGCCCCACAGACGCCCTCTGAGAGGTCTGGGGCAGAGCAGGCCTGAGTGGGGCCTGCCTCGCCTTGGAGGCCCTGCCTGCCCCGCACCTCTGCAGGGCCCAGCTGGGTGGCTTCCCTCGAGTCGGTGGTTCCAGCAGGCCTGGCCACCGCCAGAGCATGAGACCCTGCATGCTTGCCTGCATTCACGCCCCCTCAGGTACCTCTGCCAGGAGAAGCGAGGAACCCCCACCCTGTCGCCTCTGAAAGGGAGCACTGAGGGGCTGGGGCCTCTCGAGACCAGGGGGGGTGGGTGGTAAAAAGCCCGGGACGGGACACAGCCCTCAGACGTGTAACCAGGGCCCAGAAATGCCGGGGAGCCCGCACCTGGTGGGGAACAAGGGAGGTGGGAGGCACATCTGAGCGGTGCCGGCGGGGCCTCGGGCGAGCTGTCCAATTACTGTCCGTGTGGGAGGCAGGTGTCGTAATGGAACCCCGCAGGCGTGCTCAGCCGCTAATTAGCTGTGACCTTGGGCAACTTCCCCAGGCCTCAGTTCCCCACTAAGAGGATGGGTGACGGGGTGGCTGGCTCGGAGCACCTAGGTGTGGGGGTCGGAGGCTAGCCCCCAGGACCCTGGGCCCGGGAGGACGGGGACACGCTGATGGACACACACACTCTGCCGCCAGACACAGCTCACAGAGCTGCTCATGCAAATGGTGGCCCCAAGCCAGCCACTGGGGGCCAGTGAGGCCTGTAGACCCCTGGCCAGACTCAGACCTGAGGCCTCAGAAGCTGTGCTCAGACAGGACCCAGCGCTCCCAGCTCTAGACTCACCTGCCTGTCCCGCCCACAGGTCTGATGCGCCTTCGTGGGGACCTTGACACCCCTTCTTTGCCTCAAGTTTGTCCTTGAAGAAGCGGTGCCTCTGCCCTGGCCTCAGGCCACCAAAATCGGTGCCCCAGACCCTCAGCGGACAGCAGGCTGGGGATGGGGGTGGGAGGGGTCACGTCACCTGCCATCCTGGCCCCAGTGCCCCAGTGCCACACATGCGGAGCCCACCCTGCTCCCAAAATGTCCTTCGGAATTGATGTTTGGGGTCTGGCACAGCCCATGGACGTGGCATCCCGGAGCATCAAGGTCAGGGTGGACAAGGGCTAAGGGCCTTGTGTGTAGTGTGTCCGCCACATCCAGAGCCTGGGCGGGCAGCCCTCAGGGATGCACCCCACACCCACCAGGTCCTTTGACGGAGCAGAGAACAGGGGGCCTCCTTGTTCACAGGTGGGAACTTTCCAGGAGCAGATTGGCCAGGTCAGTGATCCCAGATTCTCCCAGGAAGAGTCCTGCTCCATCATCAGTGAGTGGACTGTGCACCCGGCCCTCCCTGCCTCCCCGCCCCACCTCGGGCCAGTGTCTAGGGTCCAGCGAGGACCAGCGAGGCCTGGCTTCCTAATATGGAAAAACTTGTATGGACAACATGTCCACAGCATGATGGACTAAACACTAGTAACCACACGTCCCATCCGTGAACTTGACCTTCTTCCTACGGAATATCAGATAACTCACGGGGTGGACACTCACAGCCATTGCTCCAACCCCAGAACCTGCCTCGGATGCCACCATTACCTCTTGCAGAGCCAGGGCCGCCCAGGTGGGCCCTGTCCACAGGCTTCTAGCTGCCCAGGGACAGATGGAGGGTCATGAATTGAGCTACGAGCATGGGGGTGGCCAGGGGGCACTTGGTCCACACCCATCAGCAGGAGCAGGGCAGGGGTCTCCAGAGGAGGGCGGTCCACTCATCTGCCAACAATTAGAGTCGGATTTTTAGAGCTGGGACCCCGGCAAAGGTAATCAACTGCTCAGGCCGGCAGCGGCCAAGGCCGACAGACACTCACACAAGACAGCATGTTGTGGCCCCTTTTTACAGATGGGGAGACTGAGTCCCAGAGGAGCCCAGTGCCTGCTTGAAGCAGAGAAGAAAAGAGGGCTTTGTCAGGTGTGAAAGGTCTGTGCTGTAACTGCACCCAGCTATCTTATCCACGTATTTCTTTGCTCTAAAGGCCATGCTGATGAAAGAAGCAGCCGCTCTCCACCCCCAGCATCCACAACACCCGCAGCTGCAANCAGAGGAGCCCAGTGCCTGCTTGAAGCAGAGAAGAAAAGAGGGCTTTGTCAGGTGTGAAAGGTCTGTGCTGTAACTGCACCCAGCTATCTTATCCACGTATTTCTTTGCTCTAAAGGCCATGCTGATGAAAGAAGCAGCCGCTCTCCACCCCCAGCATCCACAACACCCGCAGCTGCAAGCGGGGAGGAGAGCGTCCGGCTTCTTTAGGCCGGGGGTCAGGGCACAGCCATTCCCGTGGGAACTCACGGTTCAGAGGCCTCCCTTCTCCACCCTGACCCCCAGGAGAGCCTGCCTACCAAGGATGCCGGAAAGTGGGTAGGGTTTGCATAGTTTTGTGGATTTTTTGTGTTGTTTTTTTTAAACCATTGGGCAGATTCTATGGTCAGACTGAAGGGTTCAAACCAGCAGAGTGAGCCCAGCACAGTTCCTGGAATGTCCCCTCCGTGAATTCACCAGGAGGAACACCTAGAGATTCCATAGTCATGTCTATAATTGGCCAGGAAAATCAACCCCTATAAAGCCAATGTTTTGTTTGAACTGTGCCTTATTCCATAAGAATTTCATTAAAGCAATTACATGTTAATCAGTGTGGCCAGGGTTATGGATGGCACCTCACCTCACAACAGATCCTGTGTACCGCAGCAATTAGCAGGCAACAAATGAGCAGGACACAGCCAACTGCAAGGCCTGCGTAATGTTTTCATTACAGGAGTTGCTAATAATCTATTAATCTCCCTCTAAACACCCAGCAACATGTACACATTCCTCACCTCCAAGTCGGTTCCGCGAAATGGCTTTAGGTAAACAAAATGGGATACAGGAGGTGGCATGTCAGTGGGTGATTTATGGCGTGAATTGAACACCTTTGTGTGAATAAAGCCATAATAACCCCCAGGAGCAAACTGTCATATCATCAAACAGCTTCCCTTGAGGCAGGCCCTCCAGCATCTGTCTGTGGCCAACGCTGCCTGCCCAGATCTGTCCCTGTGTCAGGAAGGTCCACGCTCCCAGGGACGTCCACCCCTCCAGGCCTGTCTTCCTTGAGAAGCCTTAGCCCTGAGTCCCAGCGGACAGGAGCCTGTCTCCTCAGTGCCTAGATGACCCCCAACTGCAAGTGAATCCCCAGCTGGATGCCCACAGAGCTCAGGAAGACACACACGAGGGGTTCATCGTCCAACATCCTCGGGGGTGGGAAGTCCTGTGATCAAACCCGTCAACATCTCTGCAATGAAGCAGTTTCATTACAAGCAGGACATGAATAAAGACTCAACAGGCCATACTCATCTCTGGACACTTGTCCCACCTAGACTAGTCATGGCTGCTGACTTCTGAGCAGGGTCCCTGGGCCTCTGTGGCAGGTGGGATTTCAGGCCAGGAGCTGCCCCATTGGATGACAGCAAGTTAAATCTCATCTGTGGGACAGCCCTCTTCCTCTGTGAGGTCAGAGGCCTTCTGGTCCTTGGTCTGCAGCAGCCTATACTGTCCATATCCCAGCCTGGCCCTGGGTCTATATAGNGATTTCAGGCCAGGAGCTGCCCCATTGGATGACAGCAAGTTAAATCTCATCTGTGGGACAGCCCTCTTCCTCTGTGAGGTCAGAGGCCTTCTGGTCCTTGGTCTGCAGCAGCCTATACTGTCCATATCCCAGCCTGGCCCTGGGTCTATATAGAAGCCAGGACCCCAAGAGTGTGGGCAGCCTAGCCCTAAACAGTCCTGGCTACTCCAAGTGCTTCACGGAAGCCAAGGTGGCCCATGAACTGTGAGAACCCCCTGCCCCTTCCCCTAGCTCAGGTCACAGAGTGACCCCTCATGTCCTCGCTCAGTCCCAGGGTCCTGACCAGCTCACTGCAGGACGCTGAGTCCTCACATGTCCTCAGCTCATCTGGGCTGAGACAATTTCTGAGACATCCCGTTTTCGGTGACCCATTGGCCTTAGGGAGAGCTGGCCAGCTGTCTGGTTCAATGTCCCTCTCTTGGGACCTGGCTATTGTTTTCCTTGTGATGACGCTGGGCTGATGGGTTTGGGGACAAATCCTAGTCAGACTGTATCTAAGGTGAGGTTCCCTGGGTCACCTGACTGTGGCATTTGTCAGGCATCTCTGGGAGCAGTGACCAGGTGGGAGTAACACTCTCCCTCCTGAGAGGGGGTGGGGAGAATCCACAGAAATTCTTTGGAATTCTGCATGGGAGATGTGTCTGTTCTCTCCCTAAATTTACTTTTTGGCTTAATAAGTTTTAAGAAAGTCATTGTGTAGTCTTCATTAGAAACATAAAGTTAATTTATTTTTTTCTACCAGAAAATGAAAAACGAGTTCTCCTTAGGTGTGCTACTCACTGAAGTGGGGTCACCGATCACCGCGCGCTCCGCCCCAGGCACCTTTGCCAGGACCCGCAGGACTCAGAACCCGTGGAGTGAGGAGCCTGTCCTACAAGGGATGTGGGTGACCACGAGCAGATGTGCCTTCACTCCCCATGGGGACAGGAGCTGCAACTTGTGATGGGGCCACCCGCTGAGCACACCCTGAGAGAAGGGGGCCCTACCAGGACCCAGATGTCGGAGGGTGGGGCTTCTCCGGGCTCTGCCCGCTCCCTCGGGTCATCTCCCCAGAAGCCCTGATAGGAGAATCACTCGAGGCTCCAGTAGGTCCAGAGTGGAGGGTGGGGGCCTGCTCACCCCAGGGCCTCAGCCCAGGGACACCCCACATGCCCACCTACAAGGGAGTTCCTGCTCAGATAAGCAGGCCCCAAGGCTGACCCAGGGAAGGCAAGTGAGCCTCCCCCATCCCCACCGCCGTCCCCACCCAGGCTTCTCAGCTCGGAGGCCCAGCTCCCAGGGACCCTCCAAGAGTCACCAGTGAGGTGGGCTCAGGCAGAGGGAGGGAGCCTGGTGGACACTGGCCTCGGGACCTCTGGCCCACGGAGCCCAGAGAGGGGTCACTCAGGGTCGATGCTCAGCCTCGCGGGGTCCAGGAGCAGCTGTGGGCGGGAGCGAGTGGACACCGTAATCTAATATTTCCCTTCTGGCTGCAGCCATCGCACGCTAAGAGCCGCTCTCTCTTAATTAAGCTCAGCTCCCAAATCCTTTTAACCACGCAACTTTAAAAGAAGACTGCATCTTTCCAAATTAGCCTTGTATCTACGAATAATAAGACAGCAAGAGTGTGTTAATGAACTTAGACGAGCTCTGCGGGCCCATCTGCAGGGGGTTTATTTGCTTCAAAGGAAACCAGCATCCATTACACTGAGAGGAGGGCCGCTGGGCACACCTCCCACGTCCTCACTGACTCTGCAGCTCAGACAGAGGTTCAGAGAGCTGGCCGCAGGCTGTGGCGGCCTGGGGTCTAGGATGCCTGTCGGTGTTCAGTTGCTCAGTCACGTCCAGCTCTTTGTGAGCCCATGGACACCAGGTTCCCTGTCCTTCACTATCTCCCGGAGTTTGCTCAAACTCATGTCTATCGAGTCGGTGATGTCATCCAACAATCTCATCCTCTGTCGTCCCCTTCTCTTCCTGTCTTCAGTCTTTCCCAGCATCAGGGTCTTTTCCAAAGAGTTGGCTTTTCACATCAGGTGGCCTGAGTCTGCCCTAAATAGCCTCCAGTATATTCCAAAAGACATGAAGGTTTTTCTCCCAACATGTGCTAAAGTCACATGCAGACTCTGTCTAGAATAAGTGCCCTTGATTGAAAAAGTCAGGAGAGAATCTTGTTCAAAGAGTGGGATTTTCAAGCTACAGGAACTGACTCTGACCTTTCAAGGGCCACTCCTGGCTCCCGCCTCAGACCTGAGACCCAAAGCCTATGTCTTGCCTGTGGCAGGGGCAGGCCTGGGACCAGCAGGTTTCCTGAAACAGGTGGCAGGTTGTGTCCCAGACCACCAGGCGTAGGGGTGTTTGGAGCGCCCTCTCCCCACCCTGCCCCTGCAGTGAGCGCCACCACCCAGCTCCTCCTCTTTCTGCCCACAGAGCTGAGCAGGTCAGCCAGCTCATTCTGAAAATCTGAGCGCCATGAACAGACTAGAATCAAAGAGGGAAACTTGGAAGAGGAAGAGGCCGCAAGCCGAGCACAGTCAGAAGTCACCTCCCGTCCCCCCGGTGATGCCGAGTAACCATGACACTGGTCTCAGTCTCAAGAGAAAACTCTAGATTCTCCTTACAATCCGCTAGGGGGGGAGACATATAGATACTCCCTCCCCCCACCTCCTGGAGGCCAGGGCTGTCTTAGGTCCTCAGTCATGCCCAGATGGGGGGAAGCCAGGCGGCTCTCTGGAGGAGCGCCAGGCTGCCGGGCAGGAGCACGGCTTGCAGGCCACTGGTGCTGACCACCAGGGCAACCAGACAGACGGACCGAGAAAGCGAGAAGACCAACCTCAACCCTGTGTCTAGACACCGTGGGATCTGGGTGTTTGCACCCTGGGCCGCAGCTCCCACCGCTCAGCTCCTGAGCGGGCAGTGGCCCCATGAAGGGCTGTGTGTCCCGCAGCCTCCAGGCCCAGCAGATGGGCCCCTCCTCAGGCACAGGAGACGGACGCGGCCGCGGGAATGAAAGGAAAGAGAGGATGCGGAGGGGAGGAAGATGCAAGATCAGCCAGGAGATGGGCCAGCCGGGGAGGGGTGGGTGCGGGGGGCGCAGCTGGGCCAGGAGGAGCAGGCAGACAGTGAGCTGACCGGAGCCAGGAGAACAGCCCTCGAGCAGGGAGCGGCCCTGGACTGATGTGGATAAACACGGCAACCCAGGGAGCAGGCGGGACCCTCTGCTGAAAGTCTCAACCTCTTAAGAGCAAAGGGCGTTTGCAGGGCTTCACAGCCAGCTCTGACAATGCCCCTGGTTCTCAGTGCCTGCTGTCCCAGGGAAGTGGGGCCACGGGGCCTGGGTCAGCGACGGAAAGGGGGTCAACCCTGAGAGAGCCAAGGGTTTCTACACATCATGGGGTTTTGGGGCTCCCTCCGCACTGACCTGGGGTGTCGTGTTTCATGAACAAGAAACAAGGGCCCAGGAATGTTAAGCCACTCGCCCAAATGTCCGTAGGGGTCGCTACCAGGGCCAAGCCCTGTGACCCCTGATCCCTGACCCCAGGGCCCTGGCCTATCCTCTGTTCCACTCGGAGTTTTTTAGACCACCGACAGCAGAGCGGCAGGGGCCGGCCACGGTCAGGGGTCTGGCGGCAGGACCGTCTGCACAGAGCTCCAGGGGTCGCCATCCTCTCTGAGCGGACGAGGAAGCCACGCCTGCAAAGCGGCACAGCCAGGGTCCCAACCAGGGTCTCAGATGCGAGGGGAAAGGCCGGCCAGGGCATTTGCACTCGGCTCTGATGGAGCAGAGGCTGCGGGGTGTGGCTGGTCTTCCTGAGAGAGGAGTTATTCATATTTCCCAAATGGGGCAAAGTAAATAATCTATTGTTGGCTCCCACTGTCAACAAAGGCGAGACTGCTCGCCACCCAGACCCTCCCTTTGGGGCCAAGCGTCAGTGGGGACATTACGTGCCGGCACCTCGGGGACCAGGGTGCGAGGATCAGGGCTCGAGGCCATGGAGCAGGCCAGTCTGGGGGACCCAGAGCCCAAGCAGCCCGGCATCCAGCCTCCAGCCGCTCAGTCACCACATAGGGTCAAGTGTGCCCTTTAGAAGGGGGCCTGCAGTCAGCGAGGGGGGCGCAGGGGGCAAGCCTGTGAGAGCCTTGTCCCCCATTACCTCCACGACGGGACTTGGCCGTGGCATCGCCGGCGTTGGAGGAGGACCTGCGTAATGTGGAAAATCTTATGTGGATCAATACGAGTGCGGCCCTCTCCACTCCGGCTGCCAGCGACTTTCTGATGACACCGCAGCTGACGGGACTCGTCTGGAACATGAATCCTCTGGCTGTACGGCAGAGTGCTTTCCGTAACCTGGAAAAAAATTTTAAGTTGACGAGGAGATGGGACCCCATCTTGCGGAGGAATGCAATGCCAACGAGAATCCGAAACCTGCATCGTTATCAGAACTTCCGCAGGATGGCTGCCATCAGGAGCCCCACTGCTGGTCTTAAACACTCTCGTAACTGGAAGGACTGCTTTCATAACCAGAAGACAGACGCCCACTTGGTGACACCAGTTAATTTAACATCAGTTAAACTTGGTTTTTGTTGCCTGTTAAGACTTCATTTTAAGGAAGTCTCATATTCAAAAATCTCGGTGAACAGAACATAGAAATTAGAGAATTTCATTGTTTTCCTAACACATCCATCCTTCCTCTCAGAGTCTCTGGTGTAGTTAGACAATAGCTAAACGAGACAATCTAGCAAACTTCTACTTCCGAACTGCTTTTAAAAGACACTGCTACAGTGTAAATTCAGGAACATTTTTATTTATTTTAAGCAAAGGATGATAACCACAATTGTCATTCCAATGACTGATATGCTTCATTTTATGATTTTGTCTTTTGGCACGGGAGGGGAGGGGAGGCGGGGCTATGGAGGTGCTGGTCCAGGAGCCCCATCTCTCCTCGTGGGGCTTCTCAGTGACCTTCAGCAGCACCAAATGCCCCCACCATGTCCACGTGCAGATGAACCTAGCCCTGGGGGTGGGCAGACGCTGGCTTCTAGAATTTTCCAGAATCACCTGTGTGCAGAGGAGAAAGGTGTCCTGTTCCCGGCCTGTATCCCTGTCAGCCTATTGGCTCTGAGGGTAGACCCCTGCCTGGGGCTGAGAATGAGACCTGGGTATGAAGGACCCTGAGGGAGCAGTGAGTCCAGCACCATCACCTTCCACAGTAGGAAATGAAGAACTGGTCCAGACTCTATGCCCACGGGATAAGTTGGCCTGGCCTGGCCCAGCCCCTGGGCAGGGAGGCAGCTTGGTGCACAAGCTCCCTTTCCATCAGTGAGGCTCCAGTCTCTTCCAAGAGAGTGCCTACTAGATCTCTCCACTACCGGGAGACCTGCACTCTCAAGACCAGGTGCTATCAGAAGCCCCCTCATGATGGCAAGTGGAACCAGCCTCAGAATGAGGCAGAATCCAGAGGCCTTAAAAAAGCATGTCTGGTGGCATCCTTGAGCTGCTGGATCAAGCCATCCCTGAAGCCTGATCCCCTGGACCTGTCAGCTGTAGGGGCTGAACAAACTCCTTAATGATATTATTATAAAAATGAGCTTGAATTGACAGCAGCCTAACTGACGCAGTGGGTGTACATCGGAAGGTAGAGCTCAGTTTCACAGAGTGTTGAGGAGCCTGTCCAGCCAAGTGATGTCTAGGTGGAGTCGAGTTAGGGGAGCCCTCCCCCAGAGCCCCGTAAAGATGTCCTGCTCCACAGTCACGGGAGGATGGTTTATACAGGGAGGCTGCGGCAGCGCCACCTTCCTTCTCCATGGTAGAGATTACGGACTTCAGGACAACAGATCTACCATGGGAAACCCCGTTTTTAAGAGATTCCTATCCACAGCCTCAGTCTTAGTATTACAGAGAATATTTAGGATATTAAAAACAACAACATCGTGCTTTGGGGAGCAAACAGCTGCCAGAGGCCAACAGTATGTTTGGTAAATGTTGGATCCGCACACTTGTGAGGGAGCTTTTAATTAAAATGTGGAACTCCAGGAGGCCTGGGGTCCCAGGGGACTTTCCAGGGTGAGTATCCACTCTGCTATCATGTCTCATCAGCGGGGAGCTGATTCTGGGGAAAGAACAAACAATAAACCAACCGAAAATAGTCATGATTGATCCAAGCTTCCCCTTTCAGAGAAAAACCGGAAGTCCCCCTTCCGCATTCCCGTGGAAACCCTGGCAGGTGGGGGGCACGGGGCTGGGGTCTGGGGAGCAGGCACCCCGCAGAGGCCCTGCTGCCCTTGACTCACCGCCCGGCCCCCGCGAGGACCCTGCACGTGCACCCTGGGGAGACGGTGATTAAACCCTGACTCAGCCCACCCCTCTGTGCTGGAACTTGAGAACGTTCGTCTTTCCTCTTGGAAAAGTACAAGAAAGGCCAAGCGAGATTAAGGAAAAACCCGTGTCTTTAGGCCTGCTTGGTTCTGCCAACACATTCGGAGATTTACACAGATGCAGCACATGAAGGGGGCTTCTCAGGTGCAGCTAGTGGTAAAGAACCCGCCTGCCAATGCAGGAGACACAAGAGACGTAGGTTTGAACCCTGGGTCAGGAAGATCCCCTGGAGGAGGGCATGGCAACCCACTCCAGTATTCTTGCCTGGAGAATCCCGTGGACAGAGGAGCCTGGGGGGCCACAGTCCATGGGGTTGCACGCAGCCCATGAAGAAATAAAGGCCCAGCCCAGGCCTGGACAGGTGATCTACCTTCAGCCCTCTCTGGGATTAGGCAGGATTTAAATCGGTCCACAGGGCTGCCTCTTTAAAATCTGGTCCCTATCACCTTTGAAAGGCCTCTTCAAGTGGACCGAGCTCCCGGCCACAGAGGCCTGGGGACAGGCTCCAGAGAGTTCTCGGAACTCTTTCATCTCACGATACAACCTCTTAAGGCACACCAGTCCCCCAGGGGCTCCGCTGTGGCAGCTGGTCCCCATTAGCACTCACGCGACCCCTGGAGAGGGAGCTGTCAGCCATTAGCTAAGTATAACTGCCCCGCAGCCTGGGGCCACAGGCATCAGAGAATCACTGTAGTTTTCCACCCACTTTCGGGATCTGCATTTGAGAGAGGCCTATGTTTAAAGGTCCCTAACAGACAGCTGGCAGCGTGGACGTCCCCGGGCCGGCCTAACGTGAAGCCAGCTTGACAGGCTCGTTGGGTCCGGCGCTGGCCATCTGGCCGTGCAGAGCAGATCTACCACTCGGGGTGATGGCCGATTTGTGAGGGGCCAGTGCAGTGACCAGTCAGTGAAGCTGCTGTTTCTAATACCCAAATAAGCAGGTGTCAGGCATCCACGGGAATTCTAAACCGGAGATTTAACCTCCTCTCTTATAAAGAAGGCTGAGTAATGCAGGATTGATGCTTTCAAACTATGGTGCTGGAGAAGACTCTTGAGATTGAGAGTCCCTTGGACAGCAAGGAAATCAAACCAGTCAATTCTAAAGGAAATCAACCCTGAATACTCACTGGAAGGACTGATGCTAAGGCCGATAGCCTTAGGATTCCGAGGGCCCTGAAGCTCTAATACTTTGGCCACCTGATGAGAAGAGCCAACTCGTTGGAAAAGACCCTGATACTGGGAAAGATTGAAGGCAGGAGGAGCAGGGGGTGACAGAGGATGAGAAGGTTGGATGGCGTCACCGACTCAACGGACATGAGTTTGAGTAAACTCCAGAAGATGGTGAAGGACAGGGAAGCCTGGCGTGCTGCAGTCCATGGGGTCGCAAAGAGTCACACAGCTGAGCAACTGAACAACAACAACCTCTACATGAAATCAGCTCCCAGGGATGTAGAGATAGGCTGGGGTTCAGGGGAGGTCAGGTGGCTCAGACCTCAGAGGATGAAAGCCTCACAGTGAGAGGAGAGGCCGAGCCAGCAGAACACCCTCCAGGGAATCTGGTGAGTCCAACCCAGCAGGAGGAGCCCAGATGGGAGAAAGCAGGCAGGCAGCCAGGGCCTCTGTGCTGGGACAGTGCTCACAGGGGACACTCCGATGGCCCTGGGCCTTGAGAACGGCTCCCTGGGCAGACAGACAGTGGCTACCCCTGCGGACCTTGGGGGTTCCAGCAGAGCCTATCCACACAGTCCTGGCCTCATCCTTGTTGCATCACTGGGCTTCAGACAAAGTGAGGTTAAGGTGCATTCTTTCCTGTCAGGGCCCCCTGAGTGTGGCGAAGGCCCTGGTAACTGCCCCATCACTTCCCACTGGATGGTGCTGTTCTGCAGGTCTTGTGTCCACCCACTGGGGCTCCGGCCTGCACTCTGGACCGAGGTCAGAGAGGTGGAGTCAGAGGAGCCACTCGGTCCTCTCTGACCCTGATTCCCCACTTTATCCTGGCACCTCTACTCAGGAGCACTTGGCAGTCAGTCTGGAAATCCTGGCTTAGCAAGAGGGANCTTGTGTCCACCCACTGGGGCTCCGGCCTGCACTCTGGACCGAGGTCAGAGAGGTGGAGTCAGAGGAGCCACTCGGTCCTCTCTGACCCTGATTCCCCACTTTATCCTGGCACCTCTACTCAGGAGCACTTGGCAGTCAGTCTGGAAATCCTGGCTTAGCAAGAGGGACACAGGACCAAGACCCGTGAGGGATCTGTGTCTCCAGGCCCGGCCACTGTGACTGTCACCAACAGGGAAGCTCACAGCAAGCACACCCCCCATCACACTTCCGGATTCCTCCTCTTCAGACAGAATCAGACAAACAACAGAGCAAACACTGTAATGTGAGAAATAAACTTCCAGTAACAGCTTGTGCGGATAAATAGACACCGTGCAGAAAGGAAAGCTTAACATCATTTCCTCAAAAGGTGGGAAATGTAACCAAAATAGTATTTACAACAGAAAACACACAGCAAACACAAGGAGCCCTAGAAATGAGAAATATGGTGATGAATGTCAAGAAAGTCTACTAGAAATTACAGCTGAAAGAAGACAAGATCAAATCTGGACAAGGGAGGATCAGAAAGCCACAGCACATGTCCAGAGGGCCGACACTGGCCACGAACGAGGAGCAGTTCAGATGGAAAGAAATCAGCCGGTAGTGGAGAAAGCTTTCCAGACCTGAGGGCACGAGTTTCCAGGCGGAGACCTTGAGGGTCCTGCATAGACTGTCCCTGCCAATCCCCCATGAACTCTGCACTCAGCCAGAAGGAACGGACCTGGGGACCAGGAGGACTCAGGAGGCTCTTAGGCCCCAGAGCAACCACAGGGGCTGGAAGTCAATGCAGCACCCCAGGATTGGGCCTCAGGGGGGTCAAGCAATAAGCATCGATTCTCAAGGGGTGGACACTGAGGGCAAGTGGTCAGTTTGCTCAGGCTGAGGTGTCGTGATGCTGTTCACGTGACCAGTAGGGAGCATGCCACGTGGTGAGGGTCTGGGGCTAAACAGAGGGGCCAACAATTAGTACCTAAAAGACAGTGATAGTAGCCCATGGCTAAGAGGCTGGGGAACCTCTGAAGGTCAGCTCAGAGATCAGGGAGCAAGTGCCCCAGAGAGGAGGAGGGTGGGGAGGCGCATTCAGGGGCTGCTGCTCCAGAACACACTTAATAAAACTAGGCAAATGCTGACCTGGGGACGTTGCCTCGGACAGAGTCTTCCCTTGAACTTCACAGAGCTGGAACGGTGGTGCTGCCACGTAACTCAATAAAGGCCCCCTTTGTTATCATTACTGTTATCATCAGGGAGCCTTCGCCACAAATTAGTATATTAATAATTAATATCCAATTGTCTTTCTGTGCATCTCCCAGGGACGAGAAGATGCTGGTGAGGATGTGGAAAGTTCATCTGTCACTACAAGTCTAATCGCCTCCCAGGTTTTGGTCCAGGAAAACACCATCCATCTGCTGCGTCTCTGAGCTCTGTCTCCTGGGAACCTGGGGACAGAAGGGTGTGCAGACGTCCAGGGCACGCAGGCTGCCCACCGTCAGCTGGGTCTGTGGGCAGAGCAGCNCATCTGTCACTACAAGTCTAATCGCCTCCCAGGTTTTGGTCCAGGAAAACACCATCCATCTGCTGCGTCTCTGAGCTCTGTCTCCTGGGAACCTGGGGACAGAAGGGTGTGCAGACGTCCAGGGCACGCAGGCTGCCCACCGTCAGCTGGGTCTGTGGGCAGAGCAGCTCGGGTCCCACAGGAGACACACAGCAGAGGAGTGTTAATACCTGTGCACAGCCAGCATGGCCCGTGTGCACCGTGCCGGAACCCATCCAGGCCGGCCCAGGTCCCGGTCCCACGGCAGCCCCTCAGTGAGCTGCAGGACCCCTGATCCCTTGTCCTCGTGAGGACAGGCAGCTAAGCTGATGGAATAAAAAGTGCCCAGGAAGAGGGGGGTGTGGCCTGTGAGCCCACCCCGAGAGGTCAGTCCTGTGACTACACAGGCTCTCGACACACGGCTGGGAGTCACACAGCTGCTACACGTGTGTGCGCGTGTGCATGTGTGTGTCGCGGCATGGTGACACACAGACAGCTAGAGTGAAAGCCAACTAGTTCGGGCCATAGTCTGAGGCCGGGCCCAGACCACTGCGGACACCAGAGGCCCTCGGGGGTCTCCCCTGCAAGGCTGTCCCCTTGGGGCTGGACCAAGGCAGAACTGCCAAGTAGGGTGGGACCTGGAGGGGCCTCAGGTGGAAGGTCAGCTCCTCCTGCTCACCTCGCTCAGCGCGTCGGCTCTCTGTGAGTGTGTCCCAGGAATGCGGTCCTGCAGGTGCACTGTTTCTGGAAACACCTGACTTACCGGAGGAGAGCCGAGAGAGAAGGACCCAGAGTCCACCAGCAGTGGCTGTGGGCCGGGCGGGGGAGGCGAGGCTGCGGCCTTCATGCCCAGCTCATGTCCTCCCCGGGCAGCTTCCTCAGCCTGCGAGCAGCAGGGGACGGTCACATCAAGCCGGACGTCCTCATCTTCGGGGACTTCACAAGGTGTCTGCTGGAGCCTTGGTGGCCTGTCGCTATCCTGTGGGGGGCCTGGATCTCAGCCTGGAAGCCGTTCGGAAAGAAAGACTGGAAACACAGGGACCCCTGGTGACCTGACGGTGACGAGGTCCCTGCCTGGCCTCGCCTGGAAGGACGCAAGCCGGGGGGCAGGAGACTCAACTGGACAAGGCCCGAGGTCGCGGCCCACCTGGCCAGTGCAGTGGGGGACCCTCGGGCCTTTTCCCAGGGCTATCCTTGCTGTGAGAGACGAGAACCCCACACACATCCACCAGCACAGCTGGCACCTCCAGACCAACAGAGGGCTGCGGGGCCGCGTGACTGCAAGACCAGCTGGGCCAGGACCATGGGCACTCCTTCCGCTGTCGCCCCAGACTGTCCGGGCTCAGCTGTCCCAGCTGCCTTGGTGGAACCCTTGGTTGTTGACTTTTCATGCAAGAGAATACTGAGTTACAGTCATTTAGGGAGAAAAAGAATTAGCTCTTTGAATGTCCATGTCCTCAAACACTGAACACAAAATTAAGAAACAAAAGCTGAGGACTACAGACCATCCAAGCTTGAGAACAAGGTCACGTTAGTGACAAACCACAGCCTCCAGGGCCTTCCCATCTGGTGGCCCAGTGGTTTCCCGGGCCTGAGGGGCCCCCTGTGCTAGCTGGGGACGTGGGTGACAGAGAGGCGGTGGGGTTCTGGGGGTGGGCCAGGCCCCTGTGCCTCCGGAAACCTTTGTGGTGACCCACTGATCACTCCAACCCGAGCGCTGACCCCAAAAGCTTAGCTGAACCAGAAGCCGCTGGCGAGACGTCCCCAGGGCCGAGTGCCCAGATGTGAGGTCAAGAGACATCTCAATGTCCAACCCAAGAGCTCACTGAGGTCTTTGTTAAAATATTGGAGTTTTTTCTCAGAAAAAAAGAAGGCAAATTCATTATAGAAACATGGGAAAGTATAGAAAAATGGAAGGAACTAGGGATCACCAAGAGCCTCCCTTCGGAGAGGACTGGGGTTAATGCCCCTGCGTGATTCCTCTCAATTGTGCATGTGTGTGTGCGTGCGCACATGTACATGCGTGTGTGTACATGTATGCATCTACATGCATGACTGTGTGTGTGTGCATGTGTGTGCATGCATGCAGGCATGTGTGTGTGTGTGTGTGTGGAGGCAGGACAACCGCTCAGTGCAGCCTGGGCCGAAATCCAGCCCCAAACAAGGGGGCGTCTGTCGCAGGTCTGGAATGCTGGCTCCCAGACCCTCTTGCAGTGGCACTCTTTCCCACAGCAGGCCCATCCTCTGAAACTGTGGTTCTTATGAGGTTATGGACGCCATTGCAGAGAACACCTCACGGGGTCGACGTGAGGGTGGCTGACCTTTCCCAGGAGTCAGTCCTAGATGCAGAATTATTGACCAGAGGGCAAAGATGTTTCAGGGCTTGTGGCACACGGGGCCAGCAAAGCTACTTTCCTTAGGATCCGACTGTAGGGCTGCGCCCTCTCGTTGCGAAGGGACCCTGAGCATCTCAGGCGGCCTGGCCCCCAAGGGGTCTAGACAGCCCCCAGATCACTGAGCTGGCTTTTGACCCTGCCCAAGGTGCCAGGACACAGGAAGCGACCCTAGGATGGCCAGCACACTGACCCTTGATCCGGGCCTTCCTGGGGCCTGGACCACAGAGGGGACGGGCGAGGCACGCCTCTGCCAGAGGAGGAGGGTCTGCCTCGGGCCTTTCCCAGTTTCCAAGGACTCTGAGTGCCTCCCGGGCCTGCTTGCAGCATCGCTCCCTACAGCCCTCGAGCATCTCCCACCCGTGGATCATCCTCATGGGGCCCCCCACCCTGTACCCACCCCTCCCCATGGCCCCCTGCACCCACCCCTCCCCATGACCT
>SJYA01002797.1:8385-20884 GCA_006410615.1 Neotragus moschatus | reverse complement strand
CCCCCTGCACCCACCCCTCTCCATGGCCCCCCTGCACCCACCGCTCCCCCAGCTGCTCTAAGGGCACCAGACATCCAGGAAGGCCCTCTTGCTCACATGCTTTCCCCACTTTCCAGGTTACCTTTGCCCTGTTGTCCTACTTAAACCTGCATTCATGACCCCAGCACTTCACTCTCCTGGTTTCTTTCCTCTGTGGCTCTCTTCCCACCTGACAAACATCTTCTTTGCTCCAGGCCCGTCTCCTGGACCCAAGTCCCCATGGTGTCCTCTGGTGTGGCCACTGCTGCAGACAGAGCCTCGCACACGTGGGCCTGGATTGCTCACCCAGATGCCATGGGCCCCCAGGGCTGTGCCCTGCCAGGGGCAGAGCCTTTAAGGCCCCGGGATGGGGGTCCTGCCCTCAGTGGTCTCGCACTGGGCCAGTCTTCCCTCTGGACACCACCCCTCTCTGGCCCCTAGGTGATACTGGCTGGCGGAGGACAGTGGCAGAGGCCTCGGTGGCTGGGACAGAAACTCTGCGGTCTCTAACCCTTCAGGAGGGGGTGGGATGCTCCCCCAGGGCCCCAAGGTCATCATGGATCTCCACTCACGTTTAGTGCTACATGAACCAGGCAGCAAATCCAGCTCCTCCTCGAACCTGAAGCCAACAGAGCAGTGACAGGGGCCCAGGGGTGAAGAGGAAGAAGGCAGGGAAAACTGGAAGCTGGGCAGGTCACACCCCTCTCTCAGTGCCCCCTCCGCGGCAGGCCCCTGCATGGACCCTCGGGGGAGAGCTCCGATCTGGGACCCTGGGACCCCCCTGAGCTGCCAGGAGACAGCTCTGCTTCGGGCCCCGGCACCCACGCTCAGACCTCAAACCAGTGTCCGAGGTCAAGGATGTAGAATCGCGCCTTGAATTAATTTTTGTTAATGTTGAATTTTAATTGTGTTTGTCTTTTTATGTGTGTATTTGGTGTTACGAGCTTTTAATCCCTTTGGGGTTGAAAATCTTCAAGACCGAACGGAACAGAGGATGAGGAGAATGTCTTGTGCTGGGACTGACCCTCAGAGGGCCCCGAGGCCCAGACACTTGCCCCCACCAGGGGTGAGTCACCTCCCCAGACCCCAGCCCACAGCCCCTCAAACCCTTTATTCCTGAGGGTGGCACAGCCGGGGCCCGAAGAGCAATGTGTGCCACACTCATCCGCCAGGCCTCACGGCATTTTCCTTATGCTAAAGCTCGAGAGCAGGTTTCCACAGGGTGGGGGAGAGGCCAAGTCCACTCAATGTTCATTTATACTGGTATTTGGAAACACTTTTATTAGCACCATGGGGGCCTAAGAGCTTGTAGGACACTCTAGGGATTGGAAATGTCTAGGGGACATCAGATCACCAAGCGATCCGAAGCAAAAGAACAAAAGTATGTCAAATAAACTACGTGAGAATTCTGACACTGAAAAAATTCCAAAACCTAAAGACACGAATATGGGACAAACATGAACGCGAGGCCGGGCCACATCCTGCCTCTGTGGTGGGTCTGCACCGGCGGGGGCTGGGCAGGGGAGCCTCCTCGGGACACCACAGCGGCAGGAGACGCAGAGCGACTTGTATTTAGGGCAAAACTCTTAGGTACAAGGCTCAGGCCAATTGCAGAGAAATTCTACCTTCAGGAAAAGTAACTTCCGTGCTGTTCCAGTATCTAATACACGTGAAGCAATCTTCAAGAGCACAGTGTCACACTGGTTTTCAAAGTTTCTACTGGCGTCCAGGTGCTTTAGAATGCCGTGTGGCTTCCGCTGTGCAGTGCCGCGGCCCGCCTCTCCCTGCACGTCTCCCCTTGCCATGGACTTCCTTCCCGCTCGGTCACCACAAGCACCGAGTAGGCTTCCCAGTGCTCACAAGTCACCTCTTTAATACATACTATTGTGTATGTGTTGATCCCAATCTCCCAGCTTCACTCAGCCTCTTAAAGATTCTGCCTCCTCCCCTAAAAAAGCCACATGGTGAACGGTCGTTTAACTCTACCCCTTGCTTGCGTTTCTGAGAAGCCAAAGCCCGAGGGGCCCTGGTATGCTATGGGCCCCTGCTCCCGCCCCAGCCAGGGCTGCCTCCCAGAGAAGCACCTCCACGCGGGTCTCAGGAGAGCGGGCAGGGGGCGTTCCTGGAGGTGTGTAAGCTGTTGCAGGCCAGGGCTGGGACAGGCGTCAGGGTGCCTGTGCTGGGACCAGGGGTCAGGGTGCCGGGGCTGGGACAGGGGTCAGGATGCTGGACCAGGGGTCAGGGTGCCAGGGCTAGACCAGGGGTCAGGGTGCCAGGGCTGGGACAGGGGTCAGGGTGCTGGTGCCGGGACCAGGGCTCAGGGTGCCGAGGTTGGGACAGGGGTCAGGGTCCCAGTGCCGGTTCTGGGACCAGGGGTCAGGGTGCCGGTGCCGTGACTAGGAGGACAGGGGTCAGGGAGCTGGTGCCGGGACCAGGGGTCAGGGTGCCCCAGGGCCAGACCAGGGGTCAGGGTGCTGGGGCCGGGACAGGAGTCAGGGTGCCGGGGTTGGACCAGGGGTCAGGGTGCCAGACCAGGGGTCAGGGTGCCAGGGCTGGGACAGGGGTCAGGGTGCCGGCGCTGGGATAGGAGCCACCGTGCTTTGAGGTGGGATGCAGCCCCTCCTTTGTGGCCCTGGCCCCCCCCCGGTGGAGCCCCCAAAAGGCACAGCACTCCCACCAGGCATTGCTTGGTTTATATGACTCCACACCTGGCCTGGGGTCACCTGGGCCCACCTTCCAGTTGCAGCCCATGGGGTAAAAGCGCAGCAGCTGAAGGCACGACCACAGACCCTGTTCTCAGGAGGGGGCCAGCTTCTAGCCCCCTGAGCTGTGAAGCTGTGTCTGCAGGCTCATGCCACTCAGAGGAACTGCTCCTGGATGACACCTGTGTGCACAGGAGAGATGGAGCCTACACAGGGTGGGCCTGGGGCTGCCCGTGGCCTCTGGTGGGAAAGTGCCCTCCAATCGCTGTGATGCAGGCAGAGGCTAGGGAGGACCTTGGAGAGTGCCCCTCACCCCCCAAGAAGACAGCAGGGCCCCCAGGCTCCCATCCACACCAGTATCACAGTGGAATCTGCAGAGGAGCTCCATGGAAAGCTCAGCGTCTGAACTGCTGTTGCCTCTCCAGTCTCTGACTCTGGGCAGACTCACGGCCTTTCTTTCAAGGCTCTGTAGCCCCCTCGCCAAGCCTCCTGCTGGCAGCCTGGCCACCCTGCTTCCCCCCAAGCCAGAATCAGAGAGAAGGTGGAGTGTGCGTCCACCTGGGCTTGTCACCATCTTTGTGCACAAGGCTATGGGCTTTGAGTGTCTCTGTTCTGAAGTGAGGCGGTTCTGTCCGGCTCTAATCTCCCCTGGCAGCCATCTGGACTGAGGCAAACTCTGCCAGCGTTTGGACTCTGTACATAAGAAACTCCGACCTGAAATGTTTTTATAGGCTTAAAAGTTTCGGGGAAAACATTTCTTGAGAAGTTTCTGTAAGAAAAGAGCATTTATTTTGGTTCCGTGTCTGCTGGCAGGTTGTCTAGCTCTGCACCCTCCCCAACTCCCATGCCGCCCCCTCATCCTCAGCTCTTTGTTCTAACTGGGCTTTCCAGCCTCTGACCAGCAACTTGGGCTGAGAGCCATTCCGAGAAGCGGGAAGGCTCTCAGAACGCTTCTCTCTGCCCCAGCACCGCGTGTCCGCAAGACTGGGCAGCCCTCTGTTGGCGGGGGCAGGCCCCAGCCCGAGTCGGGCCAGGACAGGGGCCTTAGCCGGCGGGGGCTCCTGCCAGCGGAGACGCTCCCACTGGGAGTCTGAGTGGGAGGAGAGGGCAGGTTTTATGGGACTTGGAAAAAAAGAATGACAATCACTTAAAATATGTCACAAATTCCTTTCATGAGATGGACGGATCGTGGCCAGCCACACTCTCGGAGTGAAAGGGCGGGGAGAGGGCGGAGGCGAGGACGCGGCCTCCGCGCACGTCCAGGGGAGGCAGCTGTGCTGGGCTCTCGGCTTCTCCCCAGGGCCCTGCAGTCCAAGTCCTGGCGGGTCTTCAAACACCCGCTGTGAGTGCTGGTCCGGGAACCTCGCTGTGAAGCTGGAAAGATGTATCTTTGCTGCCTGAAGATCAAGCCTTCCGAGCAGCCCTATCACAACACAATGACACCCAGCTGCATTTTAATATGTGACTCCGTCTCTCTCTAAGCTACTTGTGACACAGGTTTGTAAAGCAACTCATTCAGTACAGTGTGCTGTCCCCTCAGTCATGTTGAGCTCTTTCAACCCCATGGACTGTAGCCCGTCAGGCTCCTCTGTCCATAGGATTCTCCAGGCAAGAACACTGGAGTGGGTTGCTGTGCCCTCCTCCAGGGATCTTCCCGACCCAGGGATCGAGCCACATCTCTTGTGTCTCCTATATTTGCAGGTGGGTTTTTAACTATTAGCGCCACCAGATACACCTATAATGACTGTTTTTGACATTGATGACCAATGTCATCTTCAAATAAGTTTTCTGCTAATAAAACTCTGTGATGAGAGAGAGACCTGAAGGGGGAGAAGGGGGCTTTGGAGCCCTTGTCAGCTCCCAGCCCAGGCCGCGTCCCTGGCTGTCCCAGCGGGTAAGCGCCTCTCACCCGCTCCTGCAGGTGTGGTCCCCTCTTCCTCTGCAGCCCCCACATCCTGGAGGTCCCCCCCGAACTCACACAGACCCTGCTCTTGAGTCTCGGAAACCGCCTGACCTGGGTTCCAGGTTTTTCATCTCAATGACTGATGAAGACTATCCGACCCCCGTCTAGATTCAGTGGAGGGTAACGCAGAGAGCCTTCAAAGGCCGCAGGTGGCCACAACCCCCAGGCACCTTCTAACATCCTCACCCCAAGCCTTCCAGCCCTGCTGCCCCTTGGCACCAACCACCATCCTCAGGTTTTGATGGTTTGATGCGGCAGCCCTCACGAGGCCACCAAGACACTCACCTGAAGACCCCCTGCCCCGCCGTCCTGCTGTGTTACAAGCAGGGCACGCCTGAGTTATCTGTAACCTGGAGATAGCCGCCCTGCGCAGGGGGTGCCGGCTGGGGCCGAGCACAGGAGTCAGCGCCTGAGGTCCGTGCATCTGGCACAGGCTCCGCTTTCCGCCCGCACCAGGCCCTTCACACGCCCAGCGCTCCAGGCCTTCCTGGTCCTCCCCAAAGCCCTCTCACACTCTCCAGCCAGACAAGAGCATGGCTCTCCTCAGCCCTGGCCTTCCCTCCCCTTGTCAAGCAGCTTGGGGCTTTGCCATTTTCACCTGGAGGATACTGACTACAGAAGTACAGATTCCCTCTTGCACCACACGTACTTCTAAAGGCAAATTGTGCCCCACTGTGGTGACAGGAAAGAATGCAAACCAGGGAGCCTCACTGCCACGTGCCTGCTGTGACTGGCTCGAGGTCTGGCGGCAGCTGCAGGAGGGAAACCCACCAGGGATGGGCAGTTGCCTGGCTTCTCTGCTGCTGCTGCTACTGCTAAGTCACTTCAGTCGTGTCCGACTCTGTGTAACCCATAGACAGCAGCCCACTAGGCTCCTCTGTCCCTGGGATTCTCCAGGCAAGAGTACTGGAGTGGGTTGCCATTTCCTTCTCCAACGCATGAAAGTAAAAAGTGAAAGTGAAGTCACTCAGTCATGCCCGACTCTTAGCGACTCCATGCGCTGCAGCCCACCAGGCTCCTCTGTGCATGGGATTTTCCAAGCAAGAGTACTGGAGTGGGGTGCCATCGCCTTCTCTGCAGAACCCTGCATTTTGCAACAATGATAGGTTTTGTTAGCTTGTTAATTCCTTCAGACCAGGTACTGTGTTTATTATCTAATTTATTAATTCATTCATTTGCTCTTTATGCGTGTATAATACCCTCTCCAGCGTGGTAGGCAGACACTTTAATAGCACGAGAGTAACCCCTTTATGGAATATGATCACGCAGTTCAACATTTCGTTCTCACAAAGGCGATTACTCAATGAATCCCCCTCTTCAAACTTGCAACACTTTATAATAAGAGGAAATGTTTCTTCATTCCAAGTGTTTTCCAAAAGAGCTGGCAGTTGCCACGACAGACGAGTGATGTAGGTAATTATATAAGTGCACTGTTGTGCTAGGGTGGAAACAAACCTAAGAAAGAATAATACAGTAAAAGGAAACCTGAAGTCAGAAGACCAAAATTCAAATATCGTTTCTCCAGGGACCAGTTAAGTTGCTAGCTTCTCTGGAAGTCAGTTTCCTCATCTAGGAAACAAGGATGACGTAATCTCCTGCCTCTCACGGATGTCACGGAAATGAAATCAGAAAGGGGGTGAGCACACCTTGAGGACAACTTAGGGGCAGGAAGCTCACTGCAGGGAGGTGAAACCTGGGCGGAGAGCAGCTCACCGAGCCACCCACTCGCTCCATACCACTGCTCAGGGTATTTCCAAATCCTGGTTTGCAGCTGAGCCTGGATAACTGCTATCCTGTCTGGATCTAGCATGTGCTGGTCACAGTCAAGACCCCAAGCACACAGAAGTGGCCTCTCATTCTACAAGGGTCGACTTCCAAATGGCTGTCCAAATGACGGAGGGCAGCTCTCCCCATCTAGGGCCATCCCAGAGCACAGAGGAAACCCAAGGCCTCTTGCTGCCAGGCCTGGGAGGACCAGGCAAATAACCTGAGATTACTCCCCCTGACCAGCACGGGGCGGACGCCCCTCCAAACATGAAAGGATCTTTCGTTTCTGGAAATGAAATTTCCCCTTCTCACGGTGGGTAGGGGTTCTTACTGAATGCTCCCAAACCTCAGCACTCTGAGTGCTCACACAGCTTTGCCATATTTACACAACACTTGTGCTGTTTAGTTACTTAATAATTTTCTCTGAATTAATTTTAAATGTAATCCTTAAAAAAAAAAAAAAAAAAAAAAACTTGTCCTTATCCTAAGTAAAATGAATAACATCATAGGCTTAATATATTTGATGTATTTTTTCTATTACACATTCAGACAAATACATGATAACTATGTAATGAATAAATTAAAACATGTCTGTCCCTCAGTTCTGTTCAGTTCAGTCGTGTTCGACTCTTTCCGACCCCATGGACTGCAGCACTCCAAGCCTCTCTGTCTATCACTGTCTCCCTGAGTTTGCTCAGATTCATCCATTGAGTCAGTGATGCCATCCAGCCATCTCATCCTCTTGTCGTTCCCTTCCCCTCCTGCCTTCAATCTTTCCCAGCATCAGGGTCTTTTCAAATGAGTCAGTTCTTCGCATCAGGTGCCCAAAGAATTGGAGTTTCAGCTTCAGGATCAGTCCTTCCAATGAATATTCAGGACTGATTTCCTTTAAGACTGACTGTCCCTAGGCTACCTAAAAAGTCTCAGGGTTTCAATCTGGGAACACCGCTTGAAAGAACCCGGTTTGCCTTTGGGTAAAGGCGAGAGGGAGTGGCAGGGCCCTGACACCCAGCGCTGGAGCGCCTCTGTCCCCACCCCCATCCCGGCACAGCGAAGGACCAGACTTCGCAGAGAAGTTCGCTGAAGGAACGTCTCCATCTAGTGGCAGAGACCTCTCATTACAGCCGGAAGGCAGCTCTGGCTGAAAGGCGCCAGGGGGTTCCTTTCGGGGTGACGAAAAAGTTCTGGAATGAGAGTGCGGATGGCTGCTTACGTCACTGAATATAAATACTAAAACCTTGTACAAAGTGTACAAATTGTACACTTTGGAGGGACGAATTGCCTGATAAAAATTACATCTCAATTTTCAAAAAAAGAACGATTATGGGAGGATTCAATATGAACAGGAAGAGAAAAATTATATTATCTGAAGCGTGGCAGTGAGGGCGTCTTTTTCTTCGTTGTCTTGGGGATGTGAAGTTTACATCCAGAGGCCACAAGTCTTACCAGAAATCGATTCTTTCATTTGTTTGTAAACCACGGCTATAGCTCCTATTAAACACAATTTTCCCATGATTCCTTTAGCTGATATTCTAAAAAGTTGTCTCTTTTTAAGGCCGTTTCACCCTAAAAAGTGCTTTCAAGCTGCAATTACACAGATCTGAAATGAGCAGCCTGTGCCTTCACGTTCACTTCACAGTGGAGTTGGTGGGTGTGGTTAAATTATGATGTTTTATTCTAAGAGGCGGCTGGGAAACATCTGCTCCTTGATGGAAACCATGTGTTGTTGCAAGACACTACGTCAGGCAGTTTAACACGATGTATCCCTTACAATTACAAGTGCTAAACAGAACCCATTACAGAATTCCCACTCACGTTCTCGTCACACACCAACTCAAGAATCTTCCCCTGTAACTCGCAGGGGATTGATCAGTGCAATTATTTTGTAAAGGTCTTTGTCAGTGGATTCAAAATAACCAGAAACAATAATTATTATTATTTAGGATTCAAATGTTGATTTTCCAGCTGAGATGCAGCCTCAGCCTCACGCGGCTACAGGTGTGGATAGAGCAGATAGCAAACGCTTCTGTGTGCAGCACGTTTTCTGGGAGGGCCTCTTACCCTGCCGGGCATGTGCTCCCACTGCAGTGCGTAGGAAGGTGGTCCCAAGACCTCCAGACAAGCCAGCGTGAGCTCAGTTCCGCTCCAGCCACAGCTCACGTCCTCATGCCCTAAGTGGGTCTCCCTCACCGGGAAGCTTGAGAGAAGGTGCCTTCCCCAGCCCACCCCTTCAGAGGGCTTTGTTCCCAGCCCCCACCCCCAGAGGGCTTTGCTTGCCCTGCTGCTGCAGGAGCAAGGCAGCCCCTCCAACCTCAGCCAGAGCTGTCGGGACAGGCGAAGAAGCCAGGGTGGCGCCTGGCGACAGCTCTGACAGCCCCAACTCCACTTCACCCACCCCAGTCCTGCTTCCCCTCCTCTCTTCTCACATCTCATACCCCGAGGCCCGTGTGCACAGCCTATAATGTGCAGGATGAATTATTTAGCCCCAAATGTAGTTAGCTCTCAAGTTGAGAGATCCTGAGCTGGACTGGCCAAGGAAAAAGAGAGGAGACAATGAGCAAAATTGGTAATGAAATAGGGGCTTTCAGGAGAAACCATGCCGGAAATAGAGAAACGTTAAGATGAAATGGACAAATCCCTAGAAAGACACAAATGACCGCAACTGACTCAAGATGAAACAGACAACTGGGACAAACCTACAACAAGTAAAGAAATTCAATTGGTGATTTTAAGTCTTTCAACAAAGAAAACCTCAGTCCTATGTGGTTCAGTGGTGAATCCCATCATACATTAATACTTAGAGAAAAGCCATGAAATTAAAAGATGCTTGCTCCTCAGAAGAAAAGCTATGACAAACCTAGACACAGGTTGTTAAAAAGCAGAGACATCACTTTGCTGACAAAGGTCATTAGAGTCAAAGCTATGGTCTTTCCAGTAGTCATGTATGGATGTGAGAGTTGGACCATAAAGAAGGCTGAGCGCTGAAGAATTGATGCTTTCAAACTGTGATGCTGGAGAAGACTCTTGAGAGTCCTTGGACTGCAAGGAGATCAAACCAGTCCATCCTAAAGGAAGTCAACCCTGAATATTCATTGGAAGGACTGAAACTAAAGCTCCAATATTTTGGCCACCTGATGAGAAGAGTCGACTTATTGGAAAAGACCCTGATGCTGGGAAAGATTGAGGGCAGGAGGAGAAGGAAACAGCAGAGGATGAGAGGGTTGGATGGCATTATTGACTTAGTGGACACGAACTTGAGGAAACTCTGGGAGAGAGTGAAGGACAGGGAAGCCTGATGTGCTGCAGTCCATGGGGTTGCAAAGAGTCGGACACTACTTAGTGACTGAACAACAACTTCTGGAGAAGTTATATTAGGGATTTATATTTGATTATGACTCTTTGGGCTGTTTTGTAGAATGTGCTCTTGCATGAGGGGTAGTGTCAGTTTAAGGACCCCACAAGCCACTTGGCCAAACCGAATGGGTGCTGAGATAGTGATAACATGGAGTAGCTTCTATAGCTTCTACAGAATATAATACTTACAGCATACAAAATATGCATTAATCGACCAGTCATGTTATCAGTAAAGGTTCCAGTCAACATTAGGCTTTCTGTAGTTAAGTTTGGGGAGTCAATAGTTATACACAGATTTTTGACCGCACAGAGGGGTCAGAGTCCTGTTCTTAAAAAGTCAAGTGTACTATCTTCAAATAACCTGAAATGATATTAAGAGAATAATTTCGTGTACAATAGCATCAAAGAGGAATAAAGCACCTAACATTGAATGTAAAAAAAAAAAAAAGTTCAAGATTTATTCACTGAAAACTATAAAATATCACTGAGAAAAATTACAGAAAATTTAAATGGAGAGACATCCCACGCTGAGAGATTGAAAGATTCAATATTATTTATATGTCAATTCCCTACAAATTATAGAGAAACAGTGCAGTCATTATCAAAATCCCATCATATTTTTGTAGAAATTGACAAACTGATCCTAGTGAATATGTGGACATGAAAAGGACCTAGACTAGGCAAAACAATTTTGACAAAGAACAAAGTTGGAGAACTTACACTATTGGATCTCAAACTTACTAAAAAGCTACAGAAATCAAGATCAGCTGGTGTTAACATAAGGACAGACATAAAGATCAATGGAACAGAACTTGAAATTCTAGGATGTTCATGGTCTGTATCGTAAAATTTAACACAAAATAACATTTTAAAGAGTCATTGGAGAGAGATTTCTTCCTATTAAGGACTCTCTCAACCCCATAGCTTATTCTCACGTCTGTCTTGTGCTGGATTCAAAGCAGGGACCGGCGGGAGAGGACTCCAACCCAATTACACGTACGTGATTGTCTTGGACCTGCTTTTTAGAAACTCTCTCCAGCAGCTGTAATGGAAATTTGGTCATGAGATGAGAAGTAAATTAGGAGGTAATTTGTACATAAAATCATGTGGAATTCATGCAGGAACATTACTTCCTATCACACAACATTGTACTTTTTATTAAGAAAGTTTTCAGCTATGCAAAAATACCAGCGTTCCTGATATCCCTCTGATCAGGACAGAACCTACCTTGTTCAATCACACTTCCCATTCAGTAGAGTTGATTGTTTAGAAATAAATCCCAGGTATCATATTATTTCATCTGTAAATATTTCACCACACATCTTTATCACTGATGGGCGTGAGTCTGAGTGAACTCCGGGAGTTGGTGATGGACAGGGAGGCCTGGTGTGCTGCGGTTCATGGGGTCGCAAAGAGTCGGACACGACTGAGCGACTGAACTGAACTGATGATGTAAAATCAAATGTCTCATGTTCATTTTTCCAAAAATAACAGACTTTTCCGAGCAGCACAATCAACAGCACAGCATGCTGTGGCCAGGAGCCTGCTGTCCTGTGGGGACACAGCAGAGCCCGCAGAGCACCCCCTTCCATGGAGCGCACCGAGTCCAGCTCAGACCCAGGAAAGCGGACCTTCAGTCCATAACAAGGGTAGACTACCTGCCTCTAAATCTGATAAAGAGAAGTTTCAAATGAAAACCTCTGGCTTAGAGATGTGAATCAGTCACTCTATCTTTTCTCAACATCTGACTTGAAATAATAATTTAAAAAATTAAACCTAAGCCATGTGGGAAGGGATTCCCAGGTGGCTCAGTGGTAAAGAATCCACCTGCCCATGCAGGAGATGCGGGTTTGATCCCTGGGTCCAGAAGATCCCCTGGAGTAGGAAATGGCAACCCACTCTGTATTCTTGCCTGGAAAATTCTGTAGACAGAGGACTGGAGGGCTACAGTCTATGGGGTCGTCAAGAGTCAGACACGACTGAGCAGCTGAGCAGGCCTGCACACAGGAAGGCTGGGCATAGCTGCCTCCAGGCCGCCTCTCCCCACCGTAACAGACAGTGTGCCGGAATGATGCTGGGAGACCAGTGCTGCTGGCTCTGCCACTAGAGTCATCCCCTCGTGTGTGTGTGTGGGGGGGAGCACTACACTACTCTGGCCTAACCCAGGGAGCTCGGACTCTCTGCTCCCACGGGCGTGGCTGCACAGACAGCACTTTACTGTGGCTGGCCCAGGAGACCCAAGGGGATGCCACAACCTGCCCCTTTACAGGGGAGTAAGACCATAGAGAGAGCAGGGAGACTCCCCTGATCACCCAGCTGGCCTGAAGGGCCGAGACATGCTCCGGGGAAAGTCGCTGTTCCTTTCCCCCTCCCTTCCCTTTCCCTCTGGTTTTCTCCCTTTTCTGTATTTCAAGGCACTGGTCTTAGAGGAGTCCTGTGCTCACTGCCCCTTCTGTTTTGGTGAGTGGGACAGAGGGAAAGCTGGAGATGAAGAAAGCTCCTGTTAGTGGGAGAGCACTGTTGACATGTGTGGGGGTGTGGGCAGGGGGGAGGGGAGAGATTCCTGGGAGGAATGAGGGGAAGGGAGGGGAGAGAGGGGAAGGGAGAGGAGAGGGGAGAAGAGGAGGGGAGAGAAGGGGAATAGGGAGAAGAGGGGAGAGTGGGGGGAAGGAGAATAGGGGGAGGGAGAGGGGAG
>SJYA01002796.1:701630-734023 GCA_006410615.1 Neotragus moschatus | reverse complement strand
TACTTTGAAATGCAACAAAAAATAAAATGAATTTATAGATAGTTAGATGGACAGATATGTGATAAAGCAAATATTGCAAAATGTTAATAGTAGAATGTCAGTGGTGAGTATATGGATGTTTCTGATATAGTGCTTTCAACTTTTCTGTATATTTGAAAATGTTCATTATAAAATGGTGATTGAAAAAAAAATTAGGAGGTTAAAGTTTATTGATATTATAGGGAAAAGAACTGTTATGGAACATTTCAGAACACAGCTGTATCTGCTGTGAGCTCTGTGCCTGCCAGGTGGTTGGTTTCCCAACCAACCAACTTTTTGAGACAAAGAGTTATAAAGTAACAGACTTTGAGAGGAGATAGTGGGGAAACTGTGTGGAATCCGCAATGATTGAACACAGACCTGTTTTGATCAAAAGCTAAGGATGACATAGACCAAAGAAGAATCTTCTTGACATATTTCTGAAGAAAGAAGCCAATTTTTTTCCCTAAATTGAGGTTTTGGTGAAATTGAAGTGAGAGTTTTAGGATCCTGAGGCCAAGGGATGACCCTAGAGTCTTACCAATAGGTGATTTCAGACCAGAAAGGAATGGTCTTAGACTGGGGAGTATGTTGATAACTATCAAGAAAGATAAACCACCATAAACACTGAAGCTACAGAAAGCCCAGGTTGGCCTGCAAGGAATAAAACTGCTCTTGCTGCTGCTGCTGCTAAGTCGCTTCAGTTGTGTCCAACTCTGTGCGACCCCATAGACGGCAGCCCACCAGGGCCCCACTAACCCACAATGTGAAACTACTTTTTTCCCAATCCTTGTGGATCATACCTGGTCATTTGTACACTCTGGAAAAGTTTCTTTTTCATTTTAAAAAGTGGTCTGTGTTATACTATACTGAAAGGGCACTTGGGGGAAGGGAGCAGAATTGCTTAATACTAGGGAATTAACAGGAAAAAGACTCAGAATCAAAGGGGGAAAGTGATTTTTTCTAATAAGAACAAGAGAAAAAATTTTTCTAGTGAAATAAGTGGAGGTAGACCAACTAGTAAGTTACATAAAGAAGTACGCTTTGGACCCATCCCTTTTTATTTATATTTATTTATAGTTCCTTTTAAAAAAATATTTATTTGGCTGCATTGGGTCTTAATTGCAGATGCAGGGTCTTTCACCTGATAGTTGCAGTGCCCAGGGTTAGTTACTCTGTGGCAAGTGGGATCTTAGATCCCTGACCAAGGATCGAATTTGTGTCTGGACCACAAGGGAAGTCCCTCCGTGGATATTTCTGATCCATACCTCTCCTTTTTTCCCCTCCACCTCCACCCCAAGTCTTTCTGAACAAAATTACTGNGATAGTTGCAGTGCTCAGGGTTAGCTACTCTGTGGCAAGTGGGATCTTAGATCCCTGACCAAGGATCGAATTTGTGTCTGGACCACAAGGGAAGTCCCTCCGTGGATATTTCTGATCCATACCTCTCCTTTTTTCCCCTCCACCTCCACCCCAAGTCTTTCTGAACAAAATTACTGCAACATTCAAATTCAGAAAGCCAAGCTATCATATTAAGCTGGTAGTCATATTAAGTCATCATTAAGCTGATAGCCAAGCTATCATATTAAGCTGGGCCTTTTAGGTCTTCTAGAATTAAGGGAGACAGAGTAAAGGATTTAGTAGGTGAGAGAAAAGAAGAGTGCACTTACAGTTGGCTTGGCTGCTAGCCAGGTCATGATACCTCACACTGGAAACTGAGACTAGAGGAATATCGGAGAAAGAGGATACTGTAACGCAGTCAACTTAACCCCTAGATCAGAGCTTCATAAGCTTCTAGGTTGGGGGAGGAGAGGGTGAAAGTAGGCTTCATTAACACTGTGCTGAACTGACTCTAGACATACATCCCTTCTCTCAGTTCTACCATTTCCTCAGTGCCCTGCCTTAGCCAGAGATGGAAGCCAAGGAAACCTGCCAGGAGCAAAACATACAGTGATGAGCCAGCCTCAGGTGAGCTAAGGCCCCTTCCTTCCTTCCTGAAAATAGATCACTGTCCCCTAAATGTGGCCTTGTCCTCACTCCCAAGTCCAGGTGCTCCCTCTGATAAGGGATGCTTTTTTGGATGACAGACCATTTGTGGATTGTTTGTTCTTTTGTTATTTTTTGCTACTGAAAGCCTATGCTCCTTTTCTCCTCGTCCTCAAATACACACCAAACAGTAACAGCCTTTCACTTCTGTAAACCTTCTCCCTACAAATTCTTTTCTTCTGCCTCTGTTTCCTGAGGGAACTATGAAATTTCCTCCCACAGCAGTAGGAACATGTTGTTTCAGGAGTCAGTGACATTTGAGGATGTAGCTGTGAACTTCAGTCATGAGGAGTGGCACTGTCTGACCCATGCTCAAAGGCACCTCTATAAAGATGTGATGTTGGAAAATTATGGGAACATGGTGTCACTCGGTAAGAACTTTCCCTGCACTTGGCTTAGTACTTTCTCCCTTCCTTTTTCTTTTCATTGCTTTGTTGATGTGTGTGGGGTCTCATAGTGAAAATCATAGCCCTTGTTCTTTATCATCAGCATCTTCCTCCCAAATTAGTTTTGAGTTGTCCCTATTTACATAGATAATTTCCTGGCTAATTTAGTTGCTGTTTTCTGATTCTCTGAAATGAAACTCTCTCTGAATAGAACAGAAATCCTTAGCTTCTGTTCTCCCTAGATTCTTGCCTCCTCAAGCCTCTCATTTTCCATTAAATGTTCTGTATCCATCGCCTAGTCATGAACTCCTTCCTAGTGACTGAAAGCAGGTTAGCCTTCCTCTACAAACTCCCATTCTCCTAAAAAGAACAGGGAAAATATAACCAACCAACAGTTTTCCAGAAACTCTTTCTTTGCCTTTCTGAGTATTGACTTCTGAGAAAGTCCTTCAACCTGTTTCATTTACAGGTTACCAGACCCCTGAATAAACCCTTTTCTCTGCCCAAATAAACATTTCTTTCCTATTTTCATATGTAAACAGAGGGATCAAGGTAAATGTTAGGACAATTTTTTGTTGCTATACACACTTATTCCTTCTTCCTTCTGTACAACCAGGATTTTCATTTTCTAAACCTCCTTTGATCTCCTGTCTGGAGCAAGGTGCAGAGCCCTATGTTCAGGATCAACAGGACTGGGAGTTCCTGAGCTGCTCCCATCCAGGTGAGTGCTAGAGAAGCTATCTGTCCCCTTGTGTGTTCCATGTGACAAATGGTTATAGAATGTTCTTAGTGGTGGTCCATCCATCCTCAATGCCCCAGAGGAAATCTATTTAGGAAATCTTAAAGGCAAAGAAAACATACTATTTGAGTAATTATTCTGTCATTATCTTATTGGCTCTTTGCAACATATCTAATAGAATCAAGTTCTTGCAAAAAGGCTCTGACAATTTACCTGCCCTCTGTGTATCATTTACTGCAATGCTCAGGGAACATTGCTTTTCTGCCTCTGGATTTTAGGGGGTTTTGTTTGTTTGTTTGTTTTTTCAGGACCTTCCCTCTTTCGGAGTCCTGAGCCTTTGACCCTTGTCTTTTTGTATTCTCTCTTATTGTGAAGTTGGATACCTGCCACACTGACAGTGCTAACTTTTACCTCTTTCCTGGGCAGCAGTCTCATGTTGCTAACTCCTGATTTTTATTTGAATATTGCATTGTCATCTAGGAAGCAACACATCTAAAGTCAAACTCATCTCTCCCTCCAAGGCTGTCTCTTTATTAAGCTCTCCCTATTTCTATATCTGGTTCTACCTCTTTCTTACTTTTCTTTCCATTCCCTGAAACTCTTATGTAATGAGTCATGAAATATTACCAGCTCTTCATTTAAACTATTTTCTACCTTTATCATTCAAAAAAATTGTCCTTTGCTTACAGGGCAACTCTAGTTTCCCTATCCAAATACCTACTCTTCCATCCTACCTTCCATCTAAAAAGCATAATTGGGCAACTGTTATGTGCCAGATATTACATAAGGTTCTACAGATAGACAGTCAGATAAGATATGGGACCTGACTTCAAGAAGCTTGTTTTCTACTGGGGAAGGCAGATAGGTGAAGAAGTAATTATACAGTCCAGTATGATGGGAGTTACTGAGATATATAGATAAGGATAAGCTCCTCGTATACATAAACAGAGAGGAAAAACACCTAACTCTGACCTGGGGACCAAAAGACTGCAGGAGGAATGATAACTGAACTAAGTTATGTGGAATAAATGAGGTCATTTTGTTGAAGGAGGGGAGAGTCCTTCTAGGCAGAGGGGAATAAGAATGTGAACTGTGAATAGTTCAGTATGACCAGAACAAAGGACTTGCAGTAGCCAGTGGAGACACTACAGGAGCAGTGGACAGGGGCAAGATCATGACTGAATGAGTTTTTGGTAAACTACAGACCTTGAACTTTATTCTTATACTAACAGATAAGATAATTAAGTACTTATTTCAGTGTAGCAGGTGCTTTACATACATTGACTCATTTCATTATCATGGGTAACCTAGATCCCATTTTATTGATAAAAACAATGGGTCACAGAGAGAAGTTATATCATCCTCCCAAGTTGGCACAGTTGTTAGGTATCAGAACTAGGACAGTGAGCTGGGGCTCTTGACTGTACATTTTACTTCCTGTCTGGTTAACTATGGAGCACCATAGTTAACTTAAAACCGTGGTTTTAAGCTTAAAGTGTTAGCTTTAAGTGTTTAAGCTAAAAAATGATGTGATTAGATTTGGTTTTTAGAAGGAATAATCTAGAGGCAGTGTACAAGATGGATTAGAGAGGAAGCAGACTAAAGGACTTTTGAGGGGTATTGAAGTTAGCTAGTGAGAATGCACTAGAAATAGCCATGAAGAAGGGATAGAGTTAGGAGATAATAAGAGATAGATTTGGACTCTGGTTGCCAATAGTAAAAATTAACTCAAGCCAGCTTAAGCAAAAGAAAACAAATTTACTTATTATTCAGGGTGTCATGGAACTTAAGAGCAAGTATACAGGAGGCTTAAGAAGGGCTGGAATGCCATCAGGCCCTGCTCTCCAGCTGTCTTCTCTGCTACTCTGTGGGTCTGCTCCATTCTTCTTTGTTGGCAGATCAATCTCTGCTTGTCAGTCCCAGTGACAGAGCTTTCTATCCCCTATACAACACCCATATCCCAACACCACTCAAATTTAAGTGCTAAAGATCTATCCATCTTCAGAGCTGGGCCTTACCTGCTTTCATATCATGATTCCAGAGTTCATGAGGAGAGAATCTGGCCTGGTTTGGATCAGGTCTTCCCCAGATCTAACCTGTCCTACCCAAGAGGGCAGAGGTACACCACAGAAATATGGCTCTCCAAGGTCCACTGTCAGGAACAAAGCAGACAGATCCTTACAAAGGGGGCTACACTGGCACTTGAGCACCACCTCTGCAGCTCACTTCACCAGTAACATTTGTAAAATGTTAGTATTAGAATGAGTTGAAAATGATTTCCAGTTTCCTCTTTAGGGGCTTAGGTGTATGAAGTTATCATTTGCAAAACTAGGAGATTCTAGAACATGAGTAGACTTTGGAAGAATTTATGTCAGGTTTACTCAGTTTTGAATATCTTCATACTTTTCAGTGTTTCAGCCTCCTTTGACCTTTACCATAATGTTAGCAATTCTTCAAGCGTGAGAAAGTCATTTACTCTTCCAACAACTTACCATTGTTTCCCGTGTTCCAACTCACTTATCTCCTTTCCTCTGGACATCTGACATTTTTATTTTCTTGTTTAAGTATCAGCTGCCAAGACATGGGCTGAGAGTGAGAAGGCAAGATCAGAACAGGAGGTTTTTGAAAATGGAGAAGTATGCTGGGTGAAATTTAAAAGTCTCCTAAAAGTTGTTTCCCCAGATCCAGAGGTTGGAGAAGTTTGTGTACAAGATGTCAAATTAGAGAATCAATGGGAAATGCCTGTGAGGGAGAAACGGAGAGAAGAGAAAGAAAGCTGTGAGAAAGTGACTTTCAGGAAAGGAAAGAACCAGAAGGGACTTAGAAAACACTTCAGTCCAAACTCAGAATGTATTCTGTATGGAGTTCTTACGGAAAAGAAACAGCATGAATGTACCCAATGTGGCAAAAACTTCAGTTGGCATTCTGACTTAATTCTCCATGAGCGAATTCACTCTGGTGAGAAACCCTATGTGTGCAATGAGTGTGGGAAAGCATTTAAGACCAAAAATCAACTTTTCATGCACCAGATAATCCACACAGGGGAGAAACCCTTTAACTGTACCCAGTGTGGGAAGGCCTTCAGTAGTAGATCCGCTCTTTGCCGACATAAAAAAACCCACAGTGGGGAGAAGCCACACCCGTGCGGTGACTGTGGGAAGGCCTTCAAGACCAGGTACTGTCTCAGGATGCATCAGATCATCCACACAGGAGAGAAGCCTTACGAATGCAGTGACTGTGGAAAGGCCTTTCAGTTTAAGCATTCCCTCATCATTCACAGCAGGAGCCACACTGGGGAGAAACCCTATGCATGTGAGGAGTGCGGGAAGGCTTTCAGTGGGAGTTCAGACCTCATCAAACACACAAGAGTCCACACTGGGGAGCGACCTTATGAGTGCAATGAGTGTGGGAGGGCCTTCAGCTGGAGCTCAGACCTAAGCAAACACAGAAGACTCCACACTCAGGAGAAACACTGTGGGTGCCCTCAGTGTGGAAAAGCCTTTAGCAGCGAAGCAGAGCTCACCAAACATAGAAGAATCCACCCCAAAGAGAAGCTTTACAAGTGTAAGGAATGTGGGAAAGCCTTTCATCATAACTGTAAATGTCGGGCTCATGAACGAGGACACACCGGGGATAAGCCCCATCGATGTGGGGATTGTGGGAAAACTTTCCAAGATCAACACTGCCTTACCATCCATCAAAGAATCCACACCGGAGAGAAACCTTATAAATGTTCAGAGTGTGGTCGAGCTTTCAGTGGGAAATCAAACTTGACCAATCATCAGAGAATCCACACCGGAGAGAAGCCTTACAGGTGTGAGGTGTGTGGGAAGGTCTTTCATCAGAGCTCAGTCCTGAGACAGCATGAAAGAATCCACACGGGTGAGAAGCCATTTACCTGCCATGAGTGTGGCACGTCTTTCCGTCAGAGCTCAGCCCTGATTGGACACAAGCGAGTTCATACTGGAGAGAAACCTTATGTATGTGAGGAGTGTGGAAAAGCTTTCAGAGTGAGCTCAAATCTTACTAGACATAAGAAAAGAAAACACAGAGTGTGGGAAACCCACAAACTTGGGGAGAGTGGGAAATCTCTCTCTCTGGTAACTGGTTCTCAGACCTTTTCATTCATCAATATTTTGACCACCAACACCTGAGAGTAGTGATTCTGGTGTTTACACTTTCTCATTTCTCCTTCTATTTCTTATACTGATCCCTGTTGTCTCCTGTGTTGGTTCTTCCTGGTTCCCTGACCTCTCTAATTGTGAGATCTCCCAAGCTTTTGTCCTTGACCTTCCCATTCAGTGTTTCTTTGGTGAGCACATTCACTTCCAAGGTTTTGTCTATCAATAATAGTACTGTAATACTACATACTAGTGCCCTACACATGCCAGGCACTGTCCTTTACAGTTTTAAATCATTTAATCATACAGTGTCCCTGTGGGATGAGGAAATTGAGGCATAAAAAAAATTAAGAAACCTGTCGCAGATCCTGTAACTGGTAAATTCTAAACAAATGCCTGCTGAATGCTCAGACTTCTCTGAGCAGTTTCTGTAATCCTGTACCACATTTCTTGAATGTGAGGCTATACTTCAGTTTATCACAGAACATTTTTTTCATTAATAAACACTGATCACTTTTAGTAAGTATTTTTATATTTTTTGGCCACAGTTCTCAGTTCCCTGACCAAGAACCAACCCTGTGCCCTTAAGTGGAAGTAAGGAGTCTTAATGACTGGATCACCAGGGAAGTTCCAGCAAATTTTAAATTAAAACTTAAATGGTACTCTTCTATATAGATTCAGAATTTCTGAGATTCAGCAGAGGAAGGAAGACAAGGCAAAGGCAAATTTTTTTAGTTACAAATAAGTAGAAGTCAAGTGTGAGCTTCCCAGGTGTCACAGTGGTAAAGAATCCACCTGCCAATGCAGGAGATGCAAGAGATGCAGGTTCAGTTCCCGGGTCAGGGAGATCCCCTGGAGCACAACATGGCAACCCACTCCAGTATTCTTGCTTGGAAAATTCCATTGACAGAGGAGCCTGGTAGACTATAGTCCATGGGTTTGCAAAGAGTTGGATGTGATTGAGTACACACAGGGAAGTCAAGTGTACACAGCTCAAGTGGAAGTTTACGTATGGAAAGAGCGTGAAGGCTGTCCCACTTTGCTATAAATGTACTAAAAGTTCTTCAAGGTATTGATTTCTTAAATATTTGTTTTATCTATCTGCATGACATATGAAATACTCTTTCACAAGGATTAATAAATGTATATCTTTAAGTCTTTCAGTGTCTCTTAACATCTATCCTTTCTCTTTCAAATGTTACAGGTTATTACTTCAGACAGAATTAAATACACATGCAATAAGGCTAACAAAATGGCAACCCACTCCAGTATTCTTGCCTGGAAAATCCCATGGACAGAGGAGCCTGGTGGGCTACAGTCTGTGGGATGGCAAGTGTCAGACATGACTGAGCAACTAAACCACCACATTCAATAAGGCTACTAAGATAGAAATTAAAAATCCTAGAAGAAGATGCAAGTATGTGTCAGTTAACCTAATGACCATAATTCAGAATTAAATTTAGTTCTAAGTTCCCTGACTGATCAAGAAAGAGATGAGCAGTGGGTTACCCAGTATTTGTCAAAGGTGTTTTACAAGCTAATGTTTATTTTTAAAGTAACAAGTTTAAGAAATGCTGGCTAGGTGGAGATTTTTCTTCCCTTAAAGACTTCTCAGGGTTTGTAATATGCTGATGTCGTTTCTAAATCTTAAACAAAGGAACTGTAAGAAGCATCACTTTCCCAAAGGGAAGGACAAAAAGAATCCTGTTTGGAGGAGCACCTTCATGCCCTCTTGTTTCACAGAAAACATTTTGGGAAATGGTTACACCTTATCTAATTGGACAAAGAGTCCAAGATATACAATTTTCTAGTAGCAAATTGCAAAGGGAATTACATGGCTTATTACTCAATAGACAGATTAAACATTGGTCTTTAGGTTCAGTGTCTACAGTAAATTAGAGCATGTTCCTTATATAGGCATTTCTTATATAGTTTGAACATTTAGGCTCTAACTCTAAAATTGTTTCTATGGAAGATGAAACTCTGTATATGTGGCTTTCAGATGATACAATGTGACTTAAGAACAGAGTTCAAGATGTGTCTGGAGGATTCCTAGTGCTTTTCCAGTCTTTTTTGAGAATGAAGACCCCTTATTTAATGATGAAAACTTTTCACCAACACCCTCTACCTCATGCATACACGTACTACAAGTAGTTGTACTTTAATGCTCGATGGCAAAATGTTGTCATGTTCTCCAGAAATCTGAGGTTTCATTAATTACAACAGCATATATGCTTTTGTATATATGTATATATACATGTATATACATGTTCAGGATGTTTATTTTACCTGCAAATTATGACGTGCATTTAGATTTTGGACTCAAAAGTCCTTAGCCTATCATGAGAACCCTCAAGTGCATCCTTTCATGTCGCTTCTTTAGTCCATCTTCTAACAGAATCTGGCGGAGTTTCAATTTCAGTTTAAATTCTGGACAATCCTGGAGTGTTGCTGTTTTGTTTTATTGACTGCAGAGTCATATCTTTCAAATACCGGTTAACTGAAGGAGGTGGCAAGCCTGACATCCCATTGTGAAAGTTGAGCAACCTTTGTATTGAGCCCAAATAGAGTAGACTTCATCCTCATGAGTCCATCTTCAACATGACCATTGTCTCCCTAAAATAGCCCTATGCTCATGACACCTGGCTTTATTTGTTTTTATTGAAGTATAGTTGATTTACAATATTTTGTTCACTTCAGGTGTACAATTGCCTTTAAAACTCCCAACTGACTCTCAGTCCTGCAGTAAAAATCCCCAAATTACTAGCTCAAACTCCAGGAATCTTNACATGACCATTGTCTCCCTAAAATAGCCCTATGCTCGTGACACCTGGCTTTATTTGTTTTTATTGAAGTATAGTTGATTTACAATATTTTGTTCACTTCAGGTGTACAATTGCCTTTAAAACTCCCAACTGACTCTCAGTCCTGCAGTAAAAATCCCCAAATTACTAGCTCAAACTCCAGGAATCTTTTGATATTTCTTTAACACTGAAAAGGAACATCATGAAAAAACGCTGAAGAAGTTTTGGATATTTTACCTGTGGAAAAGTCAGCACATTTTAAAAGAATCCTAAAGTGAGGTGACAGAGAAGGCGATGGCAGCCCACTCCAGTACTCTTGCCTGGAAAATCCTATGGATGGAGGAGCCTGGTAGGCTGCAGTCCATGGGGTCGCTAAGAGTCAGACACGACTGAGTGACTTCACTTTCACTTTTCATTTTCATGCATTGGAGAAGGAAATGGCAACCCACTCCAGTGTTCTTGCCTGGAGAATCCCAGCGACAGGGGAGCCTGATGGGCTGCCGTCTATGAGGTCGCACAGAGTTGGACAAGACTGAAGCGACTTAGCAGCAGCAGCGGTACCAAAGTGGGGTGAACGCTCAGTCACTCAGTTGTGTCTGACTCTTTTTAGACCCCAGGGACTGTAGCCCGCCAGGCTCCTCTGTCCATGGGATTTGCCAAGCAAAAATTGTAGACTGGGTTGTCATTTCCTCTTCCAGGGAAATTAGGATAGACTCGACTCTGCTGTATAGTTGTAAATTTCGGGAAATGTTTGTATGCCCTCAGGTCAAGAAAAGATTTTTCAAATAAGGAGCCGAAAAAAGACAGATTTTGATACTTTTCTCCATTCCCATCCTATAAGTATTTCCAAATTAGAGAAGGACACGAAGTGAGCTGAGAGAAGCTGGAGAAAGGATAGTGACTATTTTGAATAAAAATTAGTCCCTCGGAGGCACTGGAAGGATCTATATTGAATTGCAGGGCATTCCCAGGAATCTAACATCCAGTCATTTGTTTGTAATAAGGATTGTATGCATAAAAGCACTTTTTGTTTGTGTTATTGTTGTATCCTCAGGGCCTAGAATGATGCCGAAAATATACTGGCCGCTCAAATAGATAGACTGAAAAACAATGTATAGACTAACAGATTATTTGAGCGCATGTTTTCCATTGAGCATTGTTCTGGGGTAGTTACCTATGCTGCTGCTGCTGCTAAGCCGCTTCAGTCGTATCCGACTCTGTGCGACCCCATAGATGGCAGCCCACCAGGCTCCCCCATCCCTGGGANGCCCACTCATTCATTCAACAAATATTGTTCCTGGGCACCCGGGCGCTAAGCTGTACACTGAGTATTCAGTAGAAACATTTGATCAGTGCTATCCTCACCCTCAGAACTACCAGGGAAGGCAAACATTCATCAGGTAATTATAACTCAGGGTTGTAAATGCAGGAGGGCTACTTTCACATTTAGTTGGAAGAGCTAACTTAGCGTAGATCTGGAAAGGCCTGGTTGGAAGAATTTATGAATACATTGAGGAATGTCCGTTGGAGTGAGACAGACCTGGTGAGAAGTGTAATAGGGAAAGTTTGGGTGGAGGGAGGCCAGGGTCAAGATTGAACCTGCAACCCCTTTCCTCCAACAGGCCCTCTCCTGGAGGGAAGACAGAGATTCATGAAGAAGTGAGATATGGAAGCAGAGAGAAAGAAGTGAAGGAGAAAGGATCTCCATGCAGAAGAAGAAAATTCAGGTAACTTTCAAAGAAGAGTCTTTTGTCTCTAATCCAATTAAGTTTATGTGGAAAAATTAATATTTAGAAAAGCAATAAACATATCTAAGGGTTCTACCCAGTTCCTCTCTAAAAAACAGATATTAAAAAGAAATGAAGCAAAAGATTCTTGCTACATAGAAAGGAGACAAAATATGACATCATTAAAAAGATGTTGTTCAAGAGGTGTTTGCCATCAGGCCTACAGGTTGATTCCCTGTGAAACATTAAGCAAAAAAAACACAGAACCGCTTCAGTATACAGAAAATTTCGACAAAGTACTACTTTTATGCTTAGAGAAAAATAAAATTTCTTACATAAATTGATATTACATAGGTGTTAAAATGTATTAACATAAGAAGACTGTTGGCAAAATAACAAAGGAGTGTCCCATTCAAAGAGCTTTTGAAATTTGGGAATTTATATTTGGGGGTTGGGAGAGAGCAGGAAATGTGCAATTAGTTAGAAAAGCACTACTGTTTCATTTAACATGATTATAAAAACACCATCTGTTTGTAGAGTAAGATCAAGGACACCATGATTTCTATTTGGAAACTTGTGAAAAGTTCAAATGCGCACTGAACTTTTATAAGAAATGAGAAGGAAATAATAAGCAATACACCTGTGACTGTTATTTAGACAAACCAAGTAACAAATATTCGTGCCCCAGTACTGTCAGACAGAGAAGCTAGTTATCACAAAGGCATGAAACTGTCAAAAGTCAGGAGAATAACAGGTTCCGCTTTCCCTCAAGTAGTTAGTAAATTTCTCAGGTGCGCATTCAGACATGCTCAAAACTTTGCCTGTTTCTTAGTTTCTGACAGTTTTCCTTTAATGATCTAGCCTTCCCCTACTTTCTTCCTTAGGAAACCCCAGACAGTTTGCAAATTCGTAGCTAAAGAGAGGTGGAGACGCGGGGAGATCAGGCAGTCTGGAGCTCGCCTACGCCCAAGATTCAATTGCCCTGCCAGTAATTCTCGGGCTATCTCCCTTCTCCCAAAGCAGTGAAACTAGAAAATCCACCAGAGAGAGTACTTTTCAAAATTCCAGCTGCTCTCCCAGATTCAGAAACTCGCCCACACCAGCGAGGACAAACGTCCAGAAAATAGCTTCTCAATTTCTTTCATCTTCATTCGTAACTGTTTTTTCATTATGTTATGCTAATCTCGATCAGCTCCTAAAGTTAATCAATTGCCTCCAAAATTTCCATCTCACTGGATCATCCAATCGAATAAATTAGAATTTTGAGGCATTTAGGAATAGTGGACGGCTTTTTGATCAATGACAACTAACTAACTCATTTACTCATTTTTTGTAAACCATTAAAATTTACATCATTTGTCATTTTGAGCTTGGAATATCAAAACCATTGCAGGACTTCTAAACCGAAAATGTTTCATATGAAAATTAAAAGTTAGCTTGCCTACACTTCTAAAGTTTCCCCTATGCGGGCACACTGGTAGTATAAATACGAAAACTAACTACCTTTTCCCTGACCGGGAATCGAACCCGGGCCGCGGCGGTGAGAGCGCCGAATCCTAACCACTAGACCACCAGGGAAGGTGACAGTCGCTTCTCAGGAAAAACCTACGAGGCTAATGCTTCGTAGATCTGAAGTGGCACTGTACCAGGATCACTTTCGTTTGTACAAAGACCTCTCGTCTGCAGCTACCAATAAAATATGGAAAAGAGAAAGATGTGGCAACGCCGAAGAAGAAGAAATCGGGGCATGTAGCTTCATAGAGTCTCTTTCCCTGTGCCAGACCTGTGGATTTACTCAGGAATAAATTGTAAATTTAACGAAGTCATTACAGCAGTTCTTAAAACATTAATTTGTAATTGTCTTCTCTTTCTCCTTATAAATTGGTGAGCCATTGGAAGATGAAAGTCCTTTTAAATTTTATCTTTGACTTCCTCAAAGTGCTTATCGTAATGTTTATCAAATAAGTAGTGACGAGAAGAGCGGAGAATAAAGTCATTACACATTATTTAAAAGCCACGTGGGCGGAGCCGAAATAGCTCAGTTGGGAGAGCGTTAGACTGAAGATCTAAAGGTCCCTGGTTCGATCCCGGGTTTCGGCAGGCGAACTGGTCATTTTAATGTTTATTAAAATATTGAATGTACTAATGTAAACAAAATACACGCAGAACCAAAAAATAGACGACTTTTTTCGCCAAAATTCATAAAGGAAGACACAAGGGGATTGTGCAAAAAGACGATTCTTTCAGTCGGAGAAACCTGGGGATGGACTTCTACATTTCATTAAATGGAAGTAGTTCCAAATGTGCTAAAGGAAAACCACTTTCCCGTCTTTTTTGTAATATTTAGTGTGTATCTTTTTTCTTGGTTCGGATTCTGTTCCATTTATGCTATGCTCCTTTTTCTTCAAACCTACACCTTCTTCATTCCCATGGAATTAGTCCAGCAACCCTAAGCCAAAGCCAACGGGACTCCACTTTCTCCCGTTCGTTTCTACTTAATGATTCCCCCTTTCCCCCTAATTTTATTCTCTGCCAGATTCTAATGCAAAGGAGACCAGTCTCCCAAGTAGATATGAAAAAGAGAAGTTTAATATGAGGAATATCAATTACCTTTTTTTCTCGACGTCATTTTCCTTCAGTAAAAATGTATTGAATAAGTGGACTCCTATGCAATTCTGAAGAGAAAGAGAGAGGTAAGACAGGAGAACTGAAGAAAGTTTCCTAGAAAATGAAGTCATCTGAGTTGAATTGAAGAGATGGCTCCTGGCTGGAAGAGAGAGAGAGGGGCAGGGTGCCTGGTAAACTGAGCCAGAGCCTTGAAAGAAAGAAGAGTCAGGATACTCCTGTGGTTTCCTTTTTCCCTATCTGCTAATTTTCTGGTTCTTCACATATTCCAACCTCTTCCTACTCAGAGGAAAAGTTTTCCCACATTTACAAGGTTAATTAATACTCCAGCTGAACTTTTGACAACCTTCTCCTAAATTCCATTCTACCCTTGTGTCTTAATCTCTCTCCCTCTTACCTGCCTCTCTTCAGACTACAAAATGCCTAATCCTCATCTTTAGACAAGAAGAAAACACACCCTCCTGTCTTGCCCTCAGGCTTCTTCCCCAGAGGCTTTCCTTCCACTCACCACCGAACGTGTCAGGAACAGTATTTGTCTCTGCTTCCTTGCCTTAATTGCTCATCAACTTATGTCTGCCTTCCGATCATAAGAAAGCATTACCATCAGCCACTCAAGTTTCTAATGCTTTGGCTTTTTCCCCCCCTAAACTTAATTTTGTGCAGAATGCAAACTATTGACAACTCTTCCTTCATGACACAGCCTTCCTTGGACCTTTTCTCCTCTGTACTCTCTGGCTGCTCTGTTTCCATCTTCCCTCTCCCCAACTTCTAAGGACTCTTTAGAAATGGCTACTTCTCAGTGTTCGGGCCTCTGTCTTTTTAAAATTTTAACTTTTAGATGATTGTAAGTTCACATTCAGTTATAAGAAATAATGAAGAAAGATCTCATGTATGCTTTACTGAGTTGCCCCCAATGGTGACACATAGCAAAATTATAATGCAATATCAGGATATTGATATTGATAAAGTCAAGGTACACAACATTTCCATCACCACTAGGGTCCTCAGGTTGCCCTTTTATAGCCGCTGACCTCTTATTCCCCCCACCCCAAAATCTGGCAACCACTAATCTGCTTTCCATTTCTACAACTCTGCAATTTCAAGAATGTTATATAAACAGAACCATATATACAATATAATCTATTGCGACTGGCTTTTTGCACTCACTGTAATTTTCTGGAGATTCATCCAAGTTGTTGAATCTTTCATAGTTCATTCCTTCTTATTACTGAATAGTATTCTGTATATTATTCACCACACTTTGAACATTCTCCATTAAAGGACATTTGGGTTGTTTCCAGGTTTCTACCAGTATGAATAAATATACTGTAAACAGTTGCCGATAATTTTTATGTAAACATAAGTCATCAGTTCTCTGGGATATATGTTCAGCAGTGCAACTGTTGGGTAGCATGGTACTTGCATATTTAGTTTTTAAAGAAACTGACAAAGTGTTTCCCAAAGGGGCTGCACCATTTTACATTCCTATCAGCAACATAGATACCCTCATCAACCTTTGGCATTGTTACTAGTTTTATTGTAGCTCTTCTGATAGGTATCTAGTAACATCTCCTTGTGGTTATAATTTGCACTTCCCTAGTGGAGAAGGCAATGGCACCCCACTCCAGTACTCTTGCCTGGAAACTCCCATAGACGTAGGAGCCTGGTAGGCTGCAGTCCATGGGGTCGCTGAGAGTTAGACACGACTCAGTGACTTCACTTTCACTTCTCACTTTCATGCACTGAAGAAGGAAATGGCAACCCACTCCAGTGTTCTTGCCTGGAGAATCCCAGGGACTGTGGAACCTGGTAGGCTGCCGTCTGTGGGATCGCACAGAGTCGGACATGACTGAAGTGACTTAGCAGCAGCAGCAGTGGCTAATGATGTTGAAAACTTTTTCGTATGTGTATTTGCCATCTATGTATCTGCTTTGGTTAAATCTCTCTTCAGATCTGCCGTCCAGTTGAGGAAGAACTTTTGTGTACAGGTTTTTGAGTGAGAAGTTCCTAAAAATAACTTGAAGTTCAGACCTGTTGCACATCTGCCTTGGATTATACACTTGTCAGGTAATGCAATATAATGAAGCAGTACTTATAAAAGGCAATATACCTTACTGTTTCAGGGAAGGCCGATTGCAGAGTGGAGAAATCCCCAGGATAATAAGTCATTAAGAAAAGTTTCTTCCAGTATGCCTGACTGCACCACCCTACCTCTGTGTGCAACGTCTAAAGATAAAGCAAAAGTGTTAAAAAAAAAAAAAAAAAAAAAAAAGCCCAGAATGGAGTCATTTATGCTAAGGCTCATTGTCACCAAGCCCAGACTTAATTAGCATTTTTGCCCGCCTGGAAATGTAATGTAAAACCAATCAATCAGAAATTACCTGATCAGTACTAGTTAGATAATCTAGCTCCTGCCATCCTCTAAAGGAAAGAAATTTAGCAATAACTAGTCATCTTTTTTCCCTAATATAACTTCCTCGTTCCTGCTCACTTCTTTCTACTAGAGCCTTCCATTTTATACAGCTCCTCCGAGCTCCTTCCTATCTGCTAGGTTGGATGCTGCTCCACTGGCATCGATTTTTGCTCAAATGAAATATTTTTTAAAATTTAAGATGCCTCAGTTTCTCTTTTAACAGCAGTATGCGCACCGCCCTGAAATCGGGTGGTTGGCCGTGTGTGAGAATAATGCTGAGGAAAAAATGATTCTTTTTTTTTTTAAGAGAGAATCCTTTAAAGGGAAGGTAAACAAAAGAGACCGGGTCTCGTCGGATGTCCGNGTTTCTCTTTTAACAGCAGTATGCGCACCGCCCTGAAATCGGGTGGTTGGCCGTGTGTGAGAATAATGCTGAGGAAAAAATGATTCTTTTTTTTTTTAAGAGAGAATCCTTTAAAGGGAAGGTAAACAAAAGAGACCGGGTCTCGTCGGATGTCCGGGCAGAACTCCAGGCACTGCTCGCAGGCGCGGTCCCACTGCCGCCCAGCACGGGGAGTTTGACCTGCTCCGTGTCCGGCCTGGGCCGGGTCCCCCCCTCCTTAGACAACCTGGTACCCCCGGGCTCCCCCGGGAGCCCCATGTTGGTGCCGGGCCCAGTGCGGACGCCCGCTCTACACAGCGCCGGAGTCCCGAACCCCCGGGCACCCACGATCCGCCGACCTCAGCCTCCCAAGAAGCTGGGATTACAGGCGCGCGCCACCGAGCCCGGCGCGGGGAAACGAGGCGCTGCGGGCCTGGAGGCTGCGGCCGGCTACCCTGCAGTGATGAGCGGCGGGACCAGCGTGGCGACTCCCCTGTTCCCAGCTCACTACCCCCTCAAGATTGCTAGAAGGAGCTCAAGAGACGCAGAAAGCAAGGGCAGAGGTGTGAATATGCTTCTTTTACTGTGTTGTCCTGGGAATCTTTGCATAAACGGCCGTAAATTTATCAGAGTCGCGTTGAGCTTTCTTCGCAAATTTCAATGCGCGTACAAAATCACAGANACCCCCTCAAGATTGCTAGAAGGAGCTCAAGAGACGCAGAAAGCAAGGGCAGAGGTGTGAATATGCTTCTTTTACTGTGTTGTCCTGGGAATCTTTGCATAAACGGCCGTAAATTTATCAGAGTCGCGTTGAGCTTTCTTCGCAAATTTCAATGCGCGTACAAAATCACAGAGGGATCTCGCCAAAATACAGGTTCTAATGCTGTGGATCTGGAGGTGAGCTCTGAGATTCTTCATTTCTAAGAAACTCCCAGGTGTGGCCAATCAATGGCCCGTGCGGCAAATGACGAAGTTGTTGACGCTCTGAAACCTCATGGTTCCACACTCTTATTTAACAGTGACAGCTTTATATTAGAACATTACAGAGAAAAATAAGATACCCACAGTTGTGCCCTCCCAAACGATCGTAGGCGTCCACCTCACTATCCCCCACCCTGCACCCTTTTTAGTTCCCGCCCTTCTGCATGCATAATTTTTTGCCTGGTTGAAACCTTGACGTCTGTACAGTACCATATTGGATGTATTCGTTTGCTGCTTTGTGGTAAGTAATAAATAAATGCACTATGTGTGTTAGTTGCTTAGTCGTGTCCGACTGTGCGACCCCATGGACTGTAGCCCGCCAGGCTCCTCTGTCCACGGATTTCTCCAGGCAAGAATACTGGAGTGGGTTACCATTTCCTTCCCTAGGGGATCTTCCTGACCCAGGGATCCAACTGAGACCTCCTGCATTGCAGGCAGGTTCTTTAGGGAGAAAATAATAAATGTAGAGAACTGTTCAATTACTGCTCTGTCAGCCAACATTTACTGAGACTCCCTCTTGTGCTGTCCATCTGGGGAATCAGTACAAAATGCACTCTTCTGAGGAGCTTATGGCCTGATTTTAAAAAAAAAAAAAAAAAGTGAATCAGTGAGAATTAAAAATTCTTCCATAGATGTAAGGACAGGGTTTTATGTAGAGGACATCATCAATCCAGGCACCTAACCTAAAGATGGAGAGGATTTACTGGAGGAGATGATAGCTGAAATGTGTCTTAAAGATGAGCTACGATTAGGCAAGTAAGGAAGGTGTGATCTAGATTTATAATAAATATTATTGGATCTTCCTCACAGGACACACAGTTTCTGAAACCCTAAGGCTTTCCTAATTGAGGAGAGCCATAAAGGTGCCTTTTATTATGTTAGTGAGGTAATTTTGGAACAACTCTCTTGGAGGGGTCAGATTGCCAAGGAAACTAATCTTCTGATTGAAGGGTTGAAACTCTCTGTCCCACCTTCACCTCCAGCGAGGGGAGAAGGGCTAGTTCAGTTCAGTTCAGTTGCTCAGTCGTGTCTGACTCTTTGCACATGGACTGCAGCACACCAGACTTCCCTGTCCATCACCAGCTTCTGGAGCTTGCTAAAATTCACGTCCATCGAGTCAGTTAAATTACTGGTGGCCTATGATTTAGTAATAGTGCCTACATAATGAAGCATCCATTTTAAAAATTTTTTAAAAAGAAAAAAGGACAGGGTTTGAAGAGTTTGGGGCTGGAAATGTGAGGACCGTGACCAGCTCAGAGAAGGGATGGAAGTTTCATGTTCCCTTTACCTATACCTTGAAGCCCTTTGCAACTCTCCCTTCTAATTATTCCAGAGTGATAGTCTTATAATCAGCCAGTAAACTCATACAAGCTCAACAATCAGAAAACTAAGATCCTGGCATCTGGTCCCATCACTTCTTGGCAGACAGATGCAGNAGCTCAGAGAAGGGATGGAAGTTTCATGTTCCCTTTACCTATACCTTGAAGCCCTTTGCAACTCTCCCTTCTAATTATTCCAGAGTGATAGTCTTATAATCAGCCAGTAAACTCATACAAGCTCAACAATCAGAAAACTAAGATCCTGGCATCTGGTCCCATCACTTCTTGGCAGACAGATGCAGTGGAAACAGTGACAGACTTTGTTTTGGGGGGCTCCAAAATCACTGCAGATGGTGACTGCAGCCATGAAATTAAAAGAAAGAAAAGTTAGACCAACCTAGATAGCATATTAAAAAACAGAGACATTACTTTGCCAACAAAGGTCCATCTAGTCAAAGCTATGGTTTTTCCAGTAGTCATGTATGGATGTGAGAGTTGGACTGTGAGGAAGGCTGAGCGCTGAAGAATTGATGCTTTTGAACTGTGGTGTTGGAGAAGATTCTTGAGAGTCCCTTGGACTGCAAGGAGATCCAACCAGTCCATCCTAAAGGAAATCAGTCCTGAATATTCACCGGAAGGACTGATGCTAAAGGTGAAAGTCCAATACTTTGGCCACCTGATGTGAAGAACTGACTCATATGAAAAGACCCTGATGCTAGGAAAGATTGAAGGTGGGAGGAGAAGGGGATGCCAGAGGATGAGATGACTGGATGGCATCACCAACTTGATGGACATGAAAAGTGAAAGTGAAGTCGCTTAGTCATGTCTGACTCTTTGCAACCCCGTAGACTGTAGCCTACCAGGCTCCTTCGTCCATGGGATTCTCCAGGCAAGAATACTGGAGTGGGTTGCCTGGGAGTTGGTAATGGACAGAGAGGCCTGGGGTTCTGCAGTCCATGGGGTCGCAAAGAGTCGGACATGACTGAGCAACTGAACTGAACTGAACTGAAACTCATATATAAAATGTTTCTCTGAGTTCTTTTATCTAGCAAATTAATCAAACTCAAAGAGGAGTTTCTAAAAACTCTCATCTATAATCAGTTGATCATATACACAGCTGACAACGTGGACCCATGATTGGCATCTGAAGTGGAGGGCAGTCTTGTGGAACCCAGCCCCTAATTGGTATCAGTTAAGTTCAGTTCAGTCGCTCAGTCGTGTCTGACTCTTTGCGACCCCATGAATAGCAGCACACCAGGCCTCCCTGTCCATCACCAACTCCCGGAGTTCACTCAGAATCATGTCCATCGAGTCAGTGATGCCATCCAGCCATCTCATCCTCGGTCATCCCCTTCTCCTCCTGCCCCCAATCCCTCCCAGCATCAGAGTCTTTTCCAATGAGTCAACATTTCGCATGAGGTGGCCAAAGTACTGGGGTTTCAGCTTTAGCATCATTCCTTCCAAAGAAATCCCAGGGCCTATCTCCTTCAGAATGGACTGGTTGGATCTCCTTGCAGTCCAAGGGACTCTCAAGAGTCTTCTCCAACACCACAGTTCAAAAGCATCAATTCTTCGGCGCTCAGCCTTCTTCACAGTCCAACTCTCACATCCATACATGACCACTGGAAAAACCATAGCCTTGACTAGACAGACCTTAGTTGGCAAAGTAATGTCTCTGCTTTTGAATATGCTATCTAGGTTGGTCATAACTTTCCTTCCAAGGAGTAAGCATCTTTTAATTTCATGGCTGCAGTCACCATCTGCAGTGATTTTGGAATCCAGAAAAATAAAGTCTGACACTGTTTCCATTGTTTCCCCGTCTATTTCCCATGAAGTGATGGGACCGGATGCCATGATCTTCGTTTTCTGAATGTTGAGTTTTAAGCCAAATTTTTCACTCTCCTCTTTCACTTTCATCAAGAGGCTCTTTAGTTCCTCTTCACTTTCTGCCATTAGGGTGGTATAATCTGACATTATCTCTGGGTAGATAGTGTTAGAACTGAGTTGAATTGTAGGACACCCAGATGGTGTAAAGAACTGCTTGGTGATGTGGTGGAAAATCACACATGTTGGAATTATGTCAGATCCACAGGGCATGGAAAAATTCTTTTCATGAAGTATCAACAGGTACAAAGCTGATGATGAAATGATGAAAGTTGTTCAGTCATGTCTGACTCTGTGCGACCCCATAGATGGCAGACCACCAGGCTCCCCCATCCCTGGGATTCTCTAGGCAAGAACACTGGAGTGAGTTGCCATTTCCTTCTCCAATGCATGAAAGTGAAAAGTGAAAGTGAAGTCGCTTAGTCGTGTCTGACTCTTAGCGACCCCATGGACTGCTGCCTTCCAGGCGCCTCTGTCTGTGGGATTTTCCAGGCAAGAGTACTGGAGTGGGGTGCCATTTCCTTCTCCAAGGTCAGTGTTCTGGCCTGGAAAATTCCATGGACCATATAGTCCATGGGCTCACAAAGTCAGACAGGTACAAAGCTGAAAAGGTGTCAAAATCCCTAGTTCCAAATTCAAGTAGACCTGAGCAGAGCATCAACAATGTACAGGCCAGAGAATAAGATTAAAATGATGTTGCAGATGAAAAAAGAATTAGCTTATGTGGTAGTTAGTCTCCCCAAACCGACCCCAATGTAGCAGGTCTCTCAGTAATCACACCTTTGCATAGCACGTTTTCACCATGAATCTTGGCTGACCTAGTAGAATTTCACTGAAATGACATTTTGCCCATTCCAGGCCCATCTGAGTCATATGAACCCCAGCAGCTTCTGACAAGGTTTCTTGAAATGCTCAACCTGAGAAGCTCCCTTTAGAACCCAGCCACATGGAAAAGTCACAGCCAGGCACTCTGGGCAACAGTCTCAACGAAACTCCTAGCAGATCACAAAGAGCAACTGCCAACACCCGTCACATGAGCTGTCCATCTTGAACAACTCAGCCAAATCAAGTCTTCAGAGGATCGAAGTTCCTGCTGATATCACATGGAACAGAGTTGCCCAGATGAACCCAGTCAACCAACAGAATCAAGAGAGATAATAAAGTGGTTTTCTACTGCTATAACAGCAAATGTAGTGACTTGAAACAACACAAATTTATTGTCTTAGAATTTTGCAGGTCAGAAGTGATACATTTGGGGACTTCGCTGGTGGTCCAGTGGTTAAGACTGAGCTCCCAATGAAGGGAGCATGGATTCAACACCTGGTTGGGGAACTAAGACCCCACATGCTGTGTGTCCAATAATAAAATAAAACAATTAAAAAAGAAGAAGAAGTGAGGACAGGGTCTTGGCAGCCTGCATTCCCTTCTGGAGGCTCAAGGGAAGAACCTGTTTCCTGCTTCACAGAGTTTGTTTTTTGCAGTGGTAGGACTGAAGTCTCTGTTGTCTGCTGGCTATNCACATGCTGTGTGTCCAATAATAAAATAAAACAATTAAAAAAGAAGAAGAAGTGAGGACAGGGTCTTGGCAGCCTGCATTCCCTTCTGGAGGCTCAAGGGAAGAACCTGTTTCCTGCTTCACAGAGTGTGTTTTTTGCAGTGGTAGGACTGAAGTCTCTGTTGTCTGCTGGCTATGCGCTAATGGACACTCCCAGCTTCTAAAGGCTGCTGCTTTCCTTGGCTCTTCAAACCCATGAATGATGGGTCGGAGTCCTTCTCAAAATCATCTCTCTTTACCTACTCTTCTTTTCCCCCACTCCACTTCTAAGGACTCGTGATTAGGATCATCTCCCTGCCTCATGGTCCTTGATCACATCTGAAAAGTACCTTTCACCATGGAAGGTAACATTCACAGGTTCCAGGGATTAGAGAATGCCTTTAGAATGGCCGTTATTCTGCATACCACAAGCCACTGTGTTTTGGAATTCTTTGTTACATATTAGAAAATAATGAAGACACAGTGTGAGCCTTATCTTCAGTGTCACAGATTTGAACTTTACCTCAAAGTTCCTTCTCTACTTGCTCCTCTTCCCAGGCTCTAAATTATGGAGTTCTCTAAAGTCCCTACCTGAGTCTTCATGTATTCCCTGAATTTATCTTCTCCTTTCATGAGCTAACTTGATCACCTGACTTTAAAAATCACCTACACCCTGGTGATTCCCATACTTTAATTTTCAACCCTGCCTCTCCATTGAGCAGATCCATTTACATGGCTGACATTTCCACTGAATGTTCAAAAGGCATCACAAACTTGGTATGTTCAAAGGTCTCTTGATTTCCTACCCATCCCCAAATGTGCTACTTCTCCAGTTCTCTTAATCTTGATAAATAATCATAGCAGCAGTTAAACTGTGTGAAATAAAACTTAGATTCCAAATAAGTTATATTGTACTTTTAGCAAATAAGATAATTCTGTTTTTCTCGCTAGTTGGCTGCCCCTTTCTGGTATTATTATTATTATTTCATTCTTAAGGAGTCATATTTCCCACAAAATGAATCATTTTTTCAGTGTATGAGTTTTTGTCACGATCAACATAACATCAAACAATACTGGAGAAAGAGCATATACATTTCTGTTTTACTGTAGTACTTTTTTCCATTCCTATCCTTAAAGCATTTCCAAATTAGAGAAGTACATTCTTCTTATCCCATTCTTTGAAAATAAAGATTTTACAGCAGGCCAAACCTCAGCATATTTTCTATGGCCAGCAACAGTGACAGCCATGTTGGAGGCCCAAAGAGTTTATCTCATTGCATTTGTATGAGGTTAAAAATCTCAGTAAGTGCTTCTGCACATTTTGAAGAAAATAAAACTGACTGTAAACTTCAGTAAACCGTGAAAACCTCAACATCATGAGTAAACAAGCCACAATCTTTTAAAGCAATGCTATATGCACACGGAGTGCAGGACATTTAGCAGATAAGACCTTTTCATATTCTTTGGTAAGGCTAAATAGAATTTGCCAAAATTCACCTTTGCAAACCTCTGCAAATTGTGCAGATAGGTGAACAAGGCCTAGGTTGTAGTTAAACAAGATATCAACAATCATTTAAGTATGTAGCAGTTTTGTTAAATCTACACACAAATCAAGAAGATGATTTTCGACACTGTGTTTCAAGCGAAAGTCGTAGGAGCTAGGGAAATATTTTTTCCTCGCTGTGTTTCGACACATTACTTGAAGTTGTTATATTGCAGACAGCAAGCTCATCAGACAGAATCAGCTCCAGGTTGCAAGAGACCAATATATGGTATTGAAATTTACCTTTTTGTTTGCCTCCTGGTTGCAACCTCTGAATCAGGAATTTTCAAGTGTTATACCCAACTCTATTTTTGAATGAGCACTGGTGTCATTTGGAGACTGAGAAAACCTGATTGGAAAGTTCTCGCCCGGCTAAACCCAGATTTGGGAGATTCAGTCTCCCCATGTACTTTCACATCTCCTTTTTCACCTTGCCCAAATCCAAATCCTTTTCTACATATTGTGCAATTGCTTCTGTAATTTACCTCCCTAATCCAGTTATATGTGTTCTTCAATCCGTCATTTAGACTTTTTCAGTGATCTGGGTCATGCTGGAATTCCCACGGGAGTTCCTTTGTTCCCACTTTCATTATCTAGACTTAGAAAATATAGTCATAATATCCACAGTGTTAAACATAAAGCTAACACTATTTGGACAAAAAGCACAACAGTTAATCTACAGGCACAGCCAAACTGTGGACCCCCACAACTACGGACCACTTATTTTGCATATTTAAGCCACAGCACTCAGAGGGATCCAACCATGCACCGCCTTTTGCTGCGAACCAGAAATTACGATTGCCCTTATCTGCGGCCAGGGGGAAACAGCGACTGCAACTACAGAAGCTGAAAAAGATGTGCCGCATCCATTTGACGGTAAATCAAAACATTCCTTTCAGCCTTCCGGGGTGGGGAACCCCGGGGCTATAAAAATGTAATAGGATTTTTTGTACTTTCCCCAACCGTCCGTAGCCCATGAAACCCGAAAACACTGACTTTTCTCAACTGGGGAAGAGGTTTCCCGGGAGGTGGGGCTTTCCCGAGACTTTCCCTGCAAACCAAGCGAAAGTGTTAGTTGTCGGTCGTGTCCATCCCTGTGCGACCCCATGGACTGTAGCCCGTCAGGCTTCTCTGTCCCCAGGCAAGAATACTCGAGTGGGATGCCATTTCCTTCTCCAAGACAGTAGGTAAACCAGGCTTTTCACCTATTCTTGTTTCTGTAACTACCATCAGATTCCCACGAGTTTGCAGCAAGGACACCTTTCTCTTTGAATCATCAAGTGCCACATAGTCCGGGAACCCCATTTGGGCTTCCTCTGGACGGAGCAGTGGTCGGGGAAGATTGTAGTCCGTTGAAAAACTGATGGCACTGGGGGAGGTGTTTAAAAATGAGGACAAACCGCTTTGTGGGAAATTTGCCTGCGAAGGAGCAAACGAAATAGAGCGACGGCTTGAGACCGAGGCGCCGAGTCAAAGGAAGTGTTTTGTTATTTAAGACAGTAAACACTTAAAAGTGTTCGAAATACGGATGCAGAAGAATCGAGTATTGAAGGAAAGAGGGATCATGAGAGAGGAAGTGGGCAGTTTTCCTCTTCTCTAGAGACCACAGGGATGGACGCCGGTGTAGGTTTAGTGCAGGTTTCTGGGCAAGACGTTAAGGAAATTTTCCTTCGGGTGTGAGAAGTGGAGATCATCAGTTCAGAACGAGCTAGATCAACAGCGACAATCCTCACCTGACGCAGGTTGTAGAAGCTGTTGCAATTGTGCAGAACAGATTTTCATTTCCAAATTTCAAAGTGAGGGAAATGTACAGCAAGACCAAAGTTTAAGCAAAGTAAAACGCAGTGTTAAAGATATTTAATGAGCGCACGCTGCCATCTGCCTCCTTAGCGCAGTAGGCAGCGCGTCAGTCTCATAATCTGAAGGTCCTGAGTTCGAACCTCAGNTGAGGGAAATGTACAGCAAGACCAAAGTTTAAGCAAAGTAAAACGCAGTGTTAAAGATATTTAATGAGCGCACGCTGCCATCTGCCTCCTTAGCGCAGTAGGCAGCGCGTCAGTCTCATAATCTGAAGGTCCTGAGTTCGAACCTCAGAGGGGGCAGCTAGCTTTTTCCCTCGGGCGTGAAAAAGTTACAACCTCTCTTCAAAGACTGCTTCCTGGCCGTTGAGCTGAAAGTGCCCTCGAAGAGGTTAAGTTTAAACTTTATCTTCCTCCCAACTGGTAGGTACAAAAATATGCAGACATGTGCCTCTTTATGTGTAGTGACTTGTTTTCTTCATTTCTTTCCAATGGACAACCTCTTATCCAAATTCCTCTGATTTCTATTCCTTCTTGAAGCAGTATCCTATTGGTGCACTTTAATTTATTGAAAAAAACAATGTACAGATATATTAAAATCTGATATTCAGTTTTCTCAGTAAGTTTTTTGTTTCCTCTTCAAATATATATGCCGTCTCCTTGCCCTGGCCTCCCTATCTAATCTGGTTCTAACTGGTTTCCCACCTGTACTGCAGTAAATTGTTGTTGTTCTTTAGTAGATAAATCATGTCTTACTCTTTTGTGACCTCATGGCCTGTACCCTGCCAAGCTCTGTCCATGGAATTTCCCCGGCAAGAATACTGGACTGGGTTACCATTTCCTTATCCAGGAGATCTCCCTGATCCAGGAATCCAACCTGCTCTCCCAAAATGGCAGGCAGATTCATTACCACTGAGCCACCAGGGAAGCCCACGGTATAGTGGTCCACAAAAACGTCCCCACCCAAAACCTGAGAAACAGATCTTATTGGAATTAGATTCTTTGCAGTTGTGTTGGGCTTGCCTGATGTAATCGGGCTTGCCAGGTGGCGCTAGTGGTAGAGAACCTGCCTGTCAACTCCAGAGACTTAAGAAAGGAGGGTTGGATTCCTGGACCGGGAAGATTCCCTGAAGGAGGGCAGAGCAACCCACTCCAGTAATCTTGCCTGGAGAGAATACAGAGAAGAGTCCATAGGGTCGCACAGAGTTGGACACGACTGAAGCAACTTAGCACACATGCATGCACATGTAATTAGTTAAACTAACATGAGGTCATACTGGATTGGGTGTGGGGGAGTACCTTAAATTCAGTGGCTGGTGTCCTTATAAGAAAGTGTGTTTCATCCACTCTTGTATTTCCAGTGCCTAGCACAGTATCTGACAAACAATAAAAGTGAAAGTCGCTCAGTCCTGTTCAACCCTTTGCAACCCCATGGACTGTATAGTCCATGGAATTCTCTAGGCCAGAACATTGGAGTGGGTAGCCTTTCCCTTCTGCAATAAACACTTGTCAAATAAGCCAGTGAATTAATTAGCATATTAAATGTTGCTGTTTTTGTTTTGTGTGTGTGTGTTTGCCATATTCCTTGTAAGAAAGGTTTTTTCTATCAAAGGAGAAGTTATAAAAAATAAAGAAGTGATTCATTCTTAGAAGAGTTGAACAGAAAGGTATATAGCCAGCTTGTGCATAAGATTCCTAAAATGGAGGCTCGTTGCCAATCCTCTGTTCTTTTCACGTCTTGATTCTCCTTCCTCATAAGAACATTTTGGCAGGCTAATTTTGCCGGCTTTATTTTGGACATGCGCAAAGAACTAAAAGAATGGGGAAAGTAGTTAACAAAAATCCTCCAATCAGGAACTTAACAAGTGCTACTCGTGGCCCTCATGGAGACCAATCGTCCAATTAAAAACTTAGGTGACCTCCAGGAAAGATTTTAACTCTGGTCCTCAACCTATGAGGAGCAAAAGGAGAGAAACTACGTCTTTGGGATAAAAACCGAGTGGACTCAGTGTGTTTGCCTCCAGAACTTTAGTCTGTAGGACTCCCTTCTGCAGAAGTAAACTGCCTTGCCGAGCCATTTTTGACTGTGTGTCTTATTCCTGAGACCCCGAGAGCATTTCCAACATTCCCTATCACTATATTCAGTTCAGTTCAGTTCAGTCGCTCAGTCGTGTACCACTCTTTGCGACTACAGGCAATTAGCACATCAAATTTGGATTTTTGCAATAATCCCCGCAAGGAGCCCTACCTACTGAAATTCATCCTACAGTTCTCTGGCTTAGTCTGTGCTGGAAAAAGAGAGCACAATACTTAGGCTTCTCCTGCTAACTATCCGGACCTCAGACAATCTATATTTCAGTGTAGTTCTCTTAACAGTTCATTCTGGTGCGGAATGGAAGAGGGGAACATTTTAACCACGTCCTCTTGAGCCTCAGTCTCTGATTCCAGGAGCCTACATTTGCTACAGTTTAAGCAATGCAGTTAATAAGGATTGCAGAGAGGCCAAAGGACTGGATTGTCTGGCTGTTAGGCAGTTCCTTAGAGAATCTTGATTCTCACTGGAGCTACCATATTCTGAATCTGTTCCTCTCCTTTATAGAATTAGAAGCTATTTTTTAATTCACTCAGATTTCTTCAGACTTGGAGGACTGATCACAATAGCCAAATATTAGAGAAATTCCAAGCCAGAGTATAAACATATTATAGCCATATTGATGTTTGATCAGCATGTTCTTTCTCATGTAAAGTAAACTCTATAGTGGGAAGCAACCAATATTTGAAGATTACTCTATGCACCTGTAATCAGAGTAATGCAAGTATAAAATATTAATGACTATGATATCAGGCAAGGACAGTCCAGTGCACTCACCACCGAAACAGTCAAGCCAAGCCCCTCAAAACAATAGAATTCTGATCCTAGTATGATATTTTTCTAAATAGAGCCACATTATTAGGTAGATATTCTTTTTACTCTTATGGAGCTTTGCAGTCCAGAAATGCCTTCTCGGTCATCCATTATCAACCAACTCTTACTTAACTTTCAGGAAATTTTTTTGTTCTGATACAAGGCCATTAGCTGCGACCGTTCTGCAAAGATCCCATATATTCAGCTCAGCGTTTGCTTGAGAGTCACTTACACTTTTCCTCTTCGGAAATACACGCGGAGGTGGAGTCAGAGCTGGATACCAAAAGCCTAAGAAAGCGCCCGAACAGGGACTTGAACCCTGGACCCTCAGATTAAAAGTCTGATGCTCTACCGACTGAGCTATCCGGGCTCCCTTAATAATAGCTTGTTTCCTAAATATCCTAACGTGAATAAAGTACACGGACTTTAAAGTACAAAGTTTAATTTTGTTCATATTCCTTTATCTTTATTCTAAATCTATCTTTGCAACATTGAATAGGGCTCACAACTACTTCTGCCCCAGGTCATGAGAAAAAAATAATTCTCATACCTGAGAGATTCTTCTAAATATTCTTCCAACTTCTTCTAAATGTTGTATATAATTAGAGATGTCACCTGGACCATCTTGTCCTTCATCTTCAAAATTTGAGCTCCAAGTCTCCCCCTACCCTTAAGAATGCCTAGCACAAAAAAAGCCCTCGATAAGTAGCCTTTAAGAACTTATTTTGAGTAAACAGCTTTGCCCTCGGCTTATAGAGTGGAAAGCCACCACCTCTGCCTTAGTGGAGTTTACTCTTCAGAAGTGAGTGAGCCTCGTAAATGACGCATTACATAATAAATGTTTGGTTACTGTGATAAATGTGCTTAAGAAAAAGTACAGGTTACTGAGATGTGTAGAGAAACAAACATATAATCTCATGACCTGAGTTTCCAAATTAAATGAACAACCCACTCCAGTACTCTTGCCTAGAAAATTCCATGGATAGAGGAGCCTGGTGGGCTACAGTTCATGGGGTTGCAAAGAGTCGGACAAGACTGAGCGACTTCACTTTCCTTTCAAGACAAGTAAACTCTTGGAATAGTGTCTGGGATTTGCTAATGGTTCAGTGAAAGGTAAGTGTTCTCATCATTATCATTTTTATTTTAAACTACATGAATTACAATATCATATTTAATCGTTTGGTCATGCTACCTTAGACAAATTACTTAATCTCTCATCCACTTTCCTCCCTCAAATCCTGCAACAGAAATTTCTTCCTCAAAGGTTGCATTTAATATGATGACAGGAGGTACATTTCCAATTATGTATTTATTCATGCCACTATTGAAAATAGATTTGAGGTGGTCTACACAATTTCACTGTAATAAGATAAAAAGAAAAACATTACTAGATTTAAGTTAGGATAAAAGTTTAGAGGTAGAAAATTAAAAGTCTGCACAATAAAGTGCCCCCTGTCCCCAGATCTCCAAGACAGTGGATTATAAGTGGAGGTGACCTCTTCCAGGGGGTCAGAGAATAATTTTCCCAGACCACAATGTTTAAACTGAGAATCAGAGGCTTTGTACGGTAAAGTTTATAGTAGTAAACTAGACAAAAATGTGGCTCCCACATTCCAGGAAGTGCAAAGAGCAGAACACTTTGAGAACTTAATGAAGGCCTGTTGTACTATGTGCAGATCTCTTCTTGGGACAGTATTGATAAAAGTGGGGGCCAGTTGAACAGAAAGAGAGAGAGAACAGAGACTGACAGGCTCAGAGGTTATGGCTAGGAATGCATCATACAGACTTCATTCTTGCAGCACTATAACGTCATTGGGGATTTTAAGCAGGGAGGAATAACGCGGTCAGAGATAATTTCAAACAGAGCATGCTGGTTTCACATAAAGAATGTGGCGGCATGGGACAAGAGATGATAGACTTGGCCTACTGACTGACTGTATGGCAGTGCTGGGGAATGGCAGTACTGGGAACACTTGGGCCCAGACTCTTCCTTGGGTCCTAGAGAAGAAGAAGGGTCAAAATCATTTCTCTCTGTAACTCATTGCCCTAAAAACCACTTTACTGGGAGAGGCAGAAATAAAAGAAAATAGGAAAGGGCACTTTGAATCTTTTGCGAATTCTCTGGAAAGCATGGAGTGTTTGCTCTGCTTTTGATCTGCCTTGTGGATACCTGAGGGTTCTGCCACCAGCAGCAGCAGGCAAGCTCTGATTGATCAGAATATTGGAAGGAAGTGACCTTCTCCACAGCTGTCAACATGAGATAACTGCATATGTGCTGAAGGATTCCAAAAACTTGTTCAGCTGATTGCATTCAGATCAGATCTCCTGAGGCTGCTGTTAAAAATCCAGATTTGTCTTGTCTGTCATGTTCCACTCAAACATAGCAAATAAATTCCATGAGATCAGGAGCACCTTTTGTTGTATACAGTGCGGTATCCCTCAGCCCCTATGTTATCAGTCGAGGTCTACAGTTGGAACAAGAATTTTGGAGTAATCTTACTTGAAAATTACTATTTTGTGTCTGAATATTACACGGTTCTGTAAAAGAACAATTACCTGTTCGGTTTCATCAAAGCAAATTTCCTCTTTTTTTGTTTTTGTTTTCTTTTGTTTTTAAGACCTACGGAAGGAGAAGAAAACAAACAGAAAACTAAAATCACACGTTGCCCCCTCTGAGGTTCGAACTCAGGACCTTCAGATTATGAGACTGACGCGCTGCCTACTGCGCTAAGGAGGCAACTGTTCCGCCCCTTTCAACAAAAGGTCTACCAACTTTATTGCAAGAAAAAAATTCTCGAAATCAAACAATGCCTCAAAAGAAGATGGAACGATGGTTTAATTCGCGTCTAAAATATCCAAAGTTTGGAAGGCAGAGCCACGCAGAACAAGGTAAGGGCCTAACTGCCAACCCAGCTCGTTTCCCCTGAAAACTGTCCTGCGAAGACTTAGGGCAACTGAATCTGGACTTTGCAGAAGTTCTGTTTGCTATAACCAGGACCTGTGGAGATGCGCTACCTTCTGAAAAGCAAACAGGACTTCAATAGCAAGAACTGCACTCTCTATCTCCCTCATGAGGTTCCGTGGAGGAGTCTGGTCTTTTGAGATGATGAAGGAGGGCGGGTGAGGCAGGACCCTCGAGATTCTTTCCTCGTTTTTTTTTTTTTTTT
>SJYA01002796.1:586058-701365 GCA_006410615.1 Neotragus moschatus | reverse complement strand
AACATGAGATAACTGCATATGTGCTGAAGGATTCCAAAAACTTGTTCAGCTGATTGCATTCAGATCAGATCTCCTGAGGCTGCTGTTAAAAATCCAGATTTGTCTTGTCTGTCATGTTCCACTCAAACATAGCAAATAAATTCCATGAGATCAGGAGCACCTTTTGTTGTATACAGTGCGGTATCCCTCAGCCCCTATGTTATCAGTCGAGGTCTACAGTTGGAACAAGAATTTTGCAGTAATCTTACTTGAAAATTACTATTTTGTGTCTGAATATTACACGGTTCTGTAAAAGAACAATTACCTGTTCGGTTTCATCAAAGCAAATTTCCTCTTTTTTTGTTTTTGTTTTCTTTTGTTTTTAAGACCTACGGAAGGAGAAGAAAACAAACAGAAAACTAAAATCACACGTTGCCCCCTCTGAGGTTCGAACTCAGGACCTTCAGATTATGAGACTGACGCGCTGCCTACTGCGCTAAGGAGGCAACTGTTCCGCCCCTTTCAACAAAAGGTCTACCAACTTTATTGCAAGAAAAAAATTCTCGAAATCAAACAATGCCTCAAAAGAAGATGGAACGATGGTTTAATTCGCGTCTAAAATATCCAAAGTTTGGAAGGCAGAGCCACGCAGAACAAGGTAAGGGCCTAACTGCCAACCCAGCTCGTTTCCCCTGAAAACTGTCCTGCGAAGACTTAGGGCAACTGAATCTGGACTTTGCAGAAGTTCTGTTTGCTATAACCAGGACCTGTGGAGATGCGCTACCTTCTGAAAAGCAAACAGGACTTCAATAGCAAGAACTGCACTCTCTATCTCCCTCATGAGGTTCCGTGGAGGAGTCTGGTCTTTTGAGATGATGAAGGAGGGCGGGTGAGGCAGGACCCTCGAGATTCTTTCCTCGTTTTTTTTTTTTTTTTGGTCAGCCTTTCTCCAGGCTCAAACCAAACTCCCGGACTTGCTCACTCCTGTAGTCCGGTGGCTTACTCCGGAGTCCAGGTGGATCTGGAGCCCACAGCACCCACTGGAAGTCTCAGTCTGCGTGACTCTTTTTTCCTATATTGGTGACAGATGGGGCAGGTGCCTCTTCCCGCGCCACCTGCGGCGTCACCGTTCAAGATGAACCTGGGAGCCAAGAGAAAGTAAAGTGTCCGGGGTCAGGGGGTTCTCGGGCTGTGGTGAGAGTGGGGAGGAGAACGCTGGAGGAAAGGCCCCGAGGACAGTGCAGAGTGGCGAGGGCGTGGCGGGGCGAGAGAGAGGAAAAGGACCTGAAATGGGTCGCAATTTGGGTCAGATGACATGCACGTAAAAGCCCGCTGCGTGGGAGGTAGCGTGGCCGAGCGGTCTAAGGCGCTGGATTAAGGCTCCAGTCTCTTCGGGGGCGTGGGTTCGAATCCCACCGCTGCCAGGGTAGTTTTGCACCGCAAGTTTGTCTAGACATTCCAAGTCCAACGCACACAACAGGTCTCACAGGCTCCAACTTCCGGTAGGTTTCTCTCCTTCTACAACATGTTTTCCCAGAGATCGGAGATGACGCCTATAGGCACTGCCCCCGAAACAGTGTCCACCTCATGAAAAGCCTTCAACTGATTATTCCAATGAACAAAAAGTTACTGAGCATCTACTGGGCATGGTATTTACTCTCTCGTATTTTCACCACCCAAGAGTATAGAACACATAACAGACTTCCTGTAATTCATTCTTTTATGTAAAAAAGAAAAGAAAAAAAAAAATCAGATCCTACTGTGTACCACCTCCTAAGCACTTACTTAGGCCCCATAAATGCAGTAGTGCTTATTATGGATGCATTATTCCATAAATGGTGGACTGATGAACGGCGGTCAGTCTCCCTGAATCCATTTGCCACTGGAGACAGGTCCTGCCCGGCCACAGTTCTCAGCACCCCTGCAGCCTTCTCATTTCACATTTTAAATCCTATTTATGGTGATCTGAGGTGTGGCGGCTCTACTTATACTCAGCTGCCCTTCACCTCACACTAAATAGAGGCGCTTTCCCCACTCAACAGGTGTCTCTGCGTCTTCTGTTGGGCGCCCTCGGTCTCTGCTCCAAGCAATTCCCTCTGCCCTCAAAGTTGCTTACCCTTCAGCTAGGTAGTTGCTGTCTCCTGGAAGCCTCCCTTGATGTCTCTCCAGAGTTACAATTAAGCATTGAGCACCTGGGTGGGAACAAAGAAGGAAGTCCCTGCCCTGGTGCCTAGGAGAGAAGACAAGCAATAGAGGCATAATGGCCACAAGAAGGCACAGTTTCCACTAATAAAGAATCCAGCAATGGAACTATGAATGACATTGTAATGTATAGTTACCATAACAAAGAACATTACCTCAGGACAATGTATAGAAGGACATACTTCAAATTGTTTCCAATGGTAACAGTGTTAGAGGACAGGGAGATTATAAATTGTACTTTAGACACTTGTTTGAGTTGTTAGACTGAGTGGATATTTATTTCATAACTCCAATAGGTGAATTCACAAGTCTGCAAATTAAAAAAAAGTTTAAAGCCCAATCTAATAAATACGGCAAAGGAGAAATGGAACAAGCTGGGAAGCTTGTAGCAGGCCTCAGGTCAGCCATCCCTTCCTCTGGCAGGTTTTCCTCATTGCTACCTGATGCTAATGGCGTATTCCTGTTTTTTTTGCATTGGCCATCCTCTGTTATCACTCTATCCATCACTTATTTTAGCATTTACCATAACTTTTGGAATTGGAAAATTTTGTGTAATTGTCTGCTTTTCTCTATGCATCATAAGCTTTGTCAGGTATAGAACCATATTTCTCTCACTTCTCCACATCATGAAAACTAAACAGATATTTCTGGTAAGTAGTAATGAATAAATAACTAGATGAAAGAATATCTTCCTAATTTGTGAAGTGAGTAAGATGTATAGAGCTGAGGCACCAGGAAGACCTTGAGATCCTCAGTTTGAGGTAGGGTCATGTGTTCTAAAGCCCCATTTCTACAGGACACTCCAGCTGAACTTGGTTCTTGACCACTGATTTAGCCACCCTGACTTGCTCTTTTTGGATTCAGCTCTGCTACCCGGTAAGTGTAAACCATTCTTGCTCAGATTTTGAGGGAACAGATTGCTTCTGGATTGTCAGACCCAGTCATTTCTTCCCCTAAACATTCCCCTCAGTGGTCTTTGTTGACATTCACCTTGCGATATGAGGTTCACATTCACCTTGTAAACCAACCATGGATGATTCCAAAGGAAAATAACAATCTTCTGAACTCCAAACTTATGAATAAATAAACCAACCCATGGCCAGATCGGAGAAGGCGATGTCACCCCACTCCAGTACTCTTGCCTGGAAAATCCCATGGATGGAGGAGCCTGGTGGGCTGCAATCCATGGGGTCGCGAAGAGTCGGACATGACTGAGCGACTTCACTTTCACTTTCCACTTTCATGCATTGGAGAAGGAAATGGCAACCCACTCCAGTGTTCTTGCCTGGAGAATCCCAGGGATGGGGAAGCCTGGTGGTCTGCCATCTATGGGGTTGCACAGAGTCGGACACAACTGAAGTAACTTAGCAGCAGCAGCATGGCCAGATGCCCTATCTTCTAGCTCCATAACCACTATCCTTTCCTGAGATAAAAAATGTGCTAAGGTTGAAAAAACATTGATTTATGCCCCCTTTTTGCCTTGTCTAGTTTCAGAGGACAATTTAAAGGCTATCGCTGAAGAGTGGGCTTTTGAGGTTCTGGTTTAACTTTAAAACCAATGGATATAATAGAATAGAGAGTTGATGCTCATGGAGGGAAGAGCTTAGGAGAACTGTATAAGTGACCTGGGCAAAGCCTTTGAATTTCACTGTTGCCCTCTCTGCTACTGCTGCTGCTAAGTCGCTTCAGTCGTGTCCAACTCTGTGCGACCCCATAGACAGCAGCCCACTAGGCTCCTCTGTCTCTGGGATTCTCCAGGCAAGAATACTGGAGAGGGTTGCCATTTCCTTCTCCAGTTGCCCTCTCTACCTCCTCAAAAATATATTCACTTCAATCCATATTTACTGAGCACCTGTTTCGTGACAGGCAACTTGCTCGGTTGTAAATCCAGCAAAAGGATGAATGGCAGAAAAATTATTCAGGAATTTATATGCAATTAATTCTTGGGAGATTACCAGAGGTCCATGAAGAATGTAGGGTCAGTAACTAATATTTAGACTGACTTAAGTAGGCCATCTCGTGCGAAGAGTTGACTCATTGGAAAAGACTCTTATGCTGGGAGGGATTGGGGGCAGGAGGAGAAGGGGATGACAGAGGATGAGATGGCTGGATGGCATCACTGACTCAATGGACATGAGTCTGAGTGAACTCTGGGAGTTGGTGATGGACAGGGAGGCCTGGCATGCTGCGACTCATGGGGTCGCAAAAAGTTGGACATGACTGAACAATTGAACTGAACTGAAAGTAGTAACTTATACTGAATATTTTTTCCAGTGATGCTACATGTATGATCTCTTTATTATATATTGTTCTTTAAAATTACTAGATAAATAATCATGTCATGTCAATAAAATGAAAATTTAGAGAAATAAATGACCAGGTCCAGCACTATNAAAGTTGGACATGACTGAACAATTGAACTGAACTGAAAGTAGTAACTTATACTGAATATTTTTTCCAGTGATGCTACATGTATGATCTCTTTATTATATATTGTTCTTTAAAATTACTAGATAAATAATCATGTCATGTCAATAAAATGAAAATTTAGAGAAATAAATGACCAGGTCCAGCACTATGACGTCCTCTCTTGGCCATCCACACTCCAGGATATGTTTGTGGGGCCCTATGGCTATTGGAATGTCATACCTGGGAGCTAGAACCTGTAAAGGAACCCTTCACTTGGCAAAAAGCCACAATCATGTCCTTTAGACTTGTCAGATTTAGGCTATGGAGAGAAGGAAAAAGAAACCCCTCCAAAAAGTCCGACTCAGGCTATTTATTCACTCCTTCTTTAATTCATGCATGCATTCATTGATTCATCCTTTAATCTATGTGTTCATGCAGCAAGCGGAGAAAGAAATGGCAACCCACTCCAGTATTCTTGCCTGGAGAATCCCAGGGACAGAGGAGCCTGGTGGGCTGCGGTCTATGGGGTCACACAGAGTCGGACACGACTGAAGTGACTTAGCAGTAGCAGCAGCAGCATGCAACAAGCCATAGATTAAGTTTATATTAATACTATGGACCAGAACCATCTGGTGTCAAAGAGAAATGAGAACCTGTCCTGTACTTAAGGCATCTCAGAGTGAAAGGACAGATTTTAAAATGGCAAACACATAATTACACCTAAGCAGGAAGCACAAAGAAACTTTGAGGTTGCTCTGGAGACATCTGCAGGTATGCTAGAATGAAAAGCGAAGCTGTAGAGAAAATACATATATGTTAATTTTTCTTTTTTCCTTTTTGAAGGGCAAGATGGAAATCCACTTTGCTTTTGGCATGTGTCAGAAATAAAGGCAAAATCAAAACCGCCAGAGGTAACTATTTTCTCAGATCAGGATCCTGCCCTTCCCCAGACATCAAGGGAAAGAAATATAGGATAAAGGCTCAGGGAAAACAACCAGGGAAGGTTTCCCTCCCAACAACCTCCCACAACCTCCCACCCTTGAGTTTGGCTTCTTTATCGCCTTTCGCCTTAAAAGTGGCAGATTTTCCATCCCTCTCTCTAAAAAAAAAAAAAAAAAAAAAAAAAAAGCCCCCCTAAATTAAAAGAGAAGAAAAAATCAACTAGGAAGAAGAGCAGAGCTTTCGGTTAAAGTGGCACATTTCATTTTTAATTGTTTTTTATACATCTCTGCTGGTAAAAATAAATAAAAAGCACAATGATAGAATACTTTTAAATGAAGTACAGTCTATAAAAATTTTGGATCACTATATTGTGTACCTGAAATGAACATATAAATCAACTACACCTCAATGGAAAAGGGAAAAAAAAAAAAAGCAAAAAGAAATATCAGATGGACAGTGTAACAAGTCAATAATAAGAGCGGTTCCATGGTGTAATGGTTAGCACTCTGGACTCTGAATCCAGCGATCCGAGTTCAAATCTCGGTGGAACCTTCACTATTTTTTTCCTTTTCACGTTCCGATCCCTTAACAGAGTGAACCAAGCTACTTTCAGTTTCTGCACCTTTAATTTTTGATAGGTTCGGCCAGTGAGAAAGGGAGTGAGACTATGATCCCAATAGCCCGCGAGCTCAGGACATTCTGTAATCACCGAGTCTGTGCACATGTCTTTCCGTTCCCATCAGGCTCCTTTTTCTTCCAGGACGCCCCTAGGTTAATGAGCGTTCGGTGAAAAGCGCTTTTCATGACAAATCGGAGCACAGAGAAAAACGGGATCCATGATAAGTAGTAAGGGAAAAGAAAGGGGTCGGACCTCATTAGGGGTCAGTCGTTAGGGCTGAAAGAGGGGAAAGTAGAAAGAAGAACGAATGCAATGGCTGAGAAAGTGTTTGTGATCAGGAGAGAAAAAAACGTCTGTCAGAAGTGGGATTCGAACCCACGCCCCCATTCGGGGACCAGAAACCTCTCTCCGAGGAAGCTTGTTTGAGCTTGAGTCTGGCGCCTTAGACCACTCGGCCATCCTGACAGGTTGACTACTCTGGGTAAACAAATAAAACCTTCAGATTCGCTGGACGTGCATTCCTCCCAAGCTGTTAAATTCTTTTGTAGTTTGTTTCTCCGGAAAAATGGGAATCCTTGTAAATTAACTAAAGCTTCTTTTTCGGTAGAGTCAGTAACTTTGACGGAACCTCTGAATCCCGGGTATAGTTTGACGTTTCTTTCCTGTTCTTCCCTCTGCCCTTCCCTGTAATCCCAGGATGTTTAATCCCAGGACCGATCCCCGACTGGACAGGAACAAACTCCCCTTACTCATTCCCAGAAAGGACGCAGAGTGCAGGCTCTATTCGCGAGAAGGTTCCTGGCAACCGAACTGGCGGGAATTCAACGGGAAGTAGCGATGGAGCCCTATGTAGACCTGGGGAGAAAACTGGTGGGTTAGTATAGATCAGAAAGGGGCAAGGTGAGTGGCTTTTACAGACCTTGAGCATGAAGACTGGATGTGGATGTGAGTTTCAGAAAACGGTAACCAAAAACAGGAAGTAGTAACCAAAAAGAAAAAAAAAAAGTTGATAAACTGGAATCCATCAAATCTAAAAACTTTGGTACAGAAAGCTCTTTCTCAGCTCCATCTTCATGGTAGCAGCAGTAGCCACAGTTTAATCACCGACTCACAGTTCTTTGTCCTCGGCCAATAGCTACACACACTGGAAGTGACAGGCCAGGAGTTGTGGTTGTTTAATCTCTAAGTCATATCTGACTCTTTGTGACTGCATGGACCAGCTCACCAGCCTCCTCTGTCCATGGGATCTTCCAGGCAAGGATTCGCATCTTCTGCATTGGCAGGCCAGGAGACCGTCACCCATCTAAGTTCTTGTAGCCTCCCTCAAGGACATCACTCAAGTTGTGCCCCCTGGCAGAGATGCCCCTAGAGGATGAGGCTACCATGGGCCAGTGTGGGGTGGAGGCTCTGAGCACCCAACAAGTAGCTGGCCACATGCTTAGAGGTGAAGTCCGTGGTCCCTGGCTGATGCTGGGTCAGAATCCCAAAGTGGTCAAACAGGAGAAAAACAAGATGGGCTGGGCCGAGAAGTATATGCAGTATAACCAGAGCTTTGTCAGTATTGTACCCACCTGTGGCAAGAAGAAAGGCCCTAAGGCCAACTCTCAACTCCTTTGTAATCCTGGCTTTCTCTAATAAAGCCACTTAACCCAATCAAAAAACAACAAAACACACCATTAGAAAAGTGAGCACAGAGGAAAGGCTGTGTGAGAACCAGAAGGTGACTGCTTGCAAGCCAAGGAGAGGGACCTTAGGAGAAATCGCCCTTGCTCACACCTTGACCTTGGACTTACACTCTCCAGAAAATACACTGAAAAAAATTAATTTCTGTTGTTTGAGCCACATAGGCTGATGTTTTGTTACAGAAGCCAGAGCACACTAATACAAACATCTTCCATGATAGCTAAAGACTCTTAAGAGTCCAAGACAGAGGATGTCAGTCCTCTGTAGGCCAAGCCCAGCATCATGTAGAGTCATTCTGTTATACTCTGTGGGTCAGAGCATTCTAGGCAAGTCCAGATTCAAGAATAGAACTGCAGCTCTCAATGATACAATGTCACTATCCATATGGAGAGGAAAGAAACTGATGGTGACCCTCTTGGAGGTAGCTAACCATCCCTGCCCTCACCTAGCCCCAGTGGCCTGTGAGCTTACTAAGGGCAGGAAGCAGAGGGTATTTACCAGTCGTTCAGTGAAATCCCCCAAAGTCTTGATGTTTGAAAAAATGGATCAGATTAGCTTTCTTCCCCAGTGTCTCCAAAGATTTTATCTTCAGGAAATGGAAGACAGTTAAATTTGGGGAAGCTAATTGCCGATTCAAAAAGAAATCATATTTAGAGAATTCCATGGTGGTCCAGTGGTTAGGACTTGATGTTTTCAATGCCAGGTCTGGGAACCAAGATCCCACAAGCTGCACATGGGCAGCAAAAAAAAAAGAAAAAAAATGACTAAAGGAATCACATTTTTCAGTATCAGCATTACCTGAGTATGCTTTGAATTCTCCTATCCTCTATCTTGTCTTAGATTGCTCTTTAATCTAGACCCTTCACACTGGTTGTTAAAAGCAATAACCTACACCGGGGAATGTTGTCACACTGGTTGTTAAAAGCAATAACCTACACCGGGGAATGTTGTTAAAAGAACTAAATGACAGAAATACTGGTATTGGATTTTTTTTTTTTTTTTTTGTCTAGCAGATACCTGGGATAGCTAGAGAGGACACATATTGTAATGGTTAGAACTTACTCTCTGGAGCTGGTGTACCCAGATTCCAGTCCTGGCTCTGTCATTCACTGACTCTGTGACCTTAGACAATTTAGTTAACAATTTCCCCAGCCATAAAATGAAGATCATGATCCTAGCATCACCTTGCAGGATCTAGAAAGATTTTGTGCTTTAATGAACAGAGTGCAATATATAATAACTTCTTAATAGGTACTTATTAAATGAAAAAGTGATCTCTCCTTCCCCATCAACCTGGAAGAAAAAGAGTAAGAATTGGTACAAATCAATTATTCTCTAAAAATTTCCTGAATTTCCCCTCCTCCTCCTATTCTCAGTCCTCCTTTAGATCCATAGTAGTCCATTCTGAGGGTTTGCCCTGTGGGTTCTCTCTTGGTGGGGTTGCTGGGAGATGGTCAGAAAACCACAAAGCCACGCTTGTTGAAAAGGAGAACTTCTATCGCTTTCCAAAGTGCAAGCAAATCCCTCTTTCTTTTTTTCTAAGTTTTTATTGGAGTATAGTTGCTTTACAATGTTGTGTTTCTACTGTATAGCAAATTGAATCAGCTGTACATGTACATATATCCTCTCCTTTTTTGATTTCCTTCCCATTTAGGTCACCAGAGTATTGCTCAGAGTTCCCCATGCTATACAGTAGGTTCTCACTAATTATCTATTTTTCACATAGAAGCAATGGTGTATATATGTCAATCCCAATCTTCCAACTCATCCTCTACCCCCAGATCCCTCTCCTTTATCAAATGTCTTACTCTCCTCTCTGTTTCCTGGATCCTTTACTACTACACACCTCTTTATTGCTCTGTCTTACGATGCCTCTCTCCTCCTTGCCTGTTTCACCTTCATTTTCCTTAGAAATACCTGAGGAGAATGGCACTGCGTATCCTGATTCTTTTCTAGCCTATCTGCCCATTCCTCTGTTCCTTATCAGCTCTTATTCTACTAATGTCCTCTTGTGTCACTATTGCATTAGTCTCTAGATGGGTCCTCCTAGTTGGTATCGCCTTACTATGACCTGCACCATCAATTTGTCATTCCTGTGTTCGCAAAGGATCAATGGACCCTCCTCCCAGACACAGAGTCTGTCCTCCACAAGCAGTGTTATCACCATTGCTTTGTTTTCATGACTTTATCTAACCAAATTTATCAGTACTATCTGTCCAGATTTTCTTCCATGTATTCACTCCTAAACATTCCAAATCAGATTCTCTTACAGTTTGCCAATACCCTCCCAATAGTTTACTTATTAATGCTCTTACCCAACTCAATGGACATGAGTTTGAGTAACCTCCAGGAGTTGGTAATGAACAGGGAGGCCTGGCATGCTGCAGTGCATGGGGTTGCAAAGAGTCAGACACGACTGAGCGACTGAACTGACCTACAGGAAGAACTGATGCTTTTGAACTGTGGTGCTGGGGAAGACTCTTGAGAGTCCCTTGGGCAGCAAGGAGATCAAACCAGTCAATCCTAAAGGAAATCAATCCTGAATATTCATTGGAAAGACTGATTCTGAAGCTGAAGCTCCAATATTTCTGCCACTTAATGTGGAGAGCTGACTCATTGGAAGAGACCTGATGCTGGGCAAGATTGAGGGCAGGAGGAGTAGGGGGCGACAAAGGATGAGATGGTTGAATGGCATCACCCCGACTCAATGGACATGAATTTGAGCAAACTCCAGGAGATACTGAAGGAAAGGGAAACCAGGTGTGCTGAAGTCCAGGGCGTTGAAAAGAGTCAGACAGGACTTAGCAACTGAACAACTGTGATAAAGATAAGAAGTATGCATAGAATGTGACCCTGGAATCATTAANGCGAGCACCGCGGCCACAGCGTGCTGCCGCTCGAGGAGGCGGTGGAGGGCTTCAAGGTGAGGGCCGGGCGCGCGGGCCGGGGAGGGGCCGGAGCGCGAGTCGGACAAAGGGAGGAGAGAGCCAAAGGGGCTTCCTTTTTTCCGCCTAGAAAATGGCTGAGCCGGACGTGTGGTTCACAGCCGTCATTTCCTCTGTCCGCTCCAGAGCCTCAGCACTCAGATTTGGGAGGAAAACCTGTAGCTGGTGATGAAGCCAGAAGTCTCCCCACCCTCATTGCGTTATGTGCCTCTGTGTTTACCCTCTCACGGGCACATTATACATGACGGCCCATGGAGACCCCTCTTGACTGTATGTAAGATATCTGTAAAACCACGTACGCAGCGACAAGCTTCAGAGACGCTCGCGTTCCTGTTGGCTACTAGATGATCTCAGACAAAACACAGTCGGACGTTGCCCGGCTGTATTCACATCAAATAGATGCCCATCACCTCTCCTTTCCCCCAGCACTTCCCTGTGCTCCGTCCTTTTCTAGATCCTCCCGGAAAAGAACAAGTTCCTTACTGCCTAAGTCATTTAACCACTGTGCGCCTCAGGAGATAAGACTTAATGAAGACTGAGTGAACTAAAATGCTGTGTGGATCCCCTTGTGAACCAACAGATTGGCACAGCTCAACAATAACATGGAAATAAAGTATTAAATATAAAATAATTGTAAGACAACATTCAAGGCGTGCACATAATCTGTGTTTGAGGACTGCAAAGAACATGCACCCAATTATGTACATGTGTAAATGTGAGTACGTTCATGCAGGGTTATTCACTGAACATTTATGGTGCTTTCAAAAATACCATCTTACACTGAACACTCTGTTAGGTTGAGAAGGTGGTGTTGGTTCATGTCACACCAGGGGAAAATAGAAGTTAAGACCTTTTCTCTCCATACCCGTCCCTGAAAGCTCGACAACTAAAGCCTTCTAGTCTATTCACCTTTCCGCTAAGCCATGCGATATCCTTCCAAAGGCAGGTAGGTGACCCACCATTTAAGACACAAACTACCAAAGGAGAGGTGTAGTGCCATGGTGATGGCAGTGTGATCCAAGGACAGGTTCTCACCAAGGGCTTGGCATCATGAATGTGGGTTACACAGGTGATAAGCAGAAGAGTCACACTGCTAAGGCCTGCCTTATCTTGAACTGTACCTGTGTTTTTGCTTTTTCAGGAGCAAATCCAGAACCAGCTGGACCACCTAAAAAGAGTGAAAGACTTAAAAAAGAGGCGAAGGGCACAGGGAGAGCAGGCGCGAGCTGAACTCTTGGTGAGGTTCCTGAGAATTCACAGATAATATCAGTTCTGCTGGTCACTCTCTTATATTGTAAGACTTGTCAACTTCCCTTAACCTTGTGCAGTCAGATCACCCAGAACTTATAGGTATGGGTGGAACAACCTTACATGGCAGTTGGGAATTCACCTGGAGAACCAAGGGATTCCCGCATTTAGAGGGAAAAGGATGGAATAGTCTACTTTAAAACCCCTGGAGATCTGACCTTGCAAAAGTTTAATCTGCTAGCTTTGTGCAGATCAGGGTTGATCCAGGTGAAATTCTTGAGCATTGGTTAGTGGCCTTTTGTATTGTTCTGCAGACAGATGCTGGCAGTGGCTTTCCATAAACTTGACTGTTGCTTCTTGCTGGAATGTTCTTTTTCTTGGCAATGATTCTATTCTGAACTTTTCTCTTTGTTCCCTTCTCCTAGTTTCCCAAGGCCTTTGTGGTAGGGATATTTGGGGGAGAAGGTGGTTGTTATGGAAAACATAGTCCCTTACCTTTCTGTAAAGGACTAGAGAGTAAATATTTTTGGCTTTGTGGCCTATATCTCTATCACAACCAGTCAGCTCCCTTATCATAGCTCAAAAGCAGCTAAAGACACCATTTAAATGAGTGGATCTGTTTCCCAATAAAATTTTACTCCAAGGGAGTAAACATGGGAGTTTGCTGACCCTTTATTCTGAAATAAGCTTTTGTGGAGTCTCTCAGTGGGACAAGTGGTGGAGAAGGAAGGACAGACAACCTTTGGCAAACAAACTGTGCCAGTAGAGAATTATGCTCAAAGCCAGTGAGACAGAAGGCCAGATAGAGGGAATGGATTACATGTGAAAGGTTTAAGGAAACTAATCAAAGTTATTATGTGAGGATTGTTGTAGAAGTTTTGCTTGTATGCTCCAAACCATTCTCCACAGGGCACCCATCTGATCATGTGACTTCTCTGACAGTCTTTCATGGCTCCCACTTGCAGTGAAGTCCTTCCGGGCTTCTCCTCTCTTACTTTACCTGCTGTCTCACAAGCGCTCACGTGCTCCAGCCAGACCCCATCATCTGCCTTTCCACTCTTTGGTCCATGGCATTTCTTCTGCCTGGAAAGTTCTCCTGTTCTTTGACCATAAAGTGAACTTCTAGTCATCCTTCCAGACTCTTTGTGAAGACTGCTTCTGAGAACTGTATCAGCTTCTACTGAATGTTGTCCCTCTACTTTTGCGTATCTAGCCATGATGACATGTATCACATGAACCTGACTCTCACTTGACTGAGTTCCTTGAAAGCAGAGACTGTGGCTTTTTTTTTTTTTTTTTCAGACTGCTTTGATTATCACTGGGGTAATTCCGTTCTCTGCCATTGTATATCCAGTCAATAAAGACTGGAAAAGAATAAGTGAGTGAACAAGATGCTTGTTTTAGTATACTGGGAAGAAATAATGAGGTCTTGGGGTAGATAGACAGGAGAGAAATGTGAAGGGCTCTAGAAGCAGCCTTTCCTCTCTTCACTGCCCTTCCCTGTGGTCTACACAGAGCCTGACCCAGATGGAGAGGGAGAAGATTGTTTGGGAGTTTGAGCAGCTGTATCACTCCTTGAAGGAGCATGAGTATCGCCTTTTGGCCCGTCTCGAGGAGCTAGACTTGGCCATCTACAACAGTATCAATGGTGCCATCACTCAGTTCTCTTGCAACATCTCCCACCTCAGCAACCTGATCGCCCAGCTGGAAGAGAAGCAGCAGCAACCCACCAGGGAGCTCCTACAGGTAAGACTGAAAGCCCCCTGCCAAGACAGCTCCTGCTCTGCCAAGCAGTATCCAGGGCCCCCTACTCCCTTGTTGAAACTCTGATTATCACAAGGGCATGTAAGAAGGGAAGTGTACAATAGAGGCCCTGGTTGGCACAACTTGGGTCAGTCAGTTGCACCTTGTCGTGGAAAGGTCAAAAGGAAGACCTGTCCTGCTCAAGCCTGTCCTGCACTGTTAAGTGGTCTGATCACAGGCAAGGCTCTTGACCTCTCTGGGCCTCAGTGAACTCAGTTAGTCATGTAATGAGGAATTTGGCCCACAGGTCATTTAAAGATTATCCTCACCCCAGTATCCTATAATTGTAACATGTATGTGTGCACTATGACAACCACAAAATAACAAGTACCACAAGAAGTGGTCAGCCCAAGCAGTCTTGGGATTTAATCTTGGTTGTATGGGTGATAAAGCTGCAATAGACCCAGCCCAGCAAGACCACAGGAAATGAGCTGATTGTTTGTCGTTTATTCATTCAGTGCATATGAATTTTCTTTTCTGGGTCAAGCACTGGAATTAAGTGGATAAGTAAGCTGTCCTGAAATTTAAATTCTGATGTCAAGATCATATGAAAAAGAAGTGAACAAACAAGTATCATCAGTGTTGCCATTAAAAAAGGGCTGATGGGTGTACGGTCAAGAAACTATGGGCCACCACCTGTGTTTGTGTGTCCTGCGAGCTCATTGTGCTTTTTAGTTTTGAATAGTTGGGGAAGAAAAATCAGAAGGACGTTTGTTATTTTGTGATATGTAAAATTGCATAAAATTCAAGCTTCATTGTCCATACATTTTTATTAGAACATAGCCACACCCATTTATTTGTTTTGTATTATCTGTTGCACCAGAGTTGAGTAGTTGTGCCAGAGGCTGTATGGCCTTTTCCTTAGAAAAAGTTCACCAACTCCTACTTCAGATGAAAAAGAGAAGGCTTAATCTTGAGCCTTAATGAACACCAATATTTAATTGCTAGAGAGAGAAGGAAGAGCTTGCAGGGGGAATAGTTTACCAGAGAGGCAATATGTGATCAGGGAGGAAGAATGTTTCTGGAAGGAGGGAGTGGACAACAGAGTCTAATGCAGTTGAGGTGAAATAATATGAAGGCTGAGATCCATTTGGTTTAAAAACATGAGCATCCTTGATAAACTTTGTGTAGAGCTGCCTGAGTGGAGCAGTCTAGGCAGGAGCCACGGGAGGAGAAGTTGTAGTGACAGAGTGAATGGAAGCTGCGAGAGTAAATGACTATTCAGTAAATAAGGCTGTGAAAGAGATAAAAAGAAAATACTTGGAGATGAGGTAGAATTGTGGGGCTTTATGGGGAGAGGATGCTTAAAAAAAAACAGTTAAACGTATCTTTAAAACAAAAATGTGGAGAGGAGCATCTGTTGTAAAGATTCAGGTGAAGAAAATTTACTGAAGCTCTAAGGATGAACTCGTCTCTGATGTGCGGTTCCTGAGAAGGCAGAAGGAAGGGTAACTAAAGCATGTAGGAGGGACTTAGCTTTGAAATATCCTCTGTTGTATAAGAAGAAAGGAGGGTGGGGACAGGTAGATGCGGCAGGTTGTGAGGACTGGTAGCAAAAACGTCTTGCCTTCTATCCTCTTAGGCTGCCATTGAGCAGGGGTTAGAGAAAATAATGAGTTTGAGGATTGTGGGAAAGTTCTGAAATTATTGTTTCAGAGTATGGGAAAGCAGATTTGGTTTGCAAGACGTAGTCGAGTTTCTTGGTCAGTGAACGTCAGTTTATATCAGAATTTGTCTGTCCAGTTGTGTGCCTTTTTCCCATCCCGGCTTTGCTTTCTATGATTGTGACTGCTCCGGTTCCAGGCCTAGGAAAAGCTGGTAGTTGGGTTCATCCAGTATTAGGGCTTTGCAAGATGTGAGGATATTTTTTGGTTTTTGGCCTTGCCACACTATTTGTAGGATCTTAGTTCCTTGACCAGGAATTGAACTTGGGCCCATGGCAGTGAAAGCACAAAATCCTAACCACTGAACCGGTCAGGGAACTCCCCCTGTTCTGGCTTTTTGATTATGATAAAATATACATAACATAAATTAACCGTTTTAACCATTTCGAAGTGTACAACTTGGTACATTTAGTAAACTTAATGTTATGCAACCGTCATAGCTGTATAGTTCCATAACACATTCATTATCTCAGAAGGAGACCTAGTACTCATTAAACAGTCACTCCTCATCCCTTTCTACCCAGTGGCAACCATGGGTTTGCTTATTTTTTTAAGGTATTTGTGAGAATATTTCTGAACACATGGACCATGAAATCAAAACTGGATGATAAAGAAAAGTACAGAAAGAACAGGGCAAGTTGTGGACTCCATGGGGGAGAGTGGTCATGGTAGAAGTCATTTGAAAAGTAAACTGAATCTTAATGTGGAGAAGGAGAGCATTCCCACTAAGGTCAGGAACAGGGCAAGATGGCCACTGTTGTCTAGCTGTATTTTAACGTATGAACACACACGCACACAGAGGAATGTTATGCAACTATAAAAAAAGAAAAAGGAAGATACCTATGATATAACTGATATAGAGGAGTTTCTATAATGTATTGGGCAGTGAAAAAAATCAAAGTGCAAAATATAGATTATGCTTTTTGTGTAAGAAAGAAGAGATAATTAGAAAATACATGTATCTATAGGCATTTGCAAGAGAAACACTGGAATGATAAACCAGATAATAATGGGGAGAATGGGATGAGAAGAGATAGGAAAAAAGTGACAGATTCTCTGACCAAGTCTCAGATTTTTTTGAGCGCCGAAATAATTAAGAATAGTGATGAGTTATAACCCATTGAATAAAGTAGGAATTGATGGGTCCATACTAATAATAAATAAGGGAAAATTCTTCCTTCCAGTAGACTGTCGACTAAGTAATGTACAAGGAATTTTGAGACAAGAAAATGATCATTTGGCAGCTATCATAGTGAAAGGTAATTTAGATTATAATTATCTACAGATGCTAAATCTGAGGGGGAGTTTGATAAGGGCTGGAATGTTAATTTCAAAGTGTCACTTTGAGGTTACTTAATTATAAAAGGAAAAATAGTAGCTATAACATACCACCAATAAAGGGAAAGTAAATATCAAGTATCTTTGAAAGGAGACACAATGTAAGCTTGAATTTAATCATGGGGCAATACCTGGGAAACCCAAGTGGAGAGATGTTTTTAAAATAATTATCCTGTATTAAAGCAATATCGGGGTCTCCCTGGTAGCTCAGCGGTAAAGAATCAGCCTGCCTGTGTAGGAGACATGGGTTTGATCCCTTGGTTGGGAAGATCCCCTGGAGGAGGAAATGGCAACCTACTCCAGTACTCTTGCCTGGAGAATTCCATGGACAGGGGAGCCTGGCAGGCTACAGCCCATAGGGTCGCAAAGAGTCGGACAACTTAGCACACACGCACACACAATAATAGGTCAAAGAAAGCAAGCTGGGCAGGCAGGCAGGCAGTTGTGGTCCAAGAGCAAGAGTGAGATGCATGAGTTAGTAAATTTGAAATCTTGAGATCTTTGACCAGTATGCAGAAAGGGAATGCAGGAAGGTGCTGGAACAGCAAATAACGTATATCCCAGTTTCCTCTGCCCAGGTTTTACACAGTGTGTGCTCCTTGTCTCCCTGGTTTCGCCCAGGAGGGCCAGCCTGTAGTTCAGTTTCTAACAAACATCTATGAGAGAAAACTGACATTATAAATGATTTCTCATGGTTTTCATTTTCCTTTCTCTTATAGGACATCGGGGACACATTGAGCAGGTACAGTTTTCTCTTTTGCCATTGCTAAATCAAGCCTGAGGAGACTTTCCCTCATACTTAGAAACTCTGGAAGGAGCCCAGAGCCTGAGGACATCTTACCAAATTTGACACATATCCTGTCTGTCCCCAAACTGAGTCACTAGTGTGCAAAGAACTAGATGGACTGCAGCTCTTCTCAGTAAAACTAAGAACTTACTGACAAACAGTGAGGGTGAGGAGTGAGGTAGGGGCCCACTTGGGAGGGTGCTGGTAGTTTATGAGGACGCTGCTGTGGAGAGCGTGGAGACTCATAGGGCCTCGGACAAAGTGCAAGCGTATTTTATAGTTTTTCTTTCAGAATCTTTTCTCTTGTTATCTCTGTCTTTGTTTCTGGCTCTTTTTTCTGTAATGGGGAAAATACAGGCTAAGAAAAGTGTGACCAGCTCAGAGATGAGTCATGAGTTACCTGGATTCTGGCTCTTGTTTTTATTATTTCTCTACTGTATCATCAGATGGACAGTGAGGAAGAGCCACCTGGAAGTTGGAACATGACCAAGCGGGAAAAGCCCAGAATGGGCAAGAAGCCACAATTAAATTGTGTTTTCAGTGTTGGATGGCAAGGACAGATGGGCTAGACCTTGGGGAATATTATGTTTGTTGTAGGAATGCCTACTGGGGTAAAGCCTGACTGAGGAAACTGAACTTTGAAGCTAAGTAAAACCCTGAAGGGTGAAAACCCTTCAGAGGAAGTGCAGCTTGATTGTGTGAGAGCATTTGAGGAGGAGATGGGCTGGAAGGGCCATGCGAATAGAATTATTGATAGAGCTGAGCTTTTTGAGGGCTGCTGACATGGGATGATATTGAGCTAGAACTTGTACTAGTCCCTGCCAAGTGGCCCTAGCAAATACAGCCCTCACTTGCTGCTTTTACTTTTTGATGTCAGTCTAGTTCTGAACTAACACAGAGAGAGATCCTTTAGGTTCTAGCATCTGTGAACGTTAAGTTTGGGTTTGACTCTGAAAATTTTTTGACTTAATCTTTGACTTGACTTAAATATAACTAAAACATTTTGCCACCATTAAAGAAATGTGCAGATAGCTAGCCCAGGGCTGGTTTGGTGGCTCTAGTGATTATCATCAGACTCTCAGGTTTCTTTCCATTTACTCTTCTGCCATACATAAGCTATGCTCTTCATTCTTACAGCCCAAGAAACTTCCTAGAATGCTAACCAGCAAGAAAGAGATAAGTCACATTGCATTCCTTTTTAAGCAGACTTCTCAAATTAGTGCAAGATACTTAATTGCACTAATAGTTCTCATTGGCCAGAGCTTAGTCACATGGTCACATTCAGACTAGGCAGGCATGAACCTAGTAAAATTTGGAAGGTGAGAGAAGGGATATTGGGCATGTGATTAGCAGTCAGTGTTTGCCACAGACCCTTTGAAGGGTTTGGTGGGTAACTGGATATTGTCCAGAGAGTACCCCTCTGTCTGAAAATGTCATTCTTGCCATATTTGGGAACCTGAGAGTTATGGGTCATTGCCTGCCATGATTATCAAGGACTTGATCATGAAATCTAGTGCTTTCTGGCAAGGTCTCGGTTATATTCAGTTTAATTCAGTGAATCTTTCTGAAGGCATATGCCATTTGAAAAGCCAGAAGCTAATGCTGTGGGAGAATATGAAGGTAAGATGACTCCCCTATTCTGGTCAAGAGGATCACAGTCTAGGAAGAGAATAGGAAAAGGGCTCTACTGGCTGCTATTAAAGACTGTCCACCAATCCACTGACTGGCCAGTTTAGCCCAGGCTTTGTCCTAGACCTTGAAAGAAGTTTGGGGTGGGGGTGGGGGTGGGAGATTCACTCATGGATTTTTTAAAACTTAGGGCTGAAAGAATCAGGATTCCTGAACCCTGGATCACACCTCCAGATCTGCAAGAGAAAATCCACATTTTTGCTCAGAAGTGTCTGTTCTTGACTGAGAGTCTGAAGCAGTTCACAGGTAATGTGAGAAGAGGGATCTCTGAGGGTTTATGTTCCGAATAACTATTGCCTGAGAGGAAGTGTTTTCCAGCTAGATAATGGAATGCAAACTGAATATCTTCTTTTCTCTCCGTAGAAAAAATGCAGTCAGATATGGAGAAAATCCAAGGTAAATTTATCTACTTAATGAACTTTTGATGTTGAAGTTTCCTGGAAAGATAACATCCGCACCAGAGTATGGGAAAATGGGAAATGATCGGCTTCCCAGATATTTCACATCTTTCTTTTGGCTTTGTTAATTTTTTCAATTAATAGCCTCTTGTTTCAATTAGAAGTCTTTTAACAAATACATTCATTTTTCAATCTACATTAATGGAAGAGGAAAATATACAATTCAACAATTAATGCAGAATTAATTTTATTATTTTAAAATTATTTTTAATTGAGAAAATCAAGAGAAACTATCCTAGCTATATTCCATTTGAGCTAGTATTTGCAGTTATAATTTATCGAGTTTCTGCTGCATATGGGCACTGGTACTGGCCGGGAGGAGGAAGAATTGAGCATCGCTGGTTGAGGCAACACCTTGAGGGCAGGAACCTGGGTAGGAACAGGGATTCAGGAGTCTGGCTGCCTGGGTCTTGGGCCCACCTCCGCCACCTGATAAGCATTCTACACTGTATCTTCCTCATTTGTAAAATGAGGAAGATAGTAGCTCTTACCTCACAAGGCTGTAAGGATTAGGTTTACTTACAATTTCTGAAGCGTTCTAGAATGGAGCCTTCATGTATATTTATTAAATAAAGTGTTCTAGGTATTTAAGGGGCACTCTTCAAATATAACATCTGCTCATGGTAACTTATAAGCATATAACACATACGCGTGCGTACTAAGTCACTTCAGTCATATCCTACTCTTTGTGATCCCATGGACTGTTGCCCTCCAGGCTCCTCTGTCCCTAGGGTTCTCAGGGCAAGAGTGGATTGCTATGCCCTCCTCCAGGGGATCTTCCCCACCCAGGGACTGAACCCGCAGCTCCTGCGTTGCAGGTGGATTCTTTACCACTGAGCCGCCAGGGAAGCCTTAGCCCATATGGCTGTGTACAAAATGCTGAATGCATCAAAATGCCTTCCTAGGCAGCTTGACAGAATCTGAAACCCTTATATATATGTAATCACTTCATATCTACTATAAATTACAAACCTGCATAATTTTTATAATTTCCTATATGTGCTAAAACTTTATTTGCATGGCATCTTTTCAGATACATATGTTTTTCACATCTGGCAACATGGATTTAGGGAATGCTCACAAGCAGAACAGGGAGAAACTCCACTTAATACCACAAGTGGTTAGCTCAGACATGACATTCCTTGATCTTACTCTCCTTTATGTTTCCTGCTCTTCTCCTGCACTTAAGCAGCTCATTGAGAACATACCTGTGAAAATGCTTTGTCAACTGTAAGTGCATTTTGCTGCAAATGGTGTAGTTTTCCCCAGCTTGGTAGGGGCAAGCTTGATGTCACTTGAACCACACATCCCCTAGAACAGGTAGCTTATGAATCCAAGAGTTATGTATAATGTGGACTTAGAACCATGTGCCTCCCTGCAGAGCCAGCTGACTCACTGAGGAGTGGAATCCTTAATCTTGCCTCAGTTTGACCCCATATGCTTCCAGTGTCGAGCTTGGGTTATCTTTATGCTCAAAGTTCCCAACTCCTCTTCCCTTTGAGCTCTTGGCTGGAAGATGGAGTCTTAACGCTGTATGAAAAAGTTAATGCAGGACTGACAGCAGGGGTTCTAATGGAAACCATTGCTTTATGATGACTACTAAAGCTCCTTCTATTGGGTACTTCCTAGAAATACTCAGATAACTTCCATAACTTCTTTTCTCTCTTTTTTTTTTTTTTTTTTNATAACGCTGTATGAAAAAGTTAATGCAGGACTGACAGCAGGGGTTCTAATGGAAACCATTGCTTTATGATGACTACTAAAGCTCCTTCTATTGGGTACTTCCTAGAAATACTCAGATAACTTCCATAACTTCTTTTCTCTCTTTTTTTTTTTTTTTTTTTCAGAATTGAGAGAGGCCCAGTTATACTCAGGTGGGTGATAGGAGACAAAACCATTTGGAAAAAGGAGTAAAAATCTTTATCATCCTAACTACTATTGTGAATGATTTTGGAAAGTACCTTAATTTGAATCCTTTAGGTTACATTTATTTTTTTAAAAGTGATAATAATCACAAAAAAATTGTTATTTCTATGTTTGTAATATTTGCTTCTTAAAAGGCCTCAGATCTAAAACCATGGACCTTTGAAATAGGAGGAAATTGAATTCAGGTGCTAGGAAGGATTACAGAGTTGAAACTACAGTTTCTAAAAATTAGCGCACTGCCACTGCTAGTACACCGGTCCACTGCTGTGCCCACCCAGCCTTGGGCAGTGTGTGGTTTACAAAAAGCATCCTTCCAAAAAGGTGGACCTTGCCTCTTATTCTGAGAGCTAGGGAAAGTCTAGGAAAAATCTGGAGTCATCGCTTCTCTGTCTCAGATCTAGAGTTGAAACTCTCCCTCCCCTTGACAGTCACCTTCACCTGAGGTTCACAGACTGGGTAAATCTATGATCTCAAACTCATCTGAGGTTTGTATTCACATGACCACCTTCTATTTCATGGGATCTTCTTCATGGACAAACAACATGTGTGTTAGTTGCTCAGTCGTGTCCAACTCTTTGCGACCCCATGGACTGGGGCTCGCTGGGCTCTGCCATTCATGGGATTCTCCAGGCAAGAATACTGGAACAAGTTGCCATTTCCTTTTTCATCATGAACAAAGGGACTCTACAAACAATGGGTCTTCTTTCATTAATGTCCCCTGGTTGTGATCCATATTTAATTCTTTCAAGATTGAATATGTTGCTTATGTCTTACATTTCCTAATATTGCACAGGGTACAGTAGAGGGAACCAAAGAGCATAAGGCACTGACCTACCCTTGGAGTTAAATGTCTGGTTGGAGGTGTGAGGTCTACCCATGACATGAGGGAATAAATGGGAACTGTGGTGAACAGATTGTTGAACCAAGAACCATGCCTCTGAGGTTCTTGGTCACCTCCACCTGTTGTCATGAGCCTTTTGTGGGAGACGGTCAGCCTACCTGAACTATGGTTCAGAGAGAGAATGTTAGGGAATCTTCCTTCTGAACAAGATAGGAAGAACAAGTGAGAGAGTATGTCAGTGATTTTAAAACTGGAAACCACCACATGACTGTCGGATGCATGTGGCACTATTTAGTGTCTTTATCTGACATAATGTGAATATCCATGTTTCACAGCAGATCTGTTAGTATTGGTTGTAGAGTGCTACACCACACCCTGTCTGTCTTAAATCCTGTAACTTTCTGGCCCCTGAGGCTTTCAGATTAAGGGGTTGGACATACACAGAAGAAACCCTTAAATTCAGCTTATAATGGATATTGTGGTTTAAAATGTGGAAAAGCACAGTAAAATTTTCAGTACTTCCAATATATTCTAGCTAAACGAGATAACTAGCTAATCCAAACAGTAATTTTGGGAATGTCAGCTTCAGGGTGGACTTGAATGTATAAAATGAATGTGTCTTTGCTGGAGAGCTCTTACTCTCTTCTCAGGAATAGGAGAAAAGCTGGGTGTTCAGAGTGGGCTGTCCTGGTGCTCGGCTAATCCTCCTCTGCCCCTGTATTTCTCTGCAGTGGATGTGACTCTGGACCCAGACACGGCCTACCCCAGCCTGATCCTCTCTGATAACCTGCGGCAAGTGCGGTACAGTTACCTCCAGCAGGACCTGCCCGACAACCCTGAGCGGTTCAATCTGTTTCCCTGTGTCTTGGGCTCTCCATGCTTCATCGCTGGGAGACACTATTGGGAGGTAGAGGTGGGAGATAAAGCCAAGTGGACCATAGGTGTCTGTGAAGACTCAGTGTGCAGAAAAGGTGGGGTAACCTCAGCCCCCCAGAATGGATTCTGGGCAGTGTCCTTGTGGTATGGGAAAGAATACTGGGCTCTCACCTCCCCAATGACTGCCCTCCCCCTGCGGACCCCTCTCCAACGGGTGGGGATTTTCTTGGACTATGATGCTGGTGAGGTCTCCTTCTACAACGTGACAGAGAGGTGTCACACCTTTACTTTCTCTCATGCTACCTTCTGTGGGCCTGTCCGGCCCTACTTCAGTCTGAGTTACTCTGGAGGGAAGAGCGCAGCTCCTCTGATCATCTGCCCCATGAGTGGCATCGATGGGTTTTCTGGCCATGTTGGGAATCATGGTCATTCCATGGAAACCTCCCCTTGAGGAGGTGAACTCAGGCCAGAAGGGCTGCTGGCTGTACTCCCACCCCAGGCATGAGGTATCTTGTTGCCTTGCCACTTCCTGCCCATCACAGTTGGATGTTCTTTTCACTTTCCATGCCCTGCAGTGCAAGACAGGATGTCTGTGTTCTCTGCCATCCCCCTCTTCCCATGAAAATTGTGAGATGTAATAAGTTCTCGAGATTGCCCAGAAATAAAAACCAGATGTCCACCTCCATTGTTCCACACTTCTTGGTCTTATACATTACTGGAGGGGATAAAGAATATGGATAATCTTGGGTTAAGAGAGCCATTCAAGATTCTTACACCTGGGCTCAGCCCCATATGGTGATCATGGGTATTTGCTGTCATTTCTGAACCAGGGCTTCTTTCTGAGAACCCACAGCTGGACTATAAAGTCCTATCAGCATGGATCCCTTTGTCCCAGTTTTTCCTTTGGGATTAGTACCTCTACCCCTGATTTTCAATCTGCTGTAGTTTTATTAACTCCATTAAAGAGGCCTGTATGTGTTTTGATTAGTTGCAGTTATTTTACAGTAATGGTGGGAAATAGCCCCACCTGTTAGGAGATTATGTTCTAATCAATGTGCTCTTTGCCTCTTTTTGAGGGCTTTGTCAGCTCCCTTCATTCTAATGAAAAGTGTATCCTGGTCCTGGATGCACATCATCCGGGATTATTTTCTGCTCAGCACCACTCATTGTTCCTACCTCCCTCCCACTTCCATTTGTGGACTGATGGTCAGTCATACACTATCCCTGGAAGGATTCTGGGGCAATATTCCAGGGGATTCATTGACTTGTCTCCATTTCTCCCTTCTATTTCGAGGGAAGAGGGAGTTTACCTTTCCGATGTGTGTACCATCAAGGGGCTATTCCATCCCAATGGCCATTGGATCACAAGGCATTCTGAGGTCAGAAAGCCAAGGCAGATCACTTAGCACAAGCCCTCTTGATGGTTCTTAGTCTTCTCTTTCTTTGGGTACATGCTCCTCTGTTTAAAAATAAAGTGAGTATGGATGTTGTTTACACTGTTGTTATTTTCTGGGTCTTGGTAGGACTGGGTTCATAGATATTGGAGGAGGAGGCATGATTAATGGTGTTGATTTCCTCTATGGCTTGAGAATCTCATTCTGGTCAATATTTTACTTTCAACTGAATGATAAAACAGTATCACGTCACTTTTTCTACTGGTGCTTGGAAAGTAGTGTTGGACTTCCACAGCCTACAGCTTTGTATTGGCTAATCCTGTCACTTGACAGTGGGGTATGCAGCAATGCTTGGTATAGATCAGAGCACCCAGAGCTTGCTTCCCACCTCAGAAGCAGCAGCCTAAGCCCTTAGGGTCACAGAGGGCACCACATTCTAAGGAGGAAAAATACGCTGAGAGGACAGCTCTTTTCCAGGTTTTCGATCTTTTCTGCTTTTGGACATGACCTCAAGATGACAAGATTTTGTGGTCTTAGTCTTGTACCCAGCATTGTGGTTCATGGCTGAAGATCATGCATTGGTGATATGTCCTGATTCATTTATTTATTCAAAAGGTTTTTAAGAGAAATAACCAGGAGCTACAGAGAAAGGCTTCCATGAGGCTAGGTTAGCTTTTGCTGAATAGTCTCAATAGATATAAATACATGTGCTAACATATATATTATTATGTATATAAAATACTCCTACACAGATATAGAGCAGTGCTTAGCACATAGTATGAAAAGCACATAGTGCTTTGTGTACAATGGCTTATTTAATGCTCTTAACAACCCTACAAGATAAAGTAGATACTGTTGCCTTTATTTTATACAAGAAAATTGAAGCATAGAGAGGGTAGTGATATATCCATGGTGTACAGTTAGGAAGCAACAGGGCCAGGATTCAGACCGAGGTGAAATACATGTCCACATACATCATATCCTGCCTCACAATATCTATGGATTATGCTTTTCTGCATGGAAAGGTAGAGATTGAGGCCTTGGGGTGCCAGTCTGTTGACCTGGGATACCTGCCTTTAACAGTAAGTCTGTCTACTTTAGATTCAAGAATTCACAACTGGAAAACTGGGTGAAGAGACCCAGTCAGAATCGCATTTCAGTTTCACTTAATACAGTCCATTAGGACAAGGAAGAAGAATAAGAGCCCATAAAGAGGGCACCTTGCTTGGTACCAGTCCCAAGAAAATGTGCCCCTAGGAAAGACTCCCTGATCCTTGCTGCTCAACTGATGGAGCTGTCTCCAGGCTAACAAAAGGTCTCACACAGGGTCTGTTTATCTCCAGTAGACTCAGTGCTAACAGGAGCAGCATCTGCCAGGAGCCAGCGTGAGGAATCCCACCCGTGACAAGGTCACGCGGCAGGAGATTTTGATGGCCAAGGACGAGTCAAATCTCAGGGTTTTTNAATACTTCCTGCAGCACTCCCTGCCAAGCCCACTCACCTGTGGCTCACGTTAGTACTCGTGTGTGTGCTCAGTGTTTCAGGCGTGTCCAGCTCTTTGGGACCCCATGGACTGCAGCCCTCCAGGCTCCTTGTATCCGTAGTGTTTTCCAGGCAAGAATACTGGAGCGGGTTGCTATTCTAAGGGATCTTCCCCACCCAGGGATGGAATCCGCTTCACTTGAGTTTCCTACAGTGGCAGGAGGATTCTTTACCACTGCACACTTCTGCCTGCAAAGATATTTTATATAGATGTTTAATATGGATCTATTGGATTTTTATTGATTTTAATATAGATCTATGGATCTATATTTATAAGAAATTGAAGGATAATAGATTTATGTATTTTATGGATCTATAAATCTTATATGAATATATATAAAATTATGGATTTTAATACAGATCTATTTATTTTATATTGAACATGGTCTCTCCGTGTTCAAAAGTCATGAATTAGTTCTCAAACATTTCCTTTGTAATTAGGCACACTCACACCCTCACTGGCATCTAATAATCATTGTTTTGTTTCCTAGTCAAAATTGAGTGCCGTTTTAACTCCTGAATAAAATATGAAAGTTATAACTTCCTTCTCCTCCAAATCTAACCACCAACAATATTTTATTGTATTTTGTACACTCCTGTTTTCTCTGAATTCATGTATATATAATATATAAATGTTTTGTTTTTACAGAAATGTAGTCATAGGAAGTATACCATTCTCTGAGTTTTTTTTTTAAACCTAATGTATCTTGGACTCTTTCCGTGTAAACACAATCTTTTTCCTTAGAATGAAATGTTGCAAAGCAGTACACAGGATAGATATATCCTATTTCATTTATCCACTTTTTTTCCCCCCTAGACATTTAGGGTATTTTTAATCACCATTCTTCCAACGAGTATATCATGAGTGCTTTTTATGGACCAAGGAATGCAGTTCTTGGAGCCATGGCAGTAAAAGTATAAAAATAAAATGGAATAAGATAGAATTAAAATTTAATTTTTGAAAACTAGTAAAATAAATTTATACCCTATGTTGCTTATATTCCAGTCAAATGACTGATTCTGCTCAGGAACACCATATTCCAGGATTTCCTTATCTCTCAGGAGAAGAATATACATATCACAGATCCCAAGACTAATGCCAGCTATTGAAGATTCATATATGCATGGTAATGTATTCCTGTCATTATGACCACTCATGACTCTACTTGTTTGATCATTGATTTTTATCCTGAAATAGTCAAAATGTAAGAGACTAGACGGGTGAAAAGAAAGCTGGTTTATTTGAAAATTAAAGCCTGTAGCTATTTGAAAACGTTGAAACTCAGAAGATAGGTGAAATATTGGAAGTATTCATTTACTCTGAGACTTCCTTTGTAAAAATAGTTGTTTGTATTACTCATGATTCCCTGCTTTCTGTTTCAGAAAAAGATGCTCATTATGTCCAAAAAGTTTATAAAACACATGATTGCATACTAGCTAAAAATTGTTTCCAAGGTAATCAGGAATGAGTGCCTGACTTGTTTGGCTTTTAAAATGTGAATAAATAATGCAGAATAGTGCTTGCCTTGGCAGCACACATACTAAAGTTGGAAATGAATTGCATGGCTCTTGCTCAAGGATNCAAAAAGTTTATAAAACACATGATTGCATACTAGCTAAAAATTGTTTCCAAGGTAATCAGGAATGAGTGCCTGACTTGTTTGGCTTTTAAAATGTGAATAAATAATGCAGAATAGTGCTTGCCTTGGCAGCACACATACTAAAGTTGGAAATGAATTGCATGGCTCTTGCTCAAGGATGACACACAAATTTGTGAAGCATTCCATACTTTGACAAGAAATTAAAAGTTAAAGTATTAATAAGTGAAGATTTGACTAAGCTATTCTTAAAATGATAAACTTCATCTTAGTAACTGATTTCATATGACCAACCTAACCAATATTGCATAAAGCAAGTCTAAGATTTTTAAAGTGAAGTTAAAAATTCAACTAAATTATGGATAACTCCAGCTAAAATTTAAAAAGATACTTTTAAAAAATGTGGAATACCCAATATAGAAAGTAGGTCCAAATGTGACCAAACTATAACCACTACAACACAAGCCTATTGATGAGTTGTCTCTTCATATCCATGGTGTTCCAGGACCACCAGCAGATGCCAAAATCCAAGGATACTTGAGCCTCATATAAAGTGGCATAATTATTCGCTTATAGCCTACACATATTCTCTTTTATACTTTTAAAACATCTCTTGATTAAATACCTAGTACAACATAAACGCTATGTAAATAGTGGCGGTGCATGGTAAATTCAAGTTTTCCTGTTTGGAACTTTCTGGAATATTTTTTCTGATTATTTTTGATATGGAGTTGTTATAATCCATGGCCCCAGAACCTGCAGATATGTAAATCTGACTGTAAATGAGATGAGTGTGGTCTACCATCAGAGGGTTCCTAGGAAAGCCATAATACAAGTCTGATTTCTCTATGAAATTGACTAGAGAAGTTAGTTAACTCATCAGCTCTAGTATCCTTCAATTTCTTATAAATGATATAAAAATGTAGCACTTGAAATGACCATATTCCTGTTTTAACCCAGCTTCATACATTTTTATTACAGATATCTCCATTTCATGGAACATGAGGTGAGAAGCAAACTGTATTTCACCACTTAAAATATCAATATGATAAAGAACATTTATAGAAAAAACTACAGCTAACATCATTCTCAAGCAATTAGACAAGAAAAATAAAAGAAAGACAAAGTCATTCAAATGGAAAGTATAGAAGTAATACTGTTTCTATTTACGGATGGCAGTATCATGACATGATCACAAGAAAACTTCTACAACTGACAGATGAATTCAGGAAAGTTGAAGAGTATAAGATCAACATACAAAGTCAGTTGTGTCTCTATATCAGCAATGAACAAACCGAAAAGAAAATTATGAAAGCAACTTCAATTATAATAGCACATAAGGAATAAAATACCCACGAGTGAATTTAACCAATGAAACGAAAGACTTGTACACTGAAATCTACAAAACATTGCTGACAGAAATTAAAGAAGAGTCAAATAAGTGGAAAGAGATTCCAAGTTCCTAAATAGGAAGACTTAATATTGTTAAGATGTTAATACTATCCAAAGTGATCTACAGATTCAATTTCATTTCTATCAAAATTCCAACAACTTTTTTTACAGAAAAGAAAAGGCCATTCTTCAAATTCATACCAAATTGCAATATGAACATACAAAAATCTTGAAAAAGAAGAACAAAGGTGAACTCAGACTTCCTCAATTCAAAACTTAGTATAAAGCTATAGTAACCAACATGATATGGTAATGGCATAAAGATGGACATATAATGCAATTGAGAATCCAGAAATCATCCCATACATTTATAGCTAACTGGTTTTTTAACAAATATTTATTTATTATAACAAAATGTCTTAACCATTGTAAATGTTCAGTAGTTTTAGGAATATTCATATTGCTGTGGAACAGATCTCTAGAATCCTTATCTTGCAAAATTGAAATTCTGTACCCATTAAACAACTGTCATTTTTACCTCCCTCCCATAAAATGGTAATCACCATTCTACTTGTTTCTATGAATCTGATTATTTCATATATTCTATGATGGAATAGGATTTAAGTTTTTAAGACTGCAAAAGAAAATTTGAACATAACAGAGTCCCTGTCTGACAGGGCCCTCTTTAATGTACAATGTGCACCTGTACAAAGATAGGAATGTCTGCTTGACTATGCCAGTGGTGTAATTCCTTAAAAGATAATATTGTTTTCCTAATTCTGTAAGGGGTAGTGGTGACCTGCTGCTTCCTTCAAACACGTATATCTGGACTATACATCTTTGGAGAACTAAAGAGCTTCTTGATGATAGTGAAAGAGAGTGCAAAAGTTGGCTTAAAACTCAAAATTCAGAAAACTAAGATCATGGCATCTGGTCCCGTCACTTCATGGCAAATAGGGAAACAGTGGAAACAGTGGCAGACTTTTATTTTGGGGGGCTCTAAAATCACTGCAGATGGTGATTGCAGCCATGAAATTAAAAGACACTTGCTCCTTGGGAAAAAATTATGACCAATCTAGACAGCTTTTTAAAAAGCAAAGACATTACTTAGCCAACAAAAGTTCATCTGGTCAAAACTATGGTTTTCTCAGTAGTCACGTATGGATGTGAGAGTTGGACTATGAAGAAAGCTGAGCACTGAAGAATCGATGCTTTTGAACTGTGGTGTTGGAGAAGACTCTTGAGAGTCCCTTGGACTGCAAGAAGATCCGTCCAGTCTATCCTAAAGCAAATCAGTCCTGAATATTCATTGAAAGGACTGATGCTGAAGCTGAAACTCCAATACTTTGACCACCTGATGCAAAAACTGACTCATTTGGAAAGACCCTGATGCTGGGAGAGATTGAAGGCGAGAGGAAAAGGGGATGACAGAGGATGAGACGGTTGGATGGCATCACCAACTTGATGAACATGAGTTTGACTGAATTCTGGGAGTTGGTGATGGACAGGAAAGCCTGGTGTGCTGCAGTACATGGGGTCGCATAGAGTCGGATACTGCTGAGTGACTGAATTGAACTGGACATTTGTGTCAATGGAATCATACAGTATTTGTCCTTTTGTGAATGGCTTTGAATAATGTCCTCAAGGTCTATTTTTTTCTTTTATTTAAGACAATAATATTCCATGGTGTATACCACATTTTATTCACCAATTTATCCTTCTAAGGATATTTAGGTTCATTCTACCTCTTGGCTATTGTGAATAATGCTGCTATGAACATGGGTGCAAATATCTCTTTGAGACTCTATTTTCAAATCTTTTTAATATATACCCAGAAGTGGATTTTGCTGAATCATATCATAGTTCTGTTTTAAAATTATTTGAAGACCCTCCTTGCTGTTCAGTTCCATTTGTGGCATTTGCGCTCTTGCTAAAAACTGGTCTCATGACTACACAGAAGTTGCTCCAGAGGACAGTTCAATGGGAATGAAAGCCTTTGGCGGCTTCTGCCTTTATCCTTTTCTAAAGGGAGGAGGTAGAGGTGTTTATGTTTATGGTAGCTAATGGAAATCTGGAGAACATCTATTTCAAACCATTCAGAGCTACAATTATAGAAATCCTAGTCAGATATTTGTTTCCAGAAATTTAGCCCGCCATTTCCCCATTTAGTTGATGTTTTAAGTGATCCCCGCCCCCTCAAAAGTTCAGTATTTCAGCTTTGTAAAGACCAAGTGCCTTCATATTCTCAGCGAGTTAGTACTGTTATTCCTTAAGCCAGGAATAATAAAATTCTGTCTAAAGAAGCCCCCATCCCTAATTTTTTATTTCAGCCTGTAAATTATTTCTTTCATAGGACGTGAAACAAGTTTTAGTTATTTTGTTTCTGTGTTTATTTCATTTGTCGGGTTCGGCAGAAAGTAAGCTCCTTGAGGACACGTGCTATTCCCTCCTCCTTCAAGCCTAAAGCACTGGTCAAACATCAGGCCTCCAATATATAATTGTTAAATAAGAACGAATCGATGGATTAATGTTTGAGCTCACTCACAACCGGGCAACAGCATCAAGAGGGGAGAGGAAGCAAATCAGATTTTAAGCCTCTCCAACCTGGCAGGGGATCAAACCAGCAAATGGAAAAAAAAGCGACCACGAAGGGACTCGAACCCTCAATCTTCTGATCCGGAATCAGACGCCTTATCCATTAGGCCACGCGGCCAGCTGTAAGAAACCCCTCTCACGTAAAGTACAAAAGTTATGTAGACAAGGATGGGTGGGGGGCTTTTCTGCAGACTGGACTGAACTGAAGGAATGCATTTCTTTTTTCAAAAATCTAGATAATGGTCAGGCTTACTTGCCCCCAAATTTCATCTTCACACATTCTCTTTAAATCAACTCTGTCCCTCTCCTTTGCCTCCACTACTTTGACTGCTTAACAGATTTTTCTTCCCCCAATCATATTTAGAAATCACAGTATTTGCACTGCATAAAAAGAACTTTAGAGTTTAAAACCTTAGAGATTACATTTCAGAGAGGTAAAAAGGAAATGGAGGCAGATGTAAAGCTCAACAAGCTACAGACCTGCCATTTTCAGTTCTGTAATGGACGATACTGCAGAAATTAAACCATTTTGACACATGATTTTAAGAAAAGAACATTTTAGAGTTTGTGATCTTATTAATAATCGTTTGGCCAAGAGTGAAAATACAGACTGAAGGAATCTTAATACCCTCTAACAAACAAAATTTAGAAATTTGAAGGCAAACGATTGATGCTAGCTGGAAATGAGTTTTGCACAAATTGCACTCTTTGGAAACAGGTGACTATATTCCAGAGGAGAAAACAAACTTTTGAAGTCTAAACTCCTTAGTGGATTCTCTTGGATTTTCATCTTGGCATCCATTCCATTTGCAAGCAAAAACTGATCTCCCCTAACTCATATTACTTTGCCAAAAAAGGCCCTTCTAGTCAAGGCTATGGTTTTTCCAGTGGTCATGTATGGATGTGAGAGTTGGACTGTGAAGAAGGCTGAGCACTGAAGAATTGATGCTTTTGAACTGTGGTGTTGGAGAAGATTCTTGAGAGTCCCTTGGACTGCAAGGAGATCCAACCAGTCCATTCTAAAGGAGACCAGTCCTGAGTGTTCATTGGAAGGACGGATGCTGAAGCTGAATCTCCAATACTTTGGCCACCTCATGCAAAATGTTGACTCATTGGAAAAGACTCTGATGCTGGGAGGGATTGGGGGCAGGAGAAGAAGGGGACAACAGAGGATGAGATGGCTGGATGGCATCACCGACTTGATGGACATGAGTTTGAGTGACCTCCAAGAGTTGATGATGGACAGGGAGGCCTGGCATGCTGTGATTCATAGGGTGGCAAAGAGTCGGAAGCGACTGCATGACTGAAGTGAACTGAACTGAACTAAATTTTGTACCTTTTTTTTTTTTTTGGTATGTTTTATTCCTTCCTCCTCTTCATTGTTCAAGTTTTTAATTCATTTTTTTAAATTTAGCTATTTTATCATAGTGTTAGTCACTCACTCCTTTCCAACTCTTCAAGACCCCATGGACTGTAGCCCACCAGGCTCTTCTCTCCATGGAATTCTCCAGGCAAGAATACTGGAGTAGGTCTCCGTTCCCTTCTACAGAGAGCTTCCCAGCCCAGGGATCAAACCTGGGTCTCCTGAACTGCAGGCAGATCATTACCACTGAGCTACTGCTGCTACTGCTGTTAAGTCCCTCAGTCGTGTCTGACTCTGTACGACCCCATAGACGGCAGCCTGTGGGGTCCCCTGTTCCTGGGATTCTCCAGGCAAGAACACTGAAGTGGGTTGCCATGTCCTTCTCCAATGCATCAAAGTGAAAAGTGAAAGTGAAGTCGCTCAGTCGTGGCCGACTCTTAGCGACCCCATGGACTGCAGCCTACCAGGCTCCTCCGCCCACGAGATTTTCGAGGCAAGAGTACTGGAGTGCGGTGCTATCGCCTTCTCCGACCATTGAGCTAGGGAAGCCCTTAATATTAAAAGCAACTGAATTATATCTTTTTGGTGCATCCCACTGGGAATCTTTAGTTCCCTGATCAGCTATGCCACCCTTCCCCCTCCCTTCTCCCCTCCCCTCCCAGGAAGCTTGGAGTCTTAACCACTGAACCACCGGGGAGAGTCGTGTCTTTTTTATGCCAGTACCTTACCATACTGTTTTGTTCACCATAGCTTTGAAAAACCCGCTCCTCAGAAGTCTTCCTCCCACCTTTCTGTCTCCTGCTCGCGGGTGCCCTTTTTCCCTTCTTGTTTTCTCCTCCTCCTGTATTTTTTCCAGAATGCTAGTTCATGTCAGTTTCTGTTCCTAGAGTTTCAGGTCCAGTTGTTCTCAAATTAGTTTGTTTAAGTTTGTTTATCAGATTCAATTGAGGTACATTTATAATTTTTAAAAGTTTATTGACGTATACAGTTGACTTACAATGCTAATTTCTCCTGTACAGCAAAATGATTCATTTATACATATATATATATATATATACACACACACATTCTTTTTTATATTCTCCATTATGGCTTACTACAGAACATATAGTTTCCTGTGCTGTGCAGTAGGACCTTGATGTTTACCCATTCTATATAGAACAGTCTGCACCTGGTGGTGGTGGTTTAGTCACTAAGTCATGTCCAACTCTTGAGACACCATGGACTGTAGTGAGGCTCATCTGGAATCCATGGAATTTTCCAGGCAACAATACTGGAGTGGGTTGCCATTTTCTTCTCCAAATCTGCATGTGCAAATCTCAAACTCCCAATCCCTCCCTCCTCCCCCACAAGTCTCTTCTCTATTTCTGTGAGTCTGTTTCTGTTTCATGGATAAATTTGTCTGTCATATTTTAGTTTCCATATATAGGCGATATCATATATTTGTCTTTCACTCTCTTCACTTAACACGATAACCTCTAGGTCCATCCGTGCTGCTGCAAATGGCATTCTTTGTTTCTTTTGTTTGTTTTTGTTTGCTTTTTTTTTTTTATCCTTCTTTGTTTCTTTTTTATGGCTGAGATATATTCCATTGTATATATGCACCATATCTGCTTTATCCATTCTTCTGTCCATGCGCATTTAGAATGCTTCCATGTCTTGGCTATTGTAAATAGGGATGCAGTGAACCTAGGGGTGCATGTGTCTTTTTGAAACAGTTTTGTCTGGGTATATGCTCAGAAGTGGAATTGCTGGATCAAATGGCAACTCTGTTCTAGTTTTTTGAGGAACCAACATACTGTTTTCCATAGTGGCTGCACCAACTTACATTCCCACCAACAGTGTAGGAGGTTCCCTTTTTCAGTTGAATAACGTAAGAACCCAAGATTGTGAGAGCACTCAGCATCTAGAGAGTGGGGCCCAGCAATCCATAGTTTTATTCAGTTCCTCCAGGTGATTTTCCATTTTTATGGATCCCCCCGACAATCCCCTCCCCCCTCCACAGTGTTTTCTAAAAAGCATTCATATAACGCTTTAGCCTCTCTGAGAGTCGCCTGTGGCCCAAGCATTGTATATCCAAAGGCAGAAGGGGAAGAGATGATTGGATGGCATCACAGACTCGATGGACAGGCGTTTGCGCAAGCTCCGAGAGATGAAGGACAGGGAAGCCTGGTGTGCTGCAGTCCACTGGGTCGCAAAGAGTCGGACACGACTGAGCGACTGAACACCAAAATCCGGTGACCCCCGCAAGTCTTCTGGGGCTCGGCCGGGTCGGATCTGCCAGGACGGCCAGATCCGGAGTTGGAGGAGCCGAAAGGGCAGTGGTGATTTCAGGTCTCCAAGAGTTCACAGGAGTGAGAATCAGAAGAAAGCTTAGCTGGAAAATGATTTAGGATTTGGTNAAAAAAAAAATAAATAAAATAAAAAATAAAATTCCACACTTCTTTTCATCCTGAATCTGCCCGTTTAATTCATACCTTGAGCACTCTTCTCCTAGACCATTCTATGAACCTTCTTAGTTGCCTTCAGGATGTAATAAAAATGAATAGAGTGTTGGGAATGAATCACTGAACGAATTGATGGTGATTTTTATTTTCACCTGGGGTTTTCCCATTAAAATCTTATCCTTAGCATTCCTGTAAAGCAAATATCAAATAGCAAGAAGTGTTCTATCTAAGGAAAACTCGGTCAATTTTCTGACACGTTTTCAGTATTTTTTGTTCCACTTCAAGTTTTATTTGCTAAAGAAAGAATCAGTATCCTTCACAACTCCCTGACTTCCTTTGTCTTAAAGAATTCATAAATCCTGCTGCAACACATAATACTGCTAAGACAACAAACACCAGTTGGGGAGAGGCCCACAGAATGTGGTAAGCTATTTGATGAAGAACCCTCACAGATAGTGCCTCAGTGAGGGGGTGTAGCTCAGTGGCAGAGCGCGTGCTTCGCATGTACGAGGCCCCGGGTTCAATCCCTGGCACCTCCAGCTGTGGCTTGAGTTGTATTTTCTTCCTTTACTCATTGCCTGCTCTCAAGAACCTAAGACATTCGTTTCAGTGGTGCACGCTTTAAACTTCGTGACCCTCAAAACCTCTCAAAGTAGCTGGCAGAGTACAAGTCTATTAGTATCCGACAGAGACCATAACAAGTTAGCATAAACCTAGTGGCTTAAAACAACAGAAATTTGTTCTTTTACTCTTCTGGAGGCCAGAAATCCAAAGTTAGTATCACTAAACAGACATCAGGGTATTGGCAGAGTGGTGCTCCCTCCAAAGGCTCTTGGGGTGTGTGCGTCCAATCTTGCCTCTTTCAACTTCGGGTGGCTGGTGGCATTCCTTAGCCTGTGGCGGCCTTACTCCAGTCTCTGCCACTGTGGTCACACTGCCTTCTCCTCTCTGTATGTGAAATCCTTCTGTCCCTCTCTTTTAAAGACACTTGTGAGTACATCGGGCCTAGCCGTATAATCCAAAGTAATCTCCCCATTTTAAGATCAATAAAGAAATATTGGACTTAAACTACACATCAGATCAGATGAACCTAACATACCTATGCAGAACATGTCATCCAATACCCCTGGAATACACATTCTTCTCAAACATACATGGAATGCTCACCATGATAGATAATGTGTTAGGTCACAAAGCAAGTCTTAAAAAATTTAATATAATTGAAATTACTCTTTCTTTTCCAACCACAGTGATATGACAATCCATAACAGTAGGAAAGCCAGACATATCACAAATGTTTTTGTTGTTTAGTTGCTAAGTCATGTCCAACTCTTGTGACCCCATGAACTGTAGCCTGGCAGGCTCCTCTGTTCATGAGATTTCTCAGGCAATAATAACTGGAGTGGGTTGCCATTTCCTTCTCCATGTAAATGGTGATTTTAAAACTTCATTATTTCCCCTACATTTATTATTGGCATACCACTGTAAGGAAAAAATTCCCTTCTTCCATATTTATTCACTTAAGTATCCAAAGATTGTAATCATTTATTGTCATTATTCGTCTCAAAGTGCCCCTGATCTGACCAGTGAGAGGCCCTTCGTGTTGGTTTCTGGATCCTTTTGAATTATCCTCACGATTTTTGAGCACTTATATTATAGTATGGAAAGGCATCTTAGGTACATCTTATACTATCTCTGGTCCAGTCCTAGAGTCTGTGAATCCTACTGGTAGCTCTGTTTTCTTTTAGTGGGGATCAATATTCAGAAATCAAGATATTGGGCTAGCATTACTTATTGATACTGAGGTATTAGCTTTCCTAGCCCTATTAGACAGATCTAGAGGGAAAATGACAGATACACATACATACTTGCATGCACACACACATATACATTTTCTATCCAGTGCCAACAGTTATTTGTTACTTACCTCCTTCATCCCATAGTGAAAACCCTGAATTTCAACAATATATGTATTCATCTCCCCAATCATGCAAAGGTAAATTCACACACAGCAAATAAAAGTAAAATTCATACAAAATATCAGAATTTACATACCCTTAACACTACAAACAATAACCCTTCTACATAGAGGTTATGATTTGTTTGCTTTTTTTCCTGTCTTTACAATTGAGATAAAGTACTGTGTAAAACATTTACTTGGATGTGTTCTCTATTTTTCTCTTGAATGAGGTTATATTATCCTTTTGAAATACAGTTAGATTTTTTTCTATTCATATTCAATTTTGGAATATTTTCACATGCACTTAAGTAAATTTTATTTTAGTTTTTGGAGTATGTAATGTATCCAAGAGTCAAAAGAATACAGAGAATAATATTCAAAAACATTGCAGGAGAATGTTCTGTCCCAGGACTCACCCAAGTGATAGAATGGAAGTGCAATTCAGGCAGTCTAATCTGATGGGAATCCAACTGAGGCAAGTTCCTTACAAGCTGACTGCAAATCAGAAACAGTGCTTTTCTTTCTATCATTAAGGTTTCTTTCTCCTGGAACAACCATGCCTGAGAGAAGATAAAGCTAAGGAGTTTAGAAATAGCGGAATTGAACTTAAGGTTGTTTTGTTTTGATAACTTGGTCTTCAGATGCAGTGCTGGTCACTAGAAGGTATGAAAAATCTTCTGAGAACTCAATGAGGACCTGAGGGTATGGCTCAGTGCTTAGCATGCATGAGATACTGGGTTCCATCCCCAGTACCCACATTTTCATATATTCTTCTTGCCCACGTTCCCTAAGATCTCTTGCTGCCTGAAATATCTTTGTCACACTCAGTCTTCTTGGCTATGGCAATTCTTTCTTAACCTTACACAGGAAGGAATCGTGCCCATTCACTAAGGTTACCCATTGTTAGCTCTGTTATTGACTGAATCTCTCTCAGCATTCTTAGCAGTTGCCACCACCAAAAAGTTATAAAAAGCAAGTAGTTTTCCCAACCATCCAATTCCCATTTGTATGGAATCTGAAAGTATCAGCAAATGGCAGTCTGTGTTGACCTAATGGACAGACCACCTGATTCCTTGTCAGAAAGTTAATCACTCAAGTTCTTCTGTGGTTCTTTTATTCTAGCTCCTTCCTAACCCAGGTTGTATGAGGCTGAAGAAGATTTCACTAAAATATTTCACTAGACTTCACTGCCAGTGGTTAACAACTTGATGCACTGGTGGTCACTTTTTCCATCAGAGACCCTCAAACTATGGAGCTTACATAAAAGTTGCTTAACTACAAACAAATGATAAATGAGGAAAAGACAGCAGTCACCTCAGCAGAAATCTATAAAGGGAAATAGTGCTTTTCTGGGTATTCTAAGGAGCTTCCTGGGTGGCACTAGTGGTAAAGAACGCTTGCCAGTGCAGGAGTCATAAGAGACACGGGTTTGATCCAATCCTCTGGAGGAAGGCATGGCTATCTGACTCCAGTATTCTTGCCTGGAGAAGAGGAGCCTGGCCAGCTACAATCCATGGGGTTGCAAAGAGTCTGAAGAAACTTAGCACACATGGGTATTTTAGGGAAGTTTCCAGTCTGAAATGGCAAACGTTCTGAACTCCAGAATCCAAGATCAATCCAGGGGAAAATTCATTTCTTTGTTTTCCACAGATAGATAATGAACTCTTGTACTCCCAATCCCAATACATCTATTTCAACCTCAATCTACTTACTCTCCGGGGACACCCTTCTTCCAAACTACTGAATGATGCATATCTCCGGGTTAGAGCTGTTTGTACAGTTTCAGATTCTGGCCTCACAATGGCTAAGCAGAGATCCACAAGAGGATACACTTTAAAAAAAATTTTTTTTCAGCCACAAAAGGGAAAACCAGGCAAGAAATCTGTTAAATGTTCAGAAAACAGTCTCTTTTTCATCTACAGAAGCCAGGAAATCTGGAGATCTTCCATGATGCACTGTCTCCTTTTCTTAATCTCCAGAGGAAGCTGTAACTGTCCATCAGTTCTCACAAGTCACCTGTACAGCTAATTTTGAGGTCATCCCCTTGGCCTGTTAAGGACTCCTCTATATTGCCTTTGTGCCTGTACAAGGAGTGAGGGGAGAGTGGTTTCTTCTGTAGGTATCACCCTTTGTTCTGTGACTGGCTTTCTGCAACCAAGGTCTTCAGTTCCTGTTCTGCTCTTCAGACTCCTTTGAGACTCCTCCTAGCATCATGTAAGGAGTAAAGGAGCCTGTTGCAAATGTTAGGAAGAGTTTCTTCAGGTGAAAGATTTGGAAGTATGTGGAGCGAGCAACAGAAACTTTCTCATATTTCGCGTTTCAAGCAAAGCCTTAAGAAGTAAGACACTTTCTTGGATCTCAAAGCTGCAGCTGCAACCGGTCGACTCTCCCACAGCATCTAAGTGCGAAGACCGGGGCATCTGTGCAGCTTCCAAGCTACCCATCCCAGCGGTTCCAGGACTTTAAAAGAAAACTCACCTCAGCTACGTCCCCAAGGCGCTCCACTTGTCCATCCGACGATGCAAAGAGCTGCAAGGCGCTCCCAAAGCCAAGATAGTCTTGGACTAGAGGAGCCAGATCCTTTTTTGCGACAAGCCTACATCCCTTGAGAGAACGCATCTCTCCTCTCACCTGGACGGAGACAGAAAGATATGGAGCCTGGACCCCCAAACTCCCCTCAAATCCTAATAATTTTGAGGATGCTTTTCCTCTGCCCACTTCCTTTCTGTGTCTTTTCTCCTTTTCTTCCTGCACTTCACCCCACCTTGCCTCTTCCTTCTCGAGTCAGCTGGGCTCCTCTCTTTCATCCTATATGCTCCTTGATGGAATTTGCACAGTAGTTTTGCTCACTTATAGTTGCATTTCCATGCATTTTAATCTCCGTGTTGAGACACTCATGTGTAAATTTCCACATTACATTCTAATTACTTTCCTTAAGTTTCCAGCTCAGCCTTTCCCCTGCATAAGCTGAGGCTTGGTCTGACTCAAGGCGAGATACACAGCTGCCCGTAGTGGGTAAAACCGTGAATTGGTAGAGGAATGCCGAGGGAGAAAGAATCTGTAAGAGAATCTGAAATATTTTTTAGAGGAAGCTGTCTAAAGACTTGTATCTGAATTTACATTCCTACCAAATTTTAGCTAAAGGCAAAAAGCTCAACTCTTTCCGAATCAGACACTGAGAGTTGAGAACTTGTCCAGATATACACATTTTATTGCAGGCAGACTCTTTACCATTTGAGCTACCTGGGAAGCCTTACACATTTTATTAATTTTTATTAAAATTCACTTGGCAGGTGCCTCTTAGGTGCTGTCACCTCCTCATTCCGGAGACTATTATTTCTGAAATGCTGAAAGCCCCTGAAATAGTTTCTACTGTATTCAACAAAAGTAGTCCTATGTCGTGGTACTGTTCACTTTATATAAAAAATTCCTCATGCTCTCAGATGGGTAAAAAACAATTCTTAGCCAGATGCCAGCCTGCAGACCACAATCTGAAATTCAGATACTAATAAAGAGATAAGATCTACTAGAGGCAAAGAGGTATCCAAGGAGATCTTTTTTTTTCCTTCTCTTCTTTTTTTTTGTTATTTAAATTGAGGCTTAATTAATATAAACAAAAATGGATGAAATTTAATTATTCAACTTGATGGGTTATATGCCATGTAACCAATAGGTCTGGCAAAGGTAAATGATATTTCAGCCCCCGGTAGCTTCCTTGTGACTCATCCCAATCAATACCACTCTCTAACTTCTATCACTATGGATTAGTTTTTTGTGTGTTTTGAAATAATATAAGTAGAATCATACAATATGTACNATTATTCAACTTGATGGGTTATATGCCATGTAACCAATAGGTCTGGCAAAGGTAAATGATATTTCAGCCCCCGGTAGCTTCCTTGTGACTCATCCCAATCAATACCACTCTCTAACTTCTATCACTATGGATTAGTTTTTTGTGTGTTTTGAAATAATATAAGTAGAATCATACAATATGTACTGATTTGAGTATGGATTTTTCATTCATTTTTTTAAAAGTTGGATACATCCATAGTGTTGCTAGTATCGGTAGTTCTTTTTTCATTGTTCGTAGTAATCCCTTGTATGAATACTATGCATCAAAACTTTTAATTCCATTTTACTGTTGCTGTATATTTACACTACTCCTAGTTTTGGTCTGAAATGTCTAATGTGGTCACTGGCATTCCTGTATATGTCTTTCAAGGAAAATACTCATGCATTTCTCTTGGGCATAAATACAGCTGTAGAGCTTTTTTATTGGATGGGACATAGCTTATATGTATATTTAATTTTAATCTGTATTTCCAAATAGTTTCCCAATGTGTGTGTACCAGTTTACAGTCTCATCAGCAGTGTGAGAGTGACTATTCCTGTTGCTCTACATGCTCAGCAGCTCTTGATATTATCAGTTCTCTTCAGTTCAGTTCAGTTCAGTTCAGTCGCTCAGTCGTGTCCGACTCTTTGCCACCCCACGAATTGTAGCACACCAGNGTATTGCTGAAGCCTGGCTTGGAGAATTTTGAGCATTACTTTACTACCGTGTGAGATGAGTGCAATTGTGCAGTAGTTTGAGCATTCTTTGGCATTGCCTTTCTTTGGGATTGGAATGAAAATGGACCTTTCCCAGTCCTGTGGCCACTGCTGAGTTTGCAAATTTGCTGGCATATTGAGTGCAGCACTTTCACAGCATCATCTTTCAGGAGTACTAAGGAGTACATCTTTCAGAAGTACTAAGGCGGCGTGTATAGTTATTAATATCATAATGACCCTGAATTTTCTTGCTCAGAATCCTTCTATAGAAGCGGTAGAAATGAAGGTGAATTTCCCCTTAAAGTTGGGGTAGTTCTCTTTTTCTTATTGTGGGATCATAATTCTCCACCCAGGAATTGAACCTGCATCCTCAGCAGTGAAAACAGTGCAGTCCTAACCACTGAACCGCCAGGGACTACCCTGGGCCTCTTTTTCTTGGTGGAGATTTAAGATAGACTTTTCCCTCCCCTTTCTCTCTTTCATTCTATTGTCCTTTTGCTAAAATAGTCACCTTATGTCGAACCAAAGCCTCTAGCATTGGAACAGCTGCAAAAACAATGCATTGGATCATTGGTTTTCTTGTTATATGAGCAGGGAACTCATGAGAAAATGAATGAAAAGATGCAGCAAGAAAGATTTGGTTACAGAGTAGAGAAAACATACAGAGATACAAGAGATTTTACACATGACCTTGTATGCAGAAGGGTGGTGGCTCACGTGGTAAAGAATCTGCCTGTGATGCAGAAGGAAGGCACCTGCTCAACATTAAAAATCAGCTTTCCCTAGATATTCTTTAAAAAAAATATCAGTGTCATTTTTGGATGGTTTGAGAAACCTCACAGTTGGCAAGAGGAAGTCCCCTGGATAAATTTCACCAATTTAAACATCATTAGACTAGATCCTCTCTAGCATTGCTGGTTCAATATCCTGGAAATGAAAAGGTGTACTAGGCAAAACTAAGGCAATCTGAAAAGATTATGGAGTCTATTTTCTAAAATTTATCAATTTCAGTTTATTAATTTGGCCAATGTATCATCCTACTAAGGAAACTGAGTGAGAGTATAGGGAAACTTTCTGTAATGTCCTCTCTAGTTTTCTAAGTTCAATTTTAAACTTTTTATAAAACCAAAATGATGTCTCTTTCAGACCTACAAAAGAAGAGAGTGTTTAAAACGATTTAGAGCAAAGGTTTTGCTGCAGAGAGCAAATTTCTAACAGGGCTCTTATACTGGTTAGCACCCACATTCAACAAGAGGGTGACAAATAGAGCCTATGTCACTGTCTGGTTTCTATGAATATTTTGAAGTGACATTCAGCAGAGGCTAAAGCAAAAGAATAAGCATGTGACTAGTAACGGGCTCCAAACGAAAGCAGGGTTCAGTAGCTTTTTTGTGTATGTATGAAATTATGGGGAAAGTGAAAGAATCTACACCAGAATGGGGTCTTGAATCCTGGGTCTTCCGACGAAAGTCCTGATGCGGGTCCAGCTGAGCTACCTGGGAATACGATGGTTTCAGTGGGAATTTATTACTATTTAAACCCGAAACATTTCGCTACTACTTAACCTCACCTCCTTCTCTATCCTTTCCTTTGTATTTTAAAACCAAACATGCTAAAATCTGTTGATGCCAGTTGAAATGCCCAAGCACAGAACCGCAGCTGGAATCCGTTTCTAAATTGGAAGCTGCTGCCACCTGGGGATACGAACAACGTCCCCTTTCCGAAACCTGATACCCAGGCTACTGCTCCAGATACACACAACCACAGGTGCGTCCTCGAAAATACTCAACCTGTGTTTGCCGCGACAGAAAGTGGAGCAAAGCACGCTCGGAGTCATAAAATCTTGGTCAAAACGGGACATATCTTTTTGTGAGACACAGTCTTTCAAACCACTTGCCTTAAGAAGGAGCCTTCTTTTCCCGAGGGCCTGCAGAAAGTGCAGCAGCGAGGCTTCGCTTGGGCACTTTCCACCTCTGCGCCTCTCCATTGAGACCCATCTCCAAATGATCCTCTTCTGTCTTCTGCTGCTGCTTGCCTCTCTTTCTCTTTTCTGCCCCGCATCAGCTTCATCCTTTTCCCTTCCAAGAATCAAGTCACTCTCCCTTCTCCAACCTTCCCTCTGCTGATTCCACTTCCCAATCGCTAGTCTTTCCAGGATGGTAATAATATAACTCATCCGGGCACCTACCTTCTCTTCCCCATTTCCTCCCCTGCCAGAAGGTTTGGGATTTTTGTCCAAAAATTGTAGATTAACAATGGCACCCATGTTTGCCTAAAGGTGGAAAGTGTTGACCTTCTGCGCCTTGTGGACTGATGAAATTTGCTGATTTGTCAAGTTTTAGGAAAAACGAATCTGTTTCATAGGTTGTGCGCAGCTTCCCTTGCGCTCTCCTCTATGCGCAAATAATTTGATCTGAGAGATGCTACAACAGGAGCACTCACATTTCTCCTCTTTCCTCTGTCGGCGNACCTTCTGCGCCTTGTGGACTGATGAAATTTGCTGATTTGTCAAGTTTTAGGAAAAACGAATCTGTTTCATAGGTTGTGCGCAGCTTCCCTTGCGCTCTCCTCTATGCGCAAATAATTTGATCTGAGAGATGCTACAACAGGAGCACTCACATTTCTCCTCTTTCCTCTGTCGGCGGCCTCTCTTGTACTGTCTATAAAATCAAAGCTGTAGCGTCGTGGTAACAAAGCCGCTGTCATATTCCAAGTCCAGGTGCTGAATGCAGGAGTTTGCAAGACAAGACTGTCTGAGACACATACTCCGTCAAATACTGTGAATTAATTCACCTCTTGTCTTTAACTCACACCTGGACCAATGTCCCCTCAGCTGTACTCCGGGAACGCGTCTTTTTATTCCAAGTACTACTTTTTTTTNTCAATCACAGTGAGAGGAATTTAGGAGGATTTATTCCTCAATTAGATGGCATGTAACAGGCCTGAGAACTCACTTGTTTCAAAGCTAGGGCAGATGGTGTAGTTTCTACAAGCCATAGGGCCCTTCCAATCTTAGGCTTTGGGCATAATAATGACAAAAGTCAAGATTTAGGGTTCAGTTCCAGCTGATTTTATTTCCTTCTCAAAAAAAGTTATTTACAGAAGGTATATATCAACAATCTGACAGGCAGTGAACTTGACATGATTAGCTGGCATGATTTTTTCTTTTTCTTTTTTCCCCCAAACATTGTTTTTTTGTGGCCTTGAATTTTCAGACAAATATTCTACATGGCATATTGCACAGGATGGATGGCAAAAAAAAAAAGTTTAAAAACAAAAACCCTTACAGGAACTGCCTTAAAAGGCAGATGTCCTAGTGCCTGTCATGTTATATTAAACATACATACACACAATCTTTTTGCTTTAACAAAGATCATGGCATCTGGTCCCATCATTTCATGGGAAATAGATGGGGAAACAGTGAAAACAGTGTCAGACTTTATTTTTTGAGACTCCAAAATCACTGCAAATGGTGACTGCAGCCATGAAATTAAAAGACGCTTACTCCTTGGAAGGAAAGTTATGACCAACCTAGATAGCATATTCAAAAGCAGAGACATCACTTTGCCAACAAAGGTCTGTCTAGTCAAGGCTATGGTTTTTCCAGTGGTCATAATGGATGTGAGAGTTGGACTGTGAAGAAAGCTGAGCGCCGAAGAATTGATGCTTTTGAACTGTGGTGTTGGAGAAGACTCTTGAGAGTCCGCTGGACTGCAAGGAGACCCAACCAGTCCATTCTGAAGAAGATCAGCCCTGGGTGTTCTTTGGAAGGACTGATGCAAAAGCTGAAACTCCAATACTTTGGCCACCTCATGCAAAGAGTTGACTCATTGGAAAAGACCCTGATGCTGGGAGGGATTGGGGGCAGGAGGAGAAGGGGACGACAGAGGATGAGATGGCTGGATGGCATCACCGACTCGATAGACATGAGTTTGGGTAAACTCCGGGAGTTGATGATGGACAGGGAGGCTTGGCGTGCTGCGATTCATGGGGTCGCAAAGAGTCGGACAGGGCTGAACAACTGAACTGAACTGAATTGAACTTTTCTTACCAACACCTTCCTCCAATGATTTTTAAAAAATAACAAGGGACAGTATCCTAGTGCTCTTATGCGAGGGGGTGTAGCTCAGTGGTAGAGCGCGTGCTTAGCATGCACGAGGCCCTGGGTTCAATCCCCAGCACCTCCACAAGTTGCACATGCTTCTCAGGCTGCTGAGATTCTTCCCCTGAGGGGATTTCTGTGAATACATCTTTTTAACTGGTGTAACATTTAATCGTGGGGCTTGATATTCCTTGGATCTCCCAAGGAAGTGATGGGACCAGATGACATGATCTTCGTTAAAAAAGTAGTACTTGGAGTAAAAAGACGTCTTCCCGGAGTACAGCCGAGGGGACGTTGGTCCAGGTGTGAATTAAAGACAAGACGTGAATTAAATCACAGTACTTGACCGAAACAGAGTGAGAAGTATGTGTCTCAAGCAGTCTTGTAGTCTTGCAAACTCCTGCATTCAGCACCTGGTCTTGGAATATGACAGCGGCTTTGTTACCACGACGCTACAGCTTTGATTTTATAGACAGTACAAGAGAGGCTGCAACATATACTTAGTGTTTTTCACTTGGAAACCATTTTCTCTTTCCATCTGGATCTAAATTCCCCAGGAAGCTTTTCAGGTTCTGCTCTTTTGTACCTTTCTTCTAGCATTTCCAGTTGGGGTTCATAGTCAGAAGCATTGGAGGTGCAGGCCCCTTGATGTGATGATGTGGGAAATCTGCCATCCGGAGGAGGTTACCAAGAGAAGGAGCAACACTTTCAGAGTTCCAGCTGAGGGCACTTGAGTTAACATGGGCATGGATGTCATGGCTGAGGCTTCACAGTACTAGGGTTCAGACACTCCCTTCTCCTGGTAACGTGTATCCAAAATATGGATTCTCTCACGGGTTACAGTGGCCAAAGCGTTCTTTATGGGAACTTTTGATGTCTCATGGCTTTTGACAGCTGCCTGAGAGATTCGCTAAGGGAGTAGAAGGGCTGCACGCCAAATAGAGTGAGGATAATGAAGAGCAAAAGGAAAAATACCCTGAGAATCTATGGTTGGCAAAATGGAAAAAGGTGGCCTAAGCTATTTTTCACTTCTTTGTCTACTCACCCATGTCAGGAGTCTAGAGAATGAAAGAAAAAGAAGAGAAAAAAAGAGAAAGAAAACTCATTCTTTGAATCTTTGCCTTGAAATGGTTTAGACAGCAGTATTGCAACATACTTGAGTGGAGACAGCCCAGAGATGGCCCTGGTGGGAAGGGGCTTTGTGGCTTGGCTGGTTTGAACATCTATTCAGGGTTTGAATCCAGAGGAAGCTGAGCTTCTGACGGATCCCTACTTTCTTGTGATCTTGAACAAACTAGGACTCAGGTTTTAGTTTCTCCAAATGAGGGAAATTAGACACTATTTTAAAATTTTTGACTTCATGTTTTAGAATGCCCTCTTCTAATACAAAAGTTGTCCTGCAAAGTCTTTTGTAAAGAAAAATGGAACAATTTTTGTACATTCTCCCAACACTCAACTTGCACAGAAAACGAAGTGCAGAGCAATGATATACAGTAGTTTGTGCTGATTTTTAAAAAAGTGGTTTCTGTTTGCTTGTTTTGTTAAATACAAGCAATTTATATATCTCTTCTTATTTTCACCCAAACACCTTTGGCCACATCTTCTGGGCCATCAGTATGGTGTTACATGAGGTGTTGTTAATTCATTTAATAACAAGAACAGAAAAGTGAAGTTCAGTGAGAAAATGTAGAAGGTAAGGAATCTAAATCTGCTGTTCGCAGGGTTTCTGAGATTTTACTTCAGTTAGGTGTTTTGGTTGAGGGGGTGGTGGGGAGTTAGTGAGTGTCTTCTAGTACACATTTTGTGTAAATTTCTTGTGGAAGTCAATTTAATATGGAATAAAATGAGCGTGAGCTAGTTCCTTCAAATCGTATTTTAAACGTTTGCATGGCAAAGGTTTTGCTAAGTGCCATCTCACCTTGGGCCAACTTCCACTCACTCACCAAGAAATACTAGGGGCCTGTTGCTTTGTACCCTATCTCAGATTCTCTGCAGCCCAGGCAGGAGTGACAGGTGTGGCCGCCGCGGTGGGAGGTGGGGAAAGAAAGGCATAAGGAAACCAGAGGGAAGCTTTTCTGTTCCTTCCCTCTTGGACCAGCCAATGCTCAAAAACTAAGAAAACTTTGAGGAACTGCTTATTTGTTCTTATTTGCTTCCTTTCCCCATCCTGTCATGTAGGGATCCTTTCAAATGGGGCCCAAAATGAGAGTCAGTTAATATGACTGCAGACTTGGAGCTTCTGACAGGAAATGCCTATGAGTGTGGTTCCTTATTTTCTTCTCTTCCTTCTTTTTTTCCTTCTGTGAAAGCCCGCGTTGGATGGCAACAACGTCCTTGGAGTAGAAATGGTGTAATATTAAAGGGAATCCATTGGACTACATTAAAAAAAAAAAAAAAATAGAGGCGAAGGAAACGTGACAAAATGTGTAAGAAAATGAAAGGAGTGGATGAGGAAAAAACGCAGATGGAGGAGCCGGGGGTTGAACCCGGGGCCTCGTACATGCGAAGCACGCGCTCTACCACTGAGCTACACCCCCTGCTACTGAGGAGCTCTTTGGGGATCATTTACAAAATATTACTTTTCTTTTGAGATTGGATTTATTTTCTGGTGGAGAAAATCCATTGGGTTTAATTCCACCACTTGTGAACTTACTAGCGGCTTCAGTAAAGTTATAGTCCGATTGACGGAGTATCTAGATTCTAGGACTTTCCCACTCCTGTTAGCCTTCTCCAAGGTTCACTCAGAGGAAATAAGTGACAATTGCTTTCTTTCACCAGAAAAAGTCACAAATTTCAGCAGTACCGGCTCAGATGAAGTGCTTTACAGAGGCAGCCTAACTGAACGCCACACCAGGTAGGGTGGGATGCTCGGCCAACGTCCTTTTCCCAGCTGACTCGCATTCTTCCCTCACGCACCACCACGTGTTCTGAGATTGTCTTCAATTCTGATTCTAAGCCAGGGGTCCCGCACCTCTTGAGGGCTGTTCCCAGAGGACTTGGGTGGGGGAAGCTTTAAGGTTCTATCAACTTAAAAACAACAACAACAACAACAAAAACTGACAAGGGAATTCCGTGGAGGTCCAGTAGTTAGGACTACGTGCTTTCGCTGCCGAAGACGCGGGGTTTAGCCCTGGTGGGGGAGTTAAGATATCCTAGATATCCTAGGGCGGCCAAACGGAGAAGGCGATGGCAACCCCACTCCAGCACTCTTGCCTGGAAAATCGCATGGATGGAGGAGCCTGGTAGGCTGTAGTCCATGGAGTCGCTACCAGTCGGACACGGCTGAGCGACTTCACTTTCACTTTTCACATTCATGCATTGGAGAAGGCAATGGCAACCCACTCCAGTGTTCTTGCCTGGAGAATCCCAGGGACGGGGGAGCCTGGTGGGCTGCCGTCTATGGGGTCGCACAGAGTCGGTCACGACTGAAGCGACTCAGCAGCAGTACCAGCAGGGCGGCCCAGAAAACTAACAACAAAAAGCACTGCCATTTTTCTAGTCTGGGGGAAGAAAGGGCAAACGCAGGGTGCTGAAACAAGATTGGGGAACCTGGCAAACTGTCAAACTGGTTTCCCGGAAAGAACCCATTATCATAATGCGAAAACCTATCACAGACATAGATACCTTTAAAAAAGAACCCTAGAAATCTTCAGAACATGACAATTGAGGCGGTCCTCGAATTGGAAAGCAAAGCAGATAGAAGTGACCGTGCAGGAAAGAGCAGAGTAATCACTCTTTTTTCATTGGGGTTCTTTCAGCTTCCATAACAAGTCCAAAGTCTTATACTGTACATCTTTATCGTGATGTTTCATATCATTCTGATGGAAGTAACCCAGGAAGCTTTTCATTTAATCGTTTGAAAACACTGGACAAAGTATTTGTTGGTGAAGGCAGGGACTATGGAAGCACTCGATTCTGATTTTTCTTGTTTAGCCTTCTAAGCCCTTTTCTTGAGCAAGTGAATTCGGAAGCATTTTTTTTATCAGGGAGACATGTTACAGGAAGAAGAATTTGTTTTGACACAAACTATGGGCTTTTCAAATCATGGGAAAAGATTCCCGATTTTACTTGAAACCTTTAAAGCTCTTCCAAACTGAGCTATGTTGACCAAGTCTCTACTGTCATCACTAATAATTTTCTCTACTTAAAGTCTGAAAAGCATGACATTCCTTGAGAGATGTTGTTGCCTTGTTCCCTCACTTTGAGAAATTTGGGGTTTGATATCCTGCCACCTTCGGTAGTTTCAACTACTAGCAACAATCCATGTGAGAGGGAAGTGCGAGGAGAGAAAAATCAGTGGGTAGGTTTTCTGTTTCTCAGCCTTTAGTCTTTCAATTGACACAGACACGGCTGAGAATACAAAGGAATCTGTTAGCAAAAATTGACTATGGGTCTCTTTCCCTTTCCTTGATATCTTTCTTTTTCTTTCCTGTTCCTTGGTAAACTGTTTTATATAACAAAAGGGGGCATGGGCTCACTCTCTTATTTCTCTTATCTTACTTGTGCTGATGCAGTTAAGCTGATAGATGTCAGAGTCATAGAGTTGAAATAGATCAGCTTAAAGGCAATCTTTTGGGTAACGGATTTACTTTGGATGTGAGCAAGGGGTAAAAATGATAAAAGAAAATTTTTAAATGGGGAAAGATGGATGTATTCTTGAAATACGGTATTGATGAGGAAAGGGAAAAGCAATAACGGAGTCCAAGATTTCCTGGACTCCCATACATGCTTAGCTTATGTTCTGTTAGTAAGCTACATACCACGTGGACTCTATATTTCAGTAAATCTTCTGTAACTGATGACTGCCTGATTCTTATTGAGGAGTCATTTTTCTTTTTCTCCTACACTGTTTCCAATTTTTACGCAGAAGCCAGATGGAATTTGGCTTTCTTCCAGGAATGCCTTCAGAGTAGTTAGGGTGTTGCTCACTTCTCATCCTACTGTTCTCACTTCCTACTGTTGGCTTTGACTGGATTCTGAGAAGCAGGGTATTGAGGGGGCAAATCCAGGGCTACGGTAGAATGAGAAAGCATAAATGTATACAATTCAGTGATGTTTTGCTATGTCCTAATTGAGACAAGAAGGCAACTTTCGAGGTTCTTTCAAGGATCAGCTAGATAAATAAAACAGTGAATTGAATGATGAAAGGCAAGGGAGAAACTTGGTGGACGCTGATAGACTAATACAGGATTAGGGCTCTTTTTGAAGTCCAACACTTAGGAAGACTTGCAAGTAGATTGGTTTATGCAGATATGGATGTATTTCACAAAGCTAGTAAAAATAGAGAAAGTGGTGGGAATTCTGTTTGTTGTTATTATTGGTTTGTTGAGTTATTTTTGCATAAGGAACATAAGGTGGGACAATAAAGGGGAAATAAAGTTGAGTTGGGGTTTGTACGTAACGTATTTTAAATGCCTACAGTATAGCCTCTTGAGGATGTCTACCTACACATATTATATATATAACCTGAAGCTGGAATTCTGTGGACATCTCTGAACGTCAGGTTCATACATCTATGTGGCTAGGAGTAGATGGCCCCCCAAAGCAGGTAGAGTGAAAACTTAAGACTACACATTAAGACATGGAGGTAATGGAGTTTCCCTAGCAGTTCAGCAGTTAAAACTGCTTCCACTGCAGGGGCTACAGGTTTGAACCATCATGACATGGCTGAAAAAAGTTCTAATAGACAACGAGGTTATTATTAATACGTGAGATTGCATCTAGGTTGATCTCATTCTTTTTTTGGTTTAAACTGGTTATTGCTGTCCTAAAATTTCCTTAGAAGAAGACCAATAAAAGTCCCATTTTCTACCATCAGCTTCCAGGTAAAGTGATCATTTCTGCAGAAACTGCACATCTCTTAAGCCATCTGTGAAAGAAAACAACATCAATTCCACCAGTCCCCAAAGGACAACTTTGAGTAGAAATACTGTTCATGGGCTCTGTTTTATTGAAAGGGAATATCTCCTGCCCCGAAAGCACACACCTGCTGCTGAGCATCTGTTTCTCAACTCTTGGAGAATTCAGTGGAAAGGATGGGAAGGAAACAGAGAGATGGTTGACTTTGTAGAAGCCAAGACCTCTCCACTACTTGAATTTATTTTAAAGTCAGATGTTCTCTAATGGCAGAGGAGGAACATCACTTTGTTTCCAAAATCAAAGCAGGTCAGTGGTGGAGCTTTCTTTGTCTTTTTCCAGGCTCTCACTGGAGAAATAGGCGCCCTCGTTGGAATTCATGTGTTCTCTTCCAGGTATATGACAAAAGTTCAGGAATAATTGTCTATCTAAGGCATTCGGTTTGCAGTCCAAAGTGTTTTCTCCAGGAATGGTTGGAATCCTGCTCACAGCACCGTCATTTTTTTCATGACTACTATCTGTAGGATTATTTAGGCTAACTAAATTGCACAAGGGTTTCTTTCCACTCCCCTCCCCCCATCTTACTTTGGATCTTCCTTCTCTTAAATTGTATTGTTAAGATAGTCTAGGTGAAAAAGCTGGTTAAATTGGTGATATTCTTGGATGTGGAATAAGACGATTCTTTTTTTGTTTGTTTTATTCTCTTGTTTCTTCCTTCTGCTGTTCTAGCAACAATACTTACTTTCCATGTTGGGTTGGGGGGAGTAAGGAAAGGTGGGAAAGTAGGAGAGCAGAGTCCGCAGGACTGAAGGAACGTATATAACGTACATTAAAGAGCAGGGGGAAAAGATGGAGATGCCGGGGATCGAACCCGGGACCTCATGCATGCAAAGCATGCGCTCTACCACTGAGCTACATCCCCCTATAACAGACCGTTTTTATTTCCATATATTAGGAAATAAACTCTTTCTGTATTCTTTGGCAAGACTATTCAGTCAGAGTATCTATTCTGCTAACTCGGAGACTTCTACAATATTTAAATCAGTTTTTTGATGAATGGTTTTTGCCCAAGAATAGTAAATTCTGAATCCAAACGGTTACTATTCCTGCTCTTAGTTTCTTCTCAGCCGGGTCAGACCTAGGCCAAAAGACTATGGCAGAGTAGACGGAATAGCGTAAAAGACAGCAACCCGCTCACTAGAAATCATCGCCAGGAAGCAGAAAACTGATCCCACATCAACAAAAATTAATCCCTTTCTCAGCATCTTTGAAGATTATGCAAGAATGAACAAAAAGAAGAAAAAAATAAGGACCTCTAAGAAATTTTAAAAATATATTTTCCTGTAATATTCTGAGCCGTGTCAGAGGAGCAGAAAAATTTCCAACGAATCCCTATTACTTTCCTGTCTCTCACCTTCTCCTACCATCCCACATCGCCAGGAATTGAATGCAAGTGCCATACACAGAAGACATTCCAAACTTTTGGGGTGGGTAAATATTGTGGACCATTAACAACACTTGAGAAGCCTGAAACATTCTAAAAATGGGTAGAAAAGCAATCTCAATTTTGAAAAAAATTGGTGTTTGGAAAACTCACTTCCGAGTAGCCGAAATAGCTCAGTTGGGAGAGCATTAGACTGAAGATCTAAAGGTCCCTGGTTCGACCCCGGGTTTCGGCAGCCTGAGTGTTTTAGTTTATATCCGAAAGCACGAAACCATTCTAAAACCTCCGGATCTCGTACTTGACGTCCGATGAGCTTAAGCAAGGGAAATACCCGCAGTGAGAGTGGCCAGGTGCTTCTCCTTTGTGTGCATAGCGATTGCAATGTTCTGTGGGTTTTGGTGTGCAAGATGGATAGTGAAGTTCATGCTTATAATTTATGATGCTAATTTTGCTTAGTTATAGAGACATCAAGTAGCAAATTTTAAAATACCATAAAACGTCGAGAGAGTGAAGAAAAAATAAAGCTAAATTTATATTTTACTATCTTTGCTGATAACTTTCCCCTGTTTTTTAAGTAAGGGAACCTATATTTTCATTTTACTCTTGTCCCATACATATGTACCAGGCCCTAAATTTTACATGAAATTCGGATTGGAATACCTGAGATCACATTGCAAGAAAAATCCCGAGGCAAGATGTGGTTTGTATATCCAAAAGGAAACATCAAGAAAATAGGCAGTGTACTAAAATCATGGTCCTGCGCTTTGCTTTCTTAAAATAGTCCGGGATCGTGCGGATGTATCAAAATCAGTTCCATTTTGTTTCCAAAACCTTTGGAAACTACCTATTATGTGCAAAGCTGGAGGGTGGAAGGAGACTGAAGGTAGGGGAAAAAGACCTGCCGAAACCGGATTTTAAGAGCAAGAGGTACATCTGGAAAAACGGCCAGGTCACAACCAGAAAGGCCCCGCTGGGATTCGAACCCAGGATCTCCTGTTTACTAGACAGGCGCTTTAACCAACTAAGCCACGGAGCCCACGTTGTTTCCCTTGACGGGTTTTCTTCTGTCAGAGAATGCTTACGTGTTAATGTATTTCAAAATAGGGCCTGAGGTGAGTATGATATATTCGTCTCTTTTTAAGAAGACGGAGGGGAAGAAGGGAGAGGGGGAGATACGAGTTTAAGATTTTTTTTTTTTTAATTTTTAACGTAATCTTAAGTCATTTTATCTTCTGTTTTACTTTGCAGTTTCATTCCGACCTTTCTTACCTGTGCAAGATCCCTAACTTTCTCTGGAAAATATATATGAAAACATATCAGTATTACTTGATATATGCCTAATATATTATTAATAGATAACATTTAAATATACTAACATTAATGTTATGATAATAGCAAAATCAACCATAAGCAACCTTCCAAGGTTGAGAGAAAAATTACGTAAATGCTTAGACTAACATCGGTAGCACGCAGACCTGGAAAATAGCTTGAGAACTTGATGAAAGTATAGATTCTTGGACCCACCATGCAACCCCTGAATGAAGTAAAAATAAGGCAGGAATCTTTGTAATTTAAAGGCTTCTTCAGATTATATAGATGGCCAGCTAGGTTAAAGAACCGCCATTGATCAAGAAGGTAGAGTGAGTGCAAGTAAGGCAATCTGGTGACAAGTTTCATCTGGAAGAGGTAGGTTAGGAAAGGGGGAGGTTGGGCAGAACGACTCCTGGGGTCTTGAAGAAAGGCAGGCAACAGAGGCTGGGGAATTTACCACAGTATATCACATTTACAATAACCAGGCTTGGCTTAGGAACAATAGTAATGAGACAGAGAGAATTACAAAATTTTGAGCAGGGGGGAAAATGATGATAACTTGCACATGATGAAAATGGAATAAAGAGCTTTGATTCCAGAAGTTTAGCGCTAACTTCCTCGGATAGTAACCACCAGTATTCAAAGCTTGTTAAAAGTTACATAAAACTTTTTTATATTGGGTCTATAACAGGGATATCAGATTCTAAAACTGTCAGTTTAGTTCAGTTCAGCCGCTCAACTGTGTCTGACTCTTTGCGACTCCATGGCCTGCAGCACACCAGGCTTCCCTGTCCATCACCAACTCCCCCAGCTTGCTTAAACTCATGTCCAACCAGTCAGTGAGGCCATCCAACCATCTCATCCTCTGTGGTCCCCATCTCCTCCTGCCTTCAATCTTAACCAGTATGAGGATCTTTTCCGGTGAGTCAGTTCTTCACATCAGGTGGCCAAAGTATTGGAGTTTTAACTTCGGCATCAGTCCCTCCAATGAATATTCAGGACTGATTTCCTTTAGGAGTGACTGGTTTGATCTCTTTGTCAATGAGGTATTATAATTCATTCTGTTGGCATCTTCTTTATCTGGCCAAAGAATTGTCTTTTTTTTCTTTTTTTTTTAAGTTAGCTGATTTGTTGTCTTAGAATTTTGTAACAGAAAGTGTAGTTTTCAACAGTTTCTTGCCTTGACATGAATGAATGCGCTCAACTCCACTGGGAGTCCTGGAGTGAAGTCCCACGTGGGCTGAATCAGAAGTTCCGGCAGTAGCATGCTCTGTCACATTCTGAGTTTGTTCTCAGTTCTTGCTACAGGCTTCATATCTTGTGAGTTTTGTTCCAAATAGTATCAGAACAAAACTTCATATCTGTATCTATTCTTCGTTCTCCTTTGAAGGAGTGAAAATTTTAAGAGCAAATATGGGACGGCAGAGTAGGGTTGGCAGTGAGAACAAATCCATCCAATTCCTTTACCTTCAAGAATGCAATAACAGGAAAGATGACACAGAAATTAGAAAGAATAAAATTAAACAGCTGAAATCTCTGAGATGGGATCACTTGTCTACGCAGCTGATAATGGCCATTCTCCCGCTCTGCAAAACCTTCTGCCTTTAGCTGCTGACTTCTCTAGTGTTTTCTATGTGATTTTCTGAGGTGTACCAGGCAAGGTTTCCTTAATATGTGTATATATGGTGACAAAGATTTGAAAGCGTGGAATTCCCATCCTCCTTATTTCAGTTCTCTTATTTTACTTCAACGACGGAGGACAGTGTCTGTGGTCAGAAAGCTTCTACACATGAATTAGGAAAGAGTTATCAACTAAATTGGACCATTGCCAAACTCTAGCAACAGATCAAGTACTCAGTCGGATCTCAGAGTCTATTTCAGTCACATTAGAAAACTTTACATTCACTGATCCGAATACTTGTTTTAATAAATTGAGGTTTGGATAGCAACAGCACCCTTGTAAGAAGTGGATTTATTGTGCAGTGTCTACTCATGCAGATAGAACTCAGATCTATAGACTTTAACATCTGATGACTGTGCTGAGTTGCACTCAGTAGAGCTTGGAAGATAAAGAAAGAGTGGAAGAAAATTAGTGGGCAGGCTTTCTGCTCCTCAGTCTGCAATCTGTTCCTTGAGAAAGACAGTTGAGAAAACTGGGGTAGAAAATTGTGCATGGTCTCTTTATTTTTTTTCTCTTTCCACTCTTCTTTCAGTTGTCTTTGCAAATGAATCAATAACTGTTTTGTGAATGTGGGTTTGGTGTGATTACTGCCCTGGATGAACAGTATCTTCCTTTGTTGTCTCACTCTACCCACCTTTCCTTGTTCTAACACAATCAGGTTTGGTCATGGATTCCAAAGCCCTTGGAGTAGAAATGCTTGAGTACTTAAAGCAACCAACTAAATTAGATAGTCTCCCTTGAATGTGAGCAGGAAAAGATGAGTAAAGAAATGCAAAATCAAAAGTAAGAAAAAAGAGGAAAAAGAGAGGCTCAAACATGGTCCTTGTGCTCAGTTGTGTCTGACTTTTTGCAACACCATGGACTGTAGCCCACCAGTCTCCTCTGTCTATGGGATTTTCCAGACAAGAATACTGAAGTGAGTTGTCATTTCCTAGTCCAGGGGATCTTCCCAATCCAGGGATCAAACCCACATCTCCTGTATCTCCTGTATTAACAGTAGCACTGAGCCACTGAGGAAGTCCTCAGACTTGGAGGTGGCAGGGGGAAGCCTTAAACCTCAGACATCTTCCATGCTCTGTGATCTCTCCACAACTCAATTACATCCACCCAGACATGTGGCTTCCAAGAAAAATTTCATGACTAATTACCTTCCTTCCTTTTCTGGATGTCCTCGAGGACCTAATCGTTGGCAGAGTAGAGTTTAGTCTGTGCAGCTCCTTTATTTCCGAACCTCCTACTCTAAGTCTGATCTTACAGCTACATCATGAGAAGGGCACTGCAGCCCAAATGAAAAGGACATAGTTACACTCAGTCTTGCCAAAGTTGATGGGCCCTAAGGGCTGCATGTCAAGGGATGCAGGAGTAGCACTTGCATCCACCAACACAGAGAAGCCCATTAGGGAACATGCCCTTGAGCCCTCTTCCCATTTTATTCCCCTCTGCCTACACAGACTGCAAATAAACTGGAAAAACATAATGCAGAAGAATGTGAGAAAGAGTACTGTGCTTCCTTGAGAATTTAACTGCAGGCGGGGAAATTAGACACAAAGGATGGATTCACAAAAGTTACAATGAAAGGATACACGGCCAGCCCGGCACTATGTCTACAAAACTTGCAGTGACTTTTCCAAGCAGATGCTACAGCTCTGGTTCTTAAAGACACAGAAGACAGAGAGAAAGGAGGAGGAAAACAAAGCATTCCTGAGTGCTAGCTATTACAGAGTTTGGATTTGTTTGTCTGTTTGTTTGTTGTTTTTTCCTTTTTTTCCAAACGGAGTTTTCTCAGCAATGAAGAGAATGCAGAGGAGATTTGCAACTAGGACAAAATCTACCAAATGAATTAACTGATTATATATCCAGTAGCTAGGTCTATGTTTGGGTGGTTCATTACTTAAGCTTTTAAAGTTTTAGTTAGGGAAACAGTGTTCAGATCCCTAGGGGTTCAGTGTTGGAGTGTTTGCACTTATTCTCCAGTTATTGGTGGTGTGGGGATATGACTCCAGTTATTTTTAACTGATAGAAAGCAACTGAAATGCTGTCTGCTCTTAAAGTTCTGAGTATTTGCAATAGGGTCCTTTACCCTTCCCTTCACCCTCGTGGTTGGTAAACTATTGCCTGTGAGCTAAGAATGGTTTGGGAACATTTCCCGAATTTGTATGTCATCCTTGTGCAATGGGCCATGCTCACTTTCTCTACATCTTTCCAGTTTTAATATGTGTGCTGCTGAAAGAGCAACATTTTTTATTTTAAAAGGTCGAAAAATACAATAGTGTTTCATGACACATGAGCTTTATATGAAATTCAAATTTAGGTGTTCATATATAAAGTTTTATTCGAACACCACCACCTCATTCATTTACACATCATCTATGGCTGTTTTGGGGCTAAAATGTAGAGTAGTTGTAATAGAGATGCTACATGGCACCTTTTCCCTCCCCACTGCTGCTGTGCACACTACACATTGCAGTCACTCAGTGATGATTCCTCAAGGTTTTCAGTGTCACACACATAGTATTTTATCATTTAAAAAAGTTAGCAGTAGTTACACATCATTTAAAGACATTAAAAGCTGACCTCAACCGTGAGCTCCTTTGGCTGAACCACTTGTTGTCCAGTCTAAGTCATATCCTACTCTATCGTGACCCATGCACTGCAGCACGCCAGGCTTCCCATGCCACTGGGAACCATGATACTGCATCATGTCTGGGCTTTAACATACTGAAGGAATTAGGGTATCGTGAGCATCATCCCAGTGAGCATCTCCTCCTTTCTCACAGGAAGACAAATCATCCTCGGTATTCACTAAAATACCAAGCTTGCCAAAACCTGGGGTTGAACCAGGGACCTTTAAGATCTTCAGTGTAACTCTCTCCCAGCTGAGCTATTTCAGCCAGCTGAAAAAGAAAGGGTCTCTGACCTTTCTTTTTCAATGTTTAGATTGTCAACTTTGGTTTTTGAAAGGGTTCAAGTTCCTAAAGCATAGTTGGCCAATATATTTGCCCACCCAGAAGACTTGGAATATACTATTTTCCATGTATGCCAGTTGGATGTATGCTTCCTGGCAGCAAGGATGAATAAGTACAAATGGAGACATTTAAAGAGAGGTGTTAGGGAGATATTCAGTGGAAAGCCTTTCTGCTCCTCTGTATCCTGTAGTCACTGTTCAGAAGTAATGGAACCTATAGGCAATATTTTGGAGAATCCCTTATTTTTCTCTTCTTTTTGATCCATACTCTTACATAATCTCCAAAAATGATGAGAAATGTTATCCACTGATGCTATAAATTTGCTAAAAGAATAGAGTATGCAACAGCATTACCAGACTGCTAAACACTTGTCACCATACTCCAACTGACAGGACAACTGTCACAAAAATTAGAAAATTTGAAATGACACATCTCATTGCAACAGTATTTCTTCACACACACACAAGAATGTTTTTAATGAAGATGAGGTTGCAATCAAGTCAGTCTCCGATTGGCCCCTTTGTAAATCTTACAAGGAAACCCATTTACCATGGCAAAGAAATTAAAGTGTTTACTTATAGTATCCAAAAGAAATATGCCTAGAAAAAACAAACTTAAGAGCACTAATCTTTGAGTAAAAATAGTTGATTGAGAATTGAGGATAGTGGAAGCAAAATCAAGAGTTCACTTTAAAAAGAAGGCAAATGATGTGTCATTTTCATTCTCTTGATGAGTCTGTCTACAGATGATACTGACGTTGTCCAGATGTTTGTTCAAGGAGGCAATGTCATTTTTAAGTGACTGAAGACATAATCTGCATGAAGAGTCTATGTGGAAAAACTCCAGGTGAGACTTTTTTGTGAGAATTTGAACAAACAATTCATTACAATCTACCACAATATGTTATAACTGGTAGTGGTGAAATCATGAAGGTAACAGAAAAAGTTTTAAAACTTGTGAGAAAGGGAAGCCTAGTGGGCCTCTTTGAATTTTGGAGGCCAGTGGTGAAGTCAGTCCTCCCCGCTGGCCCGACTTCACGCAGGGCATGCAACTGTTCATTTTATTTGGAAGGATAGCTGTAGCATAGGGATCCACACTAATTCATGACAGGTGACTAATAGTTTGACTGGCTGACTGGTGCTTGGAAGGAAAATTGCTGAAAAGTGAGGACAGAGAGGTTTGACAAAGAGACAGACGGATGTGCTCTGTCATTCAGTTATGTTCCAATTTTTGCAACCCCATGAACTGTAGCCTTCCAGGATCCTCAGACAGATGGATAGAGTTTACTAAATGTGCAGAGTCTAAGGATATTTATTTTCCATGTAAATGCTCTCCAAGAGAAACCTTCTAAGAAAGGGATCTTAACAGACAGTTGGACAAGATAACCAATTCTGTTGATGTTTGGAAGCTTAGCTTCTCCCTAGCCATCACTGTCTTTTCCCAGTGGAATTATGAAAAGAATGGCCACAGTGACAGAATGGAAGTCGTGGATAGCTCAGTAACACAGACTTCCATACACCAAAATAGATTAGATTGAAGCCACTGCAAAGTGACTAAACTACCAACATACTTAAAACATAAGTAGCATTAACATCATAAAATGAAATAAATTCAAAACAAAAAGAGTTTGNCTCTGTTAGGTCCATATCATTTCTGTCCTTTATCAAGCCCATCTTTGCATGAAATGTTCTCTTGGTATCTCTAATTTCCTTGAAGAGATCTCTAGTCTTTCCCATTCTGTTGATTTCCTCTATTTCTTTGCACTGATCGTTGAGGAAGGCTCTCTAAGTCTAACTCAATAAAACTATGAGCCATGCCCTGTAGGGCCACCCAAGACAGACGGGTAATGGTGGAGAGTTCTGACAAAATGTAGTCCACTGGAGAAGGGAATGGGAAACCACTTCAGTATTCTTGCCTTGAGAAGCCCATGAACAGCATGAACAGTAAAAGGTCACTAGGGGTAGATATTTAATATTTGGTATAATAACATTAGTGATCCAGGGGATTTTTATAAAATGGCACTTACTTAAAATCTGGAAAACCAGTGGATTTTTATGGCACTCTCATGATTATGTGTGCGTGTATTCAGAACAGAGCAACAGTTAAAATGCTGAAATCACTGATAATAGTGAGGGCTTTTGAAGTGGAGAAGCCTGAGCCAGAGGCTAAATTCTGCAGTCAAAGGAAAGGAAATGACAATGGCAGAGTGGTGACAGGATCAGGGGAAAATATTGTGCCCGGGAAAGTTTTATTAGGAAGGTTTGCATATCAGAGTGAGGACGCTCCAAACAGGATCTGTAAGCAGTAACTATGCCTCTGCTGGAAGGAAAAGTCAGTTATCCTGGAACATGATCACATTTCAAGAATGTGATCCTGGAATATGTTTGGCTGAATCACCAGATACAAGGGATGGGCAGACAGAGTGGGTCTCAAGTCTCTTTGAGAAAGTGGAAGGAGTGTCTTTCCTGGTGAAGGTGACTTCACAATGGCATGGAATAGCTTGATAGGATGCTTTTTGCATGAAAATATTTACCTTGGGTGGAATGTGTCCCCTAAGTTAATTCAGAGAACAATTGGCAATTTTGTGCGTCTGGTCAATGTCCAAATTTTTGAGGCAGGAGAGATGCAAGGTTCCCAGACTCCTGAAATAANAGGTGACTTCACAATGGCATGGAATAGCTTGATAGGATGCTTTTTGCATGAAAATATTTACCTTGGGTGGAATGTGTCCCCTAAGTTAATTCAGAGAACAATTGGCAATTTTGTGCGTCTGGTCAATGTCCAAATTTTTGAGGCAGGAGAGATGCAAGGTTCCCAGACTCCTGAAATAAAACTTTTACAGTGGGCAATCACTTTATGTGACAGTAACCAATTGGAAGAAGCCAATTGTTTGCAAAAAACATTAATTTTAACACAAATCAAACCACTCACCTCTTTTGGGACCAAGAATAACCTTTCTCTTTCTCTCAAATCTCTTGCTTTGCACTCAAGTCTCCCTCTACAACACTCTCCCCACTCCCCGCCGATTTAAGTGAGACACAAAAGCTATTTTACTTCATAAACTGGATTGTATGATCAAATTCATGTTGATTCATCAAAATCATTAATAGGACCACAAAGTTAAACTACTTGTAGGAAAAGGTAGAACTGTCCCATAAGTACATAGCAACTGTTCTAAATCTCTGAACATTAGTGTCCTAAATCTGTGTTCTTTGATGTTTCCATAAGTGCTTAGGACTCCAGCTGTGTATCTCTATTAGCAACATTTTCAAAAGGTAATGCTCTCCCAAGCATACCCAGCAAGTTACAGGACAAGTAGAAGGAGAAAGAAGTTTTCCTGTACTCTTTTTACATTTTTCCTTTTAACAGGACAGGACCGTTTAGCAAGTCTGCATGGTGAGTGAGCATCTCCTGCCTTCTCATCTCAAACCTGACACTGGTGAACATCCATTCTGAATCTCTTAGAAGAGAGCAAGGACACAAGAGAGTGGTTTGTCTCTTTGGCTGGGGCATTCGCTTTTATACCTGTCATCATGGCCAGCCTTATATGTCTGTGATCAGTGCATTTCAGAGGGTCTTGTGTCCAGGAAATTATGCAGCCAGTCTGTCCTTTGTCTCACCACTGGACAATCCTGTGTTCTTCATGCCACAGGAGTAATTGTGTTCCTCAAAGTACTACAGCAAGTTCACTTCAGATTTTCCAGTCTCTTAATTTTAAACTTTCTCTAAATCCAGGGAAAACTCCATTGAACTGATTCCTGGAGCTAGTTTGATGAAAGATGAGGTGGGGCATAGCCTAAGTGATTTTCCTGCTCTCTGAACTCTAATTTTCCCCAGTAGTTAATTTTTGTGTAGTAAAGACCTTAGTCAATGTAGGAGTGATTTCTCAGTGACTACAGTGGATGGTTTTAAAAGGTAGACAAATCTGAAACAGAAAAACATATCAGATAGTAACATATATATGGAATCTGAAAAATGGTACTGATGAACCTTTTGCAGGGAAGGAATGGAGACTCAGATGTAGAGAGCGGTCTTGTGGACACAGCGGGGCAAGGAGAGGATGGGAGGAACTGAGAAAGCAGCCTTGACATATACCTACTATCCTGTGTGAAATGGATAGCTAGTAAGGCATTGCTATATAACGCAGGGAGCCCAGCCTGGCGCTCTGTGATTACCCAAGGAGAGTAGGGGGAGGGGGAAGGGAGGATCAAAAGGGAGGGGAACCATGTATAATTATGACTGATTCCCTTTGTTGTATAGCAGAAACCTACACAACTTTGTAAAGCAACATTCTCCAATTAAAAAATAAAAGGTGAACAGATAATTTGAACAAAAATGCCCAACTTATGAGTGACAAACTTCCCAAGGGCCCTTTTGGCTAGTGTCAGAGAAATGTCACACAAGGAACAGTTGGAGGTGCCAGGGATTGAACCAGGGACCTCGTGCATGCTAAGCACGCACTCTACCACTGAGCTACACCCCCTACATTTACAGCCCCTTTGTGGAAAATAGTTGAATGGCAATAACTATCTGCATTATTTTTCAAGAACCATAGCCCAGTACAACCTAGCTCTGTTCTGGAGAATCTTGTCCATGTGTTTGCCCTCCTCACATGGAGCTCTTGGCTCTACGAGAGTATGAAGAGCTAGAAACCAGAGTAACATCTACTGACTTGCAGTGGTTTATTCTGTTCTACTCTAGGGATATAGCTGAATTAAGTAAAGTTCCTTACAACATTAAAGAAGACACTATTGTTTTGAAGATTATAAATTTACTTTCCTGGTGGCTCAGATGGTTAGGAATCCGCCTTTAATGGGGAGAAACCTGGGTTTGATACCTGGTTTGATCCCTGGGTTGGGAAGATTCTCTGGGGAAGGGAAGGGAACAACGTCCCCAGTAGAATTGCCTGGAGAATTCCATGGACAGAGGTGCCTGGCAGGCTACAGTCCATGGAGTCACAGAGTCAGACACAATTGAGCGACTTTCACTTTCAGTAACAAAGTACCTAGGGAAGAAATATGTAAACTGGAAAATGTCAGTAAGATTTGTTTTACATATCATGGATAAATCAGAAATTTGAAGAACTTATTCCAGACAAGATGATTGACTGGAATTACTGGGCGTGAGTGAGGAGGTGGCCAGCATAAAAGGACCCCCAAACCTAAGGGGCGGGTATTTCCACTTTTTTCTTGTTTTATGCCATTTAATTAATTGCTTTCAAACTTTTCTCAAATCTAGGAACAAGTTTACTCGAACTGAATCAAGATGCCTTTTCCCAGTGAGTGCTAGATAACGAGCATCATTTACTTACCACCAGGTGTAAGAAGGTTTGAGTTTTGAGACACTGAAACTTGGTGGGTTTCCCAAGGGCAAGTTGAAATCCTGCTCACAGAACTCTAAGTTGAGTTCTCACCATGGTCAATATAACTTATTTGCCTTGTTTTTTTTTTTTTTTTTCAAGCTTTCAAAATTAAAAAAAAAAAATGGTGCCTTTAAAATAAAGCTGGGGACAAGAAGTGGATAATATAATAATAGCAATAGGTTACATTACATGATTAAATCACCTCCTTGATAAACAGACTCCCCAAGAGGTGAAGTAACTAACTGCCAACAGCTCTCAGCCAACAAGCAGCCTGGCAGGCAGATTTCCTATAGAGCACCTGCTCCACGTCTTTTCTTCTGAGATGAGAATCCTGAAGTCAACAGGCAACTTGAGATTAGTTTGGATTTATTCCTCTTTGAAAATGTCATTATCACTTATAGGGAGGTTTCTAATTTTCTGGGGAAATGGGGAAGCAAGAAAGCAATGAACTCAATATTCACCATGAATAAAATACCTCAAGTCCAGCAATATGGTCTGCAAACCCTGCTGTGATATTTTGTAAGGGACATGGAAGCTCTGGTTTTGAGATGCCTAAAGGAATGGAAGACAGAAGAGAGAGGAAAACAAAGCATTTCTGAGAGCTGGGTGTTTATTATAGCATCTCTTCAAATGGGATTTTCCCTGCCATAAAGAGAATGCAAAGAAGCTTTGCACTAGGATAATATCTATCAAATGAATTAGTTAAATGTATGTCCAGTAGCTAGATCTATAGATTACAATAGCTCACTAGGTAAGCTTCCAGAATTTTTTAACTGGGGAACAAAATTCAAATCCCTAGGGGCTGAGGTCCTTCTGTTTGAATTTATTCTCTGGTTATTTCTAACTGGTAAAAGCCTACTGAAAACTTGCCTGCTCTTAAAGTTGTGAGTATTTACAGTGAGACCCCTCCTTCAGTTCAGTTCAGTCGCTCAGTCCTGTCCGACTCTGCTATTCATGATCGCAGCACGCCAGGCCTCCCTGTCCATCACCAACTCCTAGAGTTCACTCAGACTCNCTCTTCACAATAATTCTCAACTGACAGGAAAGCAGCTGTCACACACACAAAAATAGAACATTTAAAATGGCATATCTCATTACAACAGAATTTCTTCACCAAAAAATCAATAGTTAAATTTTTATTTAAAAAATTTTACACAATTTAAAAGGTTATTCTCCATTTAAAGTTATTACAAAGTGAAAGTGTTAGTCACTCAGTCGTGTCCAACTTGTTGCAATCCCATAGACTGTAGTTCACCAGGCTCCTCTGTTCATGGAATTCTCCAGACAAAAAATAATGAAGGGGATTACCACATTTTTCTCCAGGGGATCTTCTTGACCCATCAATGGAAGCATGGTCTCCTACATTGAGGTCAAGTTCCTTACTTCCTGAACCATGAGTTTTGTTCCCCTGGAACCTGTCTTACATTCAAATTTGTACCTCCCACTCCCCAACCCTACTACTGCCCTTCCCTCCCCGTGGAAACCACTAGTTTGTTCTCTATATCCGTGAAATAACATCAATAGTTGATTTTTTAAAATAAGACAAATGATTTGACATGGTTTCCTTTGACTCCTGATAAGTCAACAGGTGTTACCAATATTATTTAGTTGTTTATTCAAGGAGTCAGTGCTAGTTTGAAGTGAAAAGAAATAATCTGTGAGTAGCCTTCCTGGAAAAAACTTCAGGTCAGACTATTTTGTGAGAAGTTGAACAAACAATTCATTACAACATGGGGTGAAATCTGCTACAATATTTTAGAACTGGTTGCAGCTAATAAATAAAGGTTTATTTGAACAAGTTTTAAAACTTGTGGAAAATGTAGGTCACAATAAGTGTCCTACAAATAAGTAGACATTCCTTTCCTTTAACAGATTTCCCTGGCTCAGATGGTAAAAGCATGTGCCTACAATGTGGGAGACCTGGGTTCGATCCCTGGGCAGGGAAGATCACCTGGATGAAGGATAATGGCAACTCACTCCAGTACTCTTGCCTGGAAAGAAGCCTGGTAGGCTACAGTCCGTGGGGTCACAAAGAGCCAACTGAGTAACTTCACTTTCACTTTTCCTGCCTTTATTCAGATACTTGTAAACTTTTGAATGTCATAGGTCATCGAACAAAGAGGTATCAGTGGAATCAATCATTGCCATTTTTGAAAATTTATCAGTCATATAAAATAAAATCTTTGGCCTACCCTGCTAAATCACTTGGCAAATAAGTCATAAGCCTTAGTTCAGGGGCTAAGATTAAAGCCCTGGAGGTGCTGGGATTGAACCCAGAGCATCATGCATGCTAAACACTGTGCTCTATCACTGAGCTACATCCCCTGAAGAAGGTGTCTGCTGCTGCTGCTGCTAAGTCACTTCAGTCGTGTCCGACTCTGTGCGACCCCACAGACGACAGCCCACCAGGCTCCCCCGTCCTTGGGATTCTCCAGGCAAGAACACTGGAGTGGGTTGCCGTTTCCTTCTCCAATGCATGAAAATGAAAAGTGAAAGTGAAGTCACTCAGTCGTGTCCGACTGCAGAAGGTGTCTAGGATATTCCTTATGACAAGTTGCCACTATCCCTGGGTCAGGGAAGAGCTGTGGGAGAAGATTCCTTGGAGAAGGCAATGGCAACCCACTCCAGTACTCTTGCCTGGAAAATCCCATGGGTGGAGGAGACTGCTGCTAGCTGACCTCCTGAGTGGCAGTTCCTGTCCACCACCAAGCGTACATCAAGATGAAACATTCTGTTGAGTCTTCAACTTCTTTTCTGTCTGCAGTGCTCTTAGAAAAATATAAAAGATAGTGGAGGGGAACACCAAGACCAGTGCCATGAAAACTACTCAGGAAATTTAGGTCCACGTGGGGAGATACGAGTGAAGTGTAACTAATATGGATATGAAACGAAGAGCCAAGTCAGTCATAACTAAACCATTGCGCCTAGCATCTTTGTCTGGAAATGCAGAAACAGCATTCTGTCCAGGACACTGCAAATCTAGATCTGAGACTCAAGGACAGAAGACAGGAAAGAAGATTAGAAAAGATGCTCCCATCGATACTGTGCCTGTTTCAGACAGAATGTTTTTCCACAAGAAGGTGAACATGAAGGAAGCCAAAAAGAAAAGTTCTTTATAAGACCTCCCCACACTTGGGTAGGTCCTCAAAATCTATCTGTCCCTGGGGCACAAATAAGTTGATGTTTCCTGCCTTTATTCAACTGTGCATCATTGTCAACCCAAATATATACTTTTTTGTGTTTTTGTTTAGTTTGTTTTAAGGAAATCCTGTCACAAGTGGAAGAGGACAGGAAATCATGTAATTTTAAAACGTCTCTAAATAACGGAAATTTAGCAAGGTTCAGCTGTTCCTAGACTAATGTCAGAGAACTGGAGAGTTGAGAGGGGACGGAGAGGAGAGAAGGGGTGGGGAGGCGATAGCATCATGGAGGGAGAGTGGGGAGGGGGAAGACAGCTGCGGGGAAAGAAGCAGCAGCCGAGCCAGAACACGAAAACGAGGACGCAAGAAGAAAGTTTGGGAATGAGCATTATATACCACTGATACTCAGATAAGGGAGAATGTGGATGTATCCGAAGTCTTTGTCTCTTCTGCATGTCGACAGGTTCGCCGCAAGAAAAGTCTTCCTTATTCTAAGCGAAGTAGGTGAAAACCTATGTCCTACGAGAATCCGGTTTGTTTTGTTCCAGTTATCGTAGTTTGAAAGATACTGGTTGCTCTTTTCCTCGCTGGATAAACAGGTNGCGGGGAAAGAAGCAGCAGCCGAGCCAGAGCACGAAAACGAGGACGCAAGAAGAAAGTTTGGGAATGAGCATTATATACCACTGATACTCGGATAAGGGAGAATGTGGATGTATCCGAAGTCTTTGTCTCTTCTGCATGTCGACAGGTTCGCCGCAAGAAGAGTCTTCCTTATTCTAAGCGAAGTAGGTTTTCACCTACTTCGTCCTACGAGAATCCGGTTTGTTTTGTTCCAGTTATCGTAGTTTGAAAGATACTGGTTGCTCTTTTCCTCGCTGGATAAACAGGTTGAGCACTTTGGAGGGCCCTTGTGTAGCTGAATTTTTGTTTGCGGTGCAGTACTGCCGGAAATTCCCTGGCGTTTTGGCAACCCACTCCAGTGTTCTTGCCTGGGAAATCCCATGGACAGAGGAGCCTGGAGAGATACAGTTTATGGAGTCGCAAAAGAGTCGGATACGACTGAGCGACTGAGTATGCACGCACGCACTTCAGGAACTGACAGCTTTATAAAGAGCAACTGGAAAGTCACGTCTGGATTCCTGCGTGACTGCAGTGAGAGCAAAGTTGAGCGTAGAAGCAGGGTCCACCAGTGGCTTTGGGCTTATGTATCTGAGGCAGCAACAGATTTTTAGTACACTAGCTTTGGAATGTGAGGGACAAGTGAGAAAGAAATGTAAGCCGGACAGAAAACTAACACTTTTAAATACAAGTCCAAGAATACCAGTGTCAGCACCTTGGATAGCGCCTCAAACTTTTGACCTGAGGGTCGAACGTTTAAGTGTCTGAGCGAAGGTTCTTTAGCTCTTCCATTCTTGTTTCTTATCCTTATGCAGAAGTCTCCTGAAACCCAGTTTTGTTCTAGAGATCTTTGGGACATTTTCAGTGTTCTCTACGGCTTATATACTACACTTCTCCCAGTGGAAGTTCTGAAGAGCCACAGTTTGAACAGAGAAAGTCTATTCAAACGATTACAGTCTGTCCTCCTCTAGATTTTTGTTTTAAGCACAAATGATATTTCCATCAAAGATACATGAGGATCAGAAATATCTGGCTTCACTTTGGCCACTTCCGAAGTCCTCATGAAATACTGTTATCTAAGAATAGTAGAGGTGGGGGCAGGCATCTTATACACTGTGTGTACCCCAAAACACAGCTGTGATTGGTCAAAATGGCTAGAGAGAAGATGACTAAGAAAAACATGTACAAATGGTTTGAGTACACCCGCAAGAATTATATCATTGTGTTCCAAAGTTGCAAAGAAAACTGCGGCACAAGAACAAGGCAGGAAACTTTGATTGACTCATTCGAAAGACCAAAGGCAGCAAAGACAAAAATGACAACAGTAATCAACAAGCCAAAACCTCTCCTAGACGGCTTACTGAGGTCTCCAATAAAGTCTCCCAAGTGGAGGTGCCGGGGGTTGAACCCGGGGCCTCGTGCATGCTAAGCACGCGCTCTACCACTGAGCTACACCCCCTCGCATGCTTGGGCTGCTTTCTTATGCAAATTACTCGTGTTCTCTAACATCAACAACTTCCTTAATATGGATGCGAAATTATTTCATTTCCCTTAATTTTTGCCACATGTTCATCCAACATTTCCCAGCCAGCACCTTTGATGAAATGTTTCATTTCTAGCATCTCCATTACTATACTATTTCACTCTCCTAAACCATGCTGCAAAAAGTTTCCCCATTTCCCCTTACTTTTTCTGCTCAATAGCAAAGTTAAATTCGTAACATTTCACCCCAAGGGCCTCATCATCACTGTTGAAATCTGTCTTCCCAAGGAACATTTGATTGAAGGAAAATAAAAAGGAAGATCTGGCTCACGCAGGATCCCTCGAACCTGAGGCAACAAGCACAACAGACACATTAACAGGCTTGAGGACCCAGTGACATTGGCAGCATCATTGAGGACCACGAAGGGGAAAGAACAGAAAGAGAAGGAAAAGCAAAAGTAAGACGTTCTCAGTCAATTATCTTTTAGAAGACATTATTCTTTCAACTGTTCGGGTTAATGAGAGTTGTGAACCAAGGAGAAGCAAACCTATCCAGTGATGACCCCTTCTCTGCGCTTCTCTCCTTTTCGACCACCAACCATAATTATATTGTAGTCACCAGAAATAGTAGGGAATGGATCATTATTCTTTCTGATCAAGTAAACTGATGTTAAGGCTTTTACTTTGGGTGGAGTGGGCTGCCTAGAGCTCTTGTAAATTAATTCACAAGACAATTAATGATTTTGCCTCACTCACCAAATCTTCAGTAATGTCTAATATGAGTAAAACAAACTAGCAACGTTGGGGGTGTAGCTCAGTGGTAGAGCGCGTGCTTAGCATGCACGAGGCCCCGGGCTCAATCCCCGGCACCTCCATTTAAACCTATCTATTTACTGAAGACCACTACTAATGAAAAAAGTACTAAATGGCAGTAGTTGGTTTGTGAATCTTCAACTGTTGCGGTCTACGCTAAATAACATCACTCATCTCTCCAGTTTTGAAAGAGGGTCATGTATTCGTCATGAGGAATTAACCCCCTCAGTAATTTACACGTTAGCTGACTGCACAGTGGGGAAGTTAAGGATTTTATGCTACCAAGCTTTCCTTGACATAACTCAATACACCTCCTCAATACACTGATTCTTATCTCCTTAAATAAAATCATGCCTTTTATTAATAAATTCCAATCATGAAGGAACACCAGAAAAATCATGTAAAGACTTTAGAGTTCAAATGAAAATTATCAGTGAAATAGAGAGGGAGCAAAATGTTCCTGTGTCCGGAGGCTGGCCATAGCAGTGAGAAGACCCACTCCCACTTCCTCTCTCTGATTCGTGTATCCGTGGATCCTGATGAGAGAGATACATTGCCATTCGTCACTGATGAAGAGTATTTACCATATCCTGGATATCATCACATGCCCTCCCTCACCAAAAGTATTGTCTTTTAGCTGATACCATAACTAAATATTCAAAAGGTCATTCCACCATCCAGTCATGTTAGTTGCGTCAGGGTTAACTGCCTCATTGTAAGGCATTCTAGAATATTAGCCTATCGCCGATTTTTTTTTTTTTTTTAATAAACTGGTTTCTTGTCTCAGAAACAATGCTGTAGGTGCTGTTGAATAAGACGTTCAGTAAATTCGTGGCTGATGGTTTTGGCAGAAGCACATGAAGGGAAATCCATGTATAGAATAAGTGTCTATTCCAGTGAGATTAGATATACGTTGTGCCCCTAATACAAAAGTGGTCAAATGTAAGGAACCTGACACCAGGGTAGGTAGTTGTTCCCCAGTGGAATAATAGCCCCCAAATGAGGGCTCAAAGTTTGTGATGTTTGTAGTTTAGTCACTTAGTAGTAGTTTAAACTACATTATTTTGGTGCACAGAAGTCTATGTTGCTTCATTCATTATTAGAGAAATGTAAGTCAAAACTACAATGAGGCATAACCTCATACCAGTCAGAATGGCTATCATCCAAAAAATGTATAAACAATAAACACTGGAGAGGGTGTGAAGAAAAGGGACCCCCCTTGCACTGTTGGTGGAATGTAAATTGATACAGCCACCGTGGAGAACAGTATGGAGATTCCTTAAAAAACTAAGAATAAAACTTCCATATGACCTAACAATCCCACTACTGGGCATATACCCTGAGGAAACCAAAATTGAAAAAGACACACATACACCAATGTTCACTGCAGTACTATTTATAATAGCTGGGGCATAAAAGAAACCTAGATGTCTGTTGACAAATGAATAGCTAAAGAAGAATTAGTACATATAAAAAATGGAATATTACTCAGCCATAAAAAGGAACTCATTTGACCCAGTTCTAATGAGATGGATGGAATATAGAAGGATGGTACTGATGAATCTATTTGCAAGGCATCAGTAGAGACACAAACATAGAGAACAGACTTGTGGACACAGTTGGGAAAGGAGAAAATTAAGAGTAGCACTGAAATGTATACTTTACTGTATGTGAAATGGATAGTGGTGTTGCCCAAATGGTCTGGGAGCGAGCGATGAGATTGAAGACAGAACACGAAATCTGGTGCAACGGATCAGGGGACCTGCAGCCTCTATTGGACTGAGGTGCAGAGTCCACTCTGAGTCCAGCTTGTATTCTCAATTGCAGACTACAAGACTTTTTTGACCTTATCTTTCCCAAGACAGTATGCTGACATAGTCCAGATTTTGTTTTCACCCTAGGCCATTCTCTTTTGGGCTAGTCCTGGGAACAGTCAGCAAGTGTGTAGGCAGCATTCATGTCTAATGCCAATCTGGTGTTCCAAGGTCCATTCTTTCATGAGCCCAGTCATACTCCCTTCTGGGTCTGGCCTTGGAGTTTGTAACAAGGAGATTATTCTTAAGAAAAACATGAAAGATAATCATTAACACAGTCTTAATATATGCTGTTTTCCCAGGTGCTATTTTTGTGAAATTTCTCCAGGCTGCGAAAGGACATTATTAGGAATTCCCACTACATATTGGGAGCTTGCTGTAGGATGCAGGGAGCTCAAACTGATGCTTCCTGACAACCTAGAGGGGTGGGATGGGGTTAGGGGAGGGAGGGAGTTTCAAGAGGGAGGGGGTGTGTGTATACCTGTGGCTGATTCATGTTGATATATGGCAGAAACTAACACAGTATTGTAAAGCAACTATCCTCCAATTAAAAATTTAAAATTAAAATAAGTATTAATAAAAAATTAAAATACATATGTAGAACCAAAAAATAGTAGTCTGCATTGCTGAGCCTATATATGACCTCTGTTCTAGTCAACATGGTTACTTTGTTCATAAGCTCATTGGGCAATACAGTGGTGGCCAAGGAAAAGCTTCCAGACATCAACAAAATGTGTCATTGTGTTCAACTGTCTCCAAGNATTAATAAAAAATTAAAATACATATGTAGAACCAAAAAATAGTAGTCTGCATTGCTGAGCCTATATATGACCTCTGTTCTAGTCAACATGGTTACTTTGTTCATAAGCTCATTGGGCAATACAGTGGTGGCCAAGGAAAAGCTTCCAGACATCAACAAAATGTGTCATTGTGTTCAACTGTCTCCAAGGAGGTTGCTCTCTGTAGAGCATTTACTTGAAAGCAAATATCCTTAGGCTCTTCACATTTGGGGGATTTTGTCTACCTGCCTATTTACCAGACCTCTCTGCCACCACTTTTTCAGTTTTCTCTCAATAATTTTCTCTCCAAGCCCTTAATCACCTGCCAAACGATTAGCCATCTCTCATTAACTAGTGTAGATATCTACCCTACATCTGTCCTTCCAAGCAAAATGAACAGTCCAAGCAAAATGAACAGTCACATACCCTGTTTGAAGTAATGCCTACTGAGAGGGCTTACTTTCACTACTGGCCTATAGGTTCTATGGAAGCCGCTCACACTTGTGTGGTCCCAGTGTATGAGCAGAATCATCTATAAACCAGATCTGGTTTTTGTTTTTCTTTTTCTTCTTTAGTTATTAGGAGTTCCCTGTGAANAACTTGGCCCAGTGTTATGTGGCAACCTGGGTGGGAGGGGAGTTTGGGGGAGAATGGATACATGTACATATATGGCTGAGTCCCTCACTGTTAACCTGATACTATCACAACATTGGTAATCAGCTGTATACCAATACAAAATAAAAAGCGATTAGAAAAAGAATGAAAGAAAAAAATAATCCACATAAACATAGTACCAAAGTATTTTACATTCTTTTTTTCATACTAATTCTTTGAAATCTGGTGTGCATCTTAAACTTATAGCACATAAATTGGACTGGTCATATTTCAAGTACTCAAGAATCACATGCGCTAGTGGCTACCATATAGGACAACAGAGTTATAAGAACTAATGTATTTGAATAAACAGAAGAAAATATATAAATGTGCAAAATTCTTACAAATTAAAGCAGTTCTGTAACTCACACTCAAAATCTATATGCAGAATTTCACTCATATTTGTGAAGTATGCCAACTAAAAATTGCCACTTTGCCATCTGCCTCTCCAAGGATTTAAGTCATTAGCCACTGCAGCTGCTGACCTTCAACACACTGTGAAAGGAATTCAGAGTGGAGATCAGGAAGGAGGCACTCTGTGCTCCAGGAAAAAACTGGCAGAACAGGCCTTCAAACAGATATTTTCAGGAGATTTTATGACCCCAAGTCCTTGCATTTTCTTTTATCTAGAAAAGCACTAAAATCATTAATGGTGACATCTGCACCTCTTGACTAGCAGCAAACCTCTGCCAAAAAGTGTGCTTGACTGCATGTACCCCCTTTCACTAAAATAATATATGACATTGATCTTCCCTGCTACCTGTTCAGAGCAGTTCCTCAGGGCTATCTGAGATGCCACTCGCTGGCTATAGTCCTCATTTTGCCCCCAATAAAACTTAACTCAAAACTCTCACATTGTCCTTTTTTTTTTCCTTCTGTTGACAGGAGTTGACTGAAATAAAAATGCACATTGTGGGAGCTGTAAGTTTCCATTTTATTTGGGGATTTATTAAAGACTAAAGTCTGGGAGAGGCTATGTGCAAATACTGGTAAATTGCCACTATGCAAGATTACCTGAATTCTTTCTGATAAGGTGCTAATATTTAATATCCGTCTACCATTCTGAGACAGAGGAGCCTGGTAGGCTACAGTCTATGGGGTCACAAAGAGTTGGACACGACTGAGTGTTAATTCAGTGTTAGTTCACCATCTTTTGTCTTTCCTATGCCTAAAGATTAATATATGGTCTGTGTGTGTGTGTGTGTGTGTGTGTGTGTGTGTGTGAATGACAAGGATTTTCTTCTACCCAAATCATTCACTCATAAAAATACATGAGTTAAGACTTAGAGGTGAAAAATCCACTGGATATTTACTTCTTCCAGGGTATTCCTTCCAGGGCATTTCCCCCATTATTCCTATATGCAAAAAGCCATATTTAAATTTCTCTAAGTCAGTGGTCACATTTCCACAAGACTCTGAATCCCTCAATTTTCAAGAAACTACTTTGGGAGTCACTGGGGAGAGAGATCCTTCTGTTCACAAAAAAATTAACTTCAGAAGGTTGGTATATACTTTAAAAGAACTATTCAAATGTGTGCATGCTTTGAAGACAGAATACATCACAGTAAAAAGATAAAATATATATTTGAAAAGAGATTCAGATATACATAAAAGTCTTTCAACAAAAGACTTTATCATAAACAAGGTAAAATTTACATCTGAAAGGAAACTCAGATACACATTTGAAAAGAACAAGAGTCACTATAACTTTTGGGGAAAAAAAAAAGCAGGGAGGGTAGTAAAACAAAGAATTTGTAGTTAGGCTTTAGATTCTCCTAATTGGTATAATGTTATTTTCATTATTAGAAACTCTGTTCTCATCAGGAGTTCTATGTTAGATTTATCTAACAATTATCTGTTAGATTTATCTGTTAGATAAATTGTACAGTTCAAATATTGTGAGTAAATACTCTTTCTGACTGCTACATCTGTAAACACTGAGAACAGTGGGTTATAATCTCCATTATGAGTAAAGATGGCAAATATGGGTAGTTACCTGGACAAAAAAATTTTGATTTAATATCCCACAACTTACAGCAGGGTGAATTCTAAATGGTGTTTGAGATTTATTAATAAAAAATTTAGAAGTACTTCAAAACCACAAGTAAAATTTTTAATAACTTTGGAGTGGGGAAGGTTATTCCAATAATGATTCAAAAATCCAAAATTATTTAAAGGAACATTTGACAAATTTGATTTCAAGAGAGCTTCTGAAAGAGTGGTAAGAGCATAGGTAAATTTTCTTTAGTATATTTATGCTTTTCTTACTTTCCAAATTTTCTGCAATATGCATTATTGGGATAATAATATAGTAAAACAAAACAAAGCAAAGCCTCCTCTATAACAAAGAAAAGTCCACAAGCAAAGACTTGTGGACAAATGACAAATTTCAGACTGGGAAAATAAAATTGCTATTCATATAACAAAAGGGATAATTTCCCTGTTTCACTAAATATAGGCTTGATTATTATGTTAAAGAAAACATCCACAAAATCTCAATGGTTTAAACAATAAAGGCTTATTTTAGCACTTTATATATTTTCCCTCATTGATTGGCTGATGGCTCACCAATATTTTTCATCTAGGACTTAGGATGATAAAGTAGGGTAGGGTAGGGGAAAAACATCTTTTTCTTCTACCCGTCTTAGGTTCTTAGGTTGCCGATGAGCGCTCCGAACTGACCAGGCTCATTCTTTCGCGGAGTAGCCTGCGGAACGAGAAGCTGGCCAGTGGATAAAGGAAAGGGGAAAACAGGGAATTTGGGCTTCTTAAATCTAAGATTTTTCATGAAGCCACAGTTCACAGATAACCACTCAGATTTCAGGAGAGTTAGAAAATCTCTGTGGAGAGAGTCGTTGCCTCTGGCGACAAAGACTGGGGCAGGATTTTCACAGTTTCAACAATCTGGACATTTTCTGTTTGTGGTTTGGTTGTCATTTGTCTTTTTTCCTCCAAGCGAGAGCAAGTAGAAAGACGCAGCTCCAAAGAGTCATTTGACCATTCAACCATTCAGCTACAAAGAAAAGGGAGGGTGGAGGGGATCGCATTTTCTATGAACCTTTGGCTTGTAGACCATTCTTCAGCGTTCTGAAAAAAACCTCCCAGTGATTTCCACATGGGGTTCGATTTGGCCAACGCGAGAGAAAACACTTGTGCTGAAGTTACTGAATGAAATTGTGCTCTGCTCTCAGTAACATGAGTTGCATGTTGTCACTCCATCTCCGAAGGGGATTACTTGGATAGAATCCGAAAGCGGCTTTAAGTGTAATTCATCCTCAATGATGGTTACTATCTCCAAATTGTGCAAAACACATTGAGCTTTTAAAAGCACAGGAATCCTACCCAGCAGCGGGCTTTCACCAGGGGATGTAGCTCAGTGGTAGAGCGCATGCTTCGCATGTATGAGGCCCCGGGTTCGATCCCCGGCATCTCCAGGCTGTTCTATTTTTTTTGTTGTTGTCTAATTTAGACTTTGGGCTTGCATTGTTAAATCAAAACGTTTTAGCTCTTTCTCATTTGGGGGCCATTGTCTTGCCCTTTAAATATAACAGTTTTCCATGTATGTGTTTATTCGTCTTCCGTTTGGTTAACTACCATCACGATTTTCTCTGCTTCCTGAAAACCTCCTTGGGATGTTTTATTAGGCAGCAAGCAGTACAAAGCCAGAGACAATTCAGAAGTAAGTTCATCCTATGAATGCCAGGAAGAGGGAATACAGCTGCATTTCAAAGAATTAGTTATCTCAATTAAAGGAGGTTCTATCCATTCCAACTTTGCATTAGAAAATAATTAAAATATCTCTTAGTAATTTTTTTTAAGGAGAGGAGAAGGTAGCATGTGTTTTAGTACTGGTGTAGTAGTTGTACATCAGTGTTCAAGGGTCCACCCTAGGACCATAAGAGAAATTTCTTCATTTTCTCACTGCATCTTTGGATTTACTCAAGATTTCTGTGGAGAAGAGCTAGTCACAGTCCAATGCAGGAGATCTGGGAGTGTGGTAAAGGCTAGGAATAGCCTGTGGAAATAGAAGGCAGAGTTGGTGAGGCACCCTTAATAGCGCGACTGTTCTCTGTTCTGACAACCAGCTCCTAATTCTATTCGCAAGCCAAAACTTACCTCATTAACATAACAGAAACACTTTTGCTCCTCTCACCTTAGAAAATTCTAACGCTTTTAAGAGCTCTTTGCCATTAACAGGGATGGAGACCAAATATATATTTCTTATTGCAAATCACAATATTAATAATCCATACCCAGATGTTACATTGATGCATCATGTGGCAGTTAGTTTTTATTTAAAATTTTTGAGGAACCACACACAAAAATTTTTTTTTTAATTCTCCTTTCTTAGCTTATCAGTTAATTCCTTAACTTTTTTTAGTGGTTGCTCTAGAGTTTGTAGTATACATTTGTAATTAATCCAAGGTCACCTTCCAATAACACTATACTTCTTCACAGGTAGTGTAACTATCTTGTAATAGGGAAAAAATCCAAAATTTCCTCCCTCCTAGCCATTGTATCACTGCTATCATTTATTTTAGTTACATGTAAACACACATAAGTATGTATACAATATAGCCATAACCTATAACCATACATTGTTGCTATTGTAATTTTGAACAAACTTACCTGTGAGATCAATTAAACTAAGAAAAATAAAAGTTTTTATTTACCTTCCCGGAGAAGACTCTTGAGAGTCCCTTGGACTGCAAGGAGATCCAAACAGTCCATTCTGAAGGAAATCAACCCTGGGATTTCTTTGGAAGGAATGATGCTAAAGCTGAAACTCCAGTACTTTGGCCACCTCATGCGAAGAGTTGACCCATTGGAAAAGACTTTGATGCTGGGAGGGATTGGGGGCAGGAGGAGAAGGGGACCACCGAGGATGAGATGGCTGGATGGCATCACTGACTCGATGGGCATGAGTCTGAGTGAACTCCGGGAGTTGGTGATGGACAGGGAGGCCTGGTGTGCTGCGATTCATGGGGTCGCAAAGAGTCGCACACGACTGAGCTACTGAACTGAATTGAACTGATTCCTTCTTTGATATTCTTCCTTTCCTTATAAAGATTTGAGTTTCTATTATTTTTCTTGTCTCTAAAGAACTTTCTTTAACACTTCTTGCAAGACAGATTCTCTCCATTTTTGTTTGAGAAAGTTTTTATTTCTCCTTCATTTTTCAAAATTTTCAGGGCACAGAATTCTAGGTTGTGGCTTTCTTCTTTAAATATTTCACTGTAATCTATCCTTGTTTGCATAGTTTCTTAATAGAAATCACATGAAAGTCACTAGACTTGGTTCCTCTACAGTCTAGATTTTTTTTTTCCCTCTGACCTCTTCCAGGATTATTTTCTTTATAGTTGATCTTCTGTAGTTTGAGAATGATATGCTTATATGTAGGCTTTGTTGTTGTTGTTTCTTTTTTCATTTATCTTTCTGGTGCTCTCTGAACTTCCCAGATTTGTGGTTTACTGTCTGACATTAATTTGGGGAAAATTCTCAGTCATTGTTTCAAGTATTCTATTTCTTTCTTTCTTTTCCTTATGGTATTTCCATTACACATGTTATATGTTTTTTTGCACAAGTCCTAGAGTCCTTGGACACGAATGAAGGGACTTAGCAGCAGCAGAGTCCCTGGATATACTGTCCTCCACGCCCCTCCCCCCCATCTTTGTTCTGTTTTTCAGTTTTGGAGGTTTCTACTGATACATCTTCAAGTTCAGAGTCTTTCCTTAGTTATGTCTATTGCACTAATGAGCTCACCAAAGGCATTCTTCCTTTCCGTTACTATGTATTTTAATCTTGAGCATTTCTTTTTTTTTTTTTTTTAGAATTTTCATCTTTCTGCTTACATTGCCTATCTCTTCTTGCATACTATCTACTTTATTTGTTAGATCCATTATCGTTTTAATCATAGTTGTTTTAAATTCCTACCATGTCTGGTTCTTTTATTGTTCTGTCTCTTCAAATTATTATTTGCTTTCTGATATGATTTGTAATCTTTTCTGGATAGCCCATCGTGGTGTGCTTGATAAAAAGATAAATAAGAATTTAGTAATGCAGTGGTGAGGTGTTGGGGGAGAAGCTTTCTATAGACCTATAATTAGGTCTCAGTCTTTTATTGACCTTTTGTCTCTGGCTGGTGAATTTCACGATTGTTTCTCAGTTGTCTTCTCTCAGTCTTAGGTGGGACAGGACAGCTACAGGATGCTGGAGTGGGTTTTTCCTTCTCTCATGTGAAAGTCTAGACACAGTTGGAATTGAGNTTTCTATAGACCTATAATTAGGTCTCAGTCTTTTATTGACCTTTTGTCTCTGGCTGGTGAATTTCACGATTGTTTCTCAGTTGTCTTCTCTCACTCTTAGGTGGGACAGGACAGCTACAGGATGCTGGAGTGGGTTTTTCCTTCTCTCATGTGAAAGTCTAGACACAGTTGGAATTGAGTATTTCCCTTTTTCTAGATAAATTAGGCTCTGACAAAACCCCAGTTGGTTAGTTCAGTTCAGTTGAGTCAGTGATGCCATCCAGCCATCTCATCCTCGGTCGTCCCCTTCTCCTCCTGCCCCCAATCCCTCCCAGCATCAGAGTCTTTTCCAGAGTCAACTCTTCACATGAGGTGGCCAAAGTACTGGAGTTTCAGCTTTAGCATCATTCCTTCCAAAGAAATCCCGGNNTTTTTTATTCTACCACAGTTGTTCAAGGACTATGAAATAAGAACTGCTATTTCCTGAGATCCCTGTGTTTGCAAAGTTCATCACTGGGAAGAAAGTGGATCACTTAATAATTTAGGGCCATCCAGGGACAAAACAAATATACTCTAAGCTTTCCTCCCCAAAACTTAAATTGGGGGATATCTATCAGTGATTTGAAATGGCTCTGACCTAGACCTAAAGCAAGGAAAGGCACTACATTTTCTGAAATTAAATTACCTCAGGAAAGGGAAATTGATATTGACAACTTGGAGCTAAGACTTCATAAGGCAAGTCTTGTTTTAATTTATCATATGACTCTGGGTCCCTAAGAGGAAAGTAATAATGGTTTCAACAATATAAAATAGTGAAGACTATTTTAAAATGGTAAAACTGGATCTCATATTCTGTATGGTTTCTTTTCTCCCAAATAATATTAAGAGAAGCAAAGATAGGAAAAAAAAAGGGGGGGGGAGCTATTTTCTAAGAACACACAGAGCAGAAGGCTGGGGAAAATCTTCTATTTGTGGATCTTTATACATTAGCACTGAAGAAAAAGACTAAAAACACTCCTTTTATTTACCAGCAATGAAATTCCTTTGAGCCTATCCTGAGTTTGACTCCATTTAGTAATTTCTATAGTCTTATGGCTAGAGAAAAGTACATGTGAACCCAGGGTCATTTAGTGAAGAATATACCTTATTCATTTCATTTCCCAGAGAAATGAGATACAGTGGATCTACATTGTAGCGGAGGGCAATCCTTGCATAGTTTAATCCTAAATTGTGACTAATGGCCTCTCAGTAATTGAAATTAAATATGTCCTGATATGTAAGTAGAAAAGAAAGCTAGCCTCTTTTTTTTTTCTTATCTATATTGCCCTTCAGATCCAAAGAGAGAGCACACTAGATCAAGGGAATGAAACCAACTAGAGCACTTCTCACAAAGACATAATCTGGACAACAGGACCTCAGGAAAATGTGAGAGATCTGGGAGAGTTTAAATATTCAGGGAAGGCGATCAGACGATCATGTTTTGAATTCCTATAGTATGAGGTGATCGAAGGAGAGGAAGGTTAGATAAGGGGACCAGAATAGCCATTTCACAGTTGCTACAAGTGGCAACAAAAGGATTAACTTTTTGTTCTAATGAACAAAGTAACAAACATGCTAGATGCATAAAAATGCAACATTTGTATTTTTTTGGTATTCTAAATAAGCTATTCACCAGTAAAAGTTAAAAATTAATAAAAACCTTGAGGATACAGAAAAAAAATTGTGCTGGAAAAAGCTAATTTGCTCACATAGAATTCCCTGTGCTTAATCTCAAAGGGTCCTATTTTTTTCCCCCAAATTTTTCTTTTAGGATAAATTCTAAGTTNCAACATTTGTATTTTTTTGGTATTCTAAATAAGCTATTCACCAGTAAAAGTTAAAAATTAATAAAAACCTTGAGGATACAGAAAAAAAATTGTGCTGGAAAAAGCTAATTTGCTCACATAGAATTCCCTGTGCTTAATCTCAAAGGGTCCTATTTTTTTCCCCCAAATTTTTCTTTTAGGATAAATTCTAAGTTATTTGGAATGATTGTTCCACAAGGTGAGGAAATTTTAAATCACTATTCCAAGTCATTGTCTTTATTTTTTCCCCCCTTTTATCATGTCTGGTATGTTTGACGCCTCCTTGTTAGCTGCTCATCTGTCATCTTGTACTTCTCTTATTATGATATTTGACGTTCATTAAAATCTCTTGTTTTGTTTTCTATCATCTGTGGCCATCTTGTACCTAGTTGTATCCATAGAACTGATTTCGATAGACATGGGTTTGAGCAAGCTCTGGGAGTTGGTGATGGACAGGGAAGTTCATGGGGTCGCAAAGAGTCAGACACAACTGAGCGACTGAACTGAGCTGATTTCAATACCTGACACATGGTAGGTACCAAGTAATATCACTCTTGTTGAACATACTTCACCTTAAATGCTGTCCTCCCAACAGTACTTCTGTGACTGAAATTTACCTAGTTCAGATCGTAAACAATTCAGCTAACTGGAATTCAGAAACACCATGATTCCTAGCCCATTATTATTCTGAAAGTGTTGTTTCCCAAACTCAGAAAATATAAAAGTAACTATAAATGAAGTAGAAGTGTAGTCCTAATCATGGAAGTTTGTTAGTATAGATTAGATTTAAAAGTGACTATCCTGGTTAGCAAGAAACGTTTATATTCACTATAAAAACATTCTGAAAGTGAAGTCCCTCGGTCTAGTCCAACTCTGAGACCCGCATGGACTAGCTTACCAGGATCCTCCGTCCATGGAATTTTCCAGGCAAGAGTACTGGAGTGGGTTGCCATTTCCTTCTCCAGACGATATTCCCGAATCAGGGATTGAATCCTGGTCTCCTGCTTTGAAGGCAGATGCTTTATCATCTGAGCCATCAAAAACATTCTGAATAGGATACAAAATGGCAATATCAGAACATTTGACTCAAAAAAGCAGTAAGACTTTGGGATTCAAAGGTCTTATCATTCAGAGCTCCTTTCAGAGTTTACGTGGTTAAAGAATTTTGCAGTCCTTCCGTTTTGTATTTTGATAAGGCATTGGAAGCTGGGTAGATGCACGGTGGCATCTGCTAAGTTGAACTCACTCCCTTTCAGCACTGGTCTTACTCCAATTAAAGGCAGAAAATCATGATGCAAGAGTTAACAGTTTAAGAATGGATTCTTAGTTTCGTGATTGTACAATCAGTTAATGTTTGTTTAGCTTCTACAAGTTGAGGGTCCATGTGGAAAATACTAATACTAAAGAACATCCATTTGAAGAAGGCAGTATAGAGAAGGAAGAGTCTGATGCCTCCCAAAGCCAAGCCACTAGTATTTTCCGTCTGTGCGCCTTCTAGGAGCTGCAGGGACGGAGGCCATTCCCCAGCCTCGGGCTGGCAAAGGCTCCTGGGGTTTGAATCAAAAAACCGTTAAGCGAACTCTGAGCTAACCACCTCCATGCTGACAGTCTCCTGCTTCCTGAAGCAAGAGCGAGCACAAGCTGGCAGCTGTTAGCAGAGTCTGAATGTGTTTGAAGTCTCTGGGGTTGTTTTGTTTTTCAGTGCACAAGTGTGCTATTTCTAACTGACCTATTTTGCTAGAAGAGCCTTTCACTCTACTTTTAGAACATCCACTCACTTGAGGATTCTAAGTTACTACAATCCGATGAAATATAAGAGCGTCTCTGGCCTCACTTACAGAAGCCCCTTCCTCCACAATGTACACTCAGCTCGTATCCACTCTTTCCCATTCCATGGTTGTTCTCAGTACATTTTCTGCGTTACCATGCGAGAGCAAGTAAGTGTTCTATTGCTTAAGTTCCAGGAGTCTTCATCGCGGGTCTGTCTGTTCTATAAGGTCGATTTATTCGAGAAGAGAGTGAACAGTGTGGGTGTGTGCTCAGTCGCTCAGTCGTGTCGTGTCGCGACTTCATGGAGCCACCCGTCTCTTATCCACGGAGTGTGTAGTAATTCTAATTAACACAGCTTTTCACCTAATTGAGTAGCATTTGATCAAAAAGGAAGCTTGAGCTGCCGACTAGCTGGCTCTGTGGCTTAGTTGGCTAAAGCGCCTGTCTCGTAAACAGGAGATCCTGGGTTCGAATCCCAGCGGGGCCTGCTGGCTTTTCATCTCAAAAGTGAACCCTTACTTTTAACGATAAATTAGAATTTTTAGTCTGATACCACCTTTAAAGGTAGATCAACTTCACTGATTGGAACGTTTTATTTCCACAACCTGTTCTCATTGCACGTGTATTCTCAATGACTCTCAGGCTCTCTACTAATGGTCTATGGTATGGATCTACTACTTAGGTGTTCTTTAGTTCTTCTTACTTTCTGCTATAAGGGTGGTGTCATCTGCATATCTGAGGCTATTGATATTCCTCACGGCAATCTTGATTCCAGCTTGTGCTTCATCCAGCCTGGTGTTTCTTATGATGTACTTTGCATTGGAGTTAAATAAGCAGGGTGACAATATACAGCCTTGACATACTTCTTTCCTGGTTTGGAACAAGTCTGTTGTCTCAGGTGCAGTAGATTTCTCAGGAGGCAGGTCAGGTGGTCTGGTATTCGCTTGTCTTGAAGAATTTTCCATAGTTTGTTGTCATCCACACAAAGGCTTTGGCATAGTCAATAAAGCAGAAGTAGATGTTTTTCTGGAACTCTCTTGGTTTTTCTATGATCCAGAAGATATTGGCAATTTGATCTCTGGCTCCTCTGCCTTTTTTAAATCCAGTTTGAACATCTGGAAGTTCATGGTACTGTTGAAGCCTAGCTTGGAGAATTTTGAGGATTACTTTGCTAGTGTGTGAGATGAGTGCAATTGTTTGAGCATTTATTGGCATTGCCTTTCTTTGGGATTGGCATGAAAACTGACCTTTTCCAGTCCTGTGACCACTGCTGAGTTTTCCAAATTTGCTGGCATATTGAGTACAGCACTTTCACAGCATCATCTTTTAGGAGATAAAATAGCTCAACTGGAATTTCATCACCTCCACTAGTTTGTTCATAGTGATGCTTCCTAAGGCCCCCTTGACTTCGAATTCCAGAATGTCTGGCTCTAGGTGAGTCATCACACCATCATAATTATTTGGGTCATGAAGATCTTTTTTGCATAGTTCTCCTGTGTATTCTTGCCACCTCTTCTTAATATCTTCTGCTTCTGTTAGGTCCATACTATTTCTTACTTTATTGTGCTCATTTCTGCATGAAATATNTAGTGATGCTTCCTAAGGCCCCCTTGACTTCGAATTCCAGAATGTCTGGCTCTAGGTGAGTCATCACACCATCATAATTATTTGGGTCATGAAGATCTTTTTTGCATAGTTCTCCTGTGTATTCTTGCCACCTCTTCTTAATATCTTCTGCTTCTGTTAGGTCCATACTATTTCTTACTTTATTGTGCTCATTTCTGCATGAAATATTTCCTTGGTATCTCTCATTTTCTTGAAGAGATCTCTAGTCTTTCTCATTCTATTATTTTCCTCTATTTCTTTGCATTGATCAGAGGAAGGCTTTCTTATCTCTTCTTGCTATTCTTTGGAACTCTGCATTCGAATAGGTATATCTTTCCTTTTCTCCTTTGCCTTTTGCTTCTCTTCTTTTCACAGCTATTTGTAAGGCCTCCTCNCTCTGTTAGCCTTTGCCCTGCTTCATTCATAGAAGAACTAAAGAGCCTCTTGATGAAAATGAAAGAAGAGAGTGAAAAAGTTGGCTTAAAACTCAACATTCAGAAAACTAAGATCATGGCATCTGGTCTCATCACTTCATGGCAAATAGATGGGGAAACAGTGGAAACACTGACAGGCTTTTTTTTTGCGGGGGGCGGGGAGCTTCACAATCACTGCAGATGGTGACTGCAGCCGTGAAATTAAAAGACTCTTGTTCCTTGGAAGAAAAGTTATGACCAGTCTAGACAGCATATTAAAAACCAGAGACATTATTTTGCCAACAAAGGTCCGTCTAGTCAAAGTTGTGGTTTTTCCAGTAGTCATGTATGGATATGAGAGTTGGACTCTAAAGGAAGCTGAGCACCAAAGAGGAGACTCTTGAGAGTCCCTTGGACTGCAAGGAGATCCAACCAGTCAATCCTAAAGGAAATCAACCCTGAATATGCATTGGAAGGACTGATGTTGAAGCTGAAATGTAAATACTTTGGCCACCTGATGTGAAGAACTGACTCTTTTGAAAAGACCCTGATGATGGGAAAGATTGAAGGCGGGAGGAGAAGGGGTCGACAGAGGATGAGATGGTTGGATGGCATCACCGACTAGATGGACATGAGTTTGAGCAAGCTCCAGGAGATGGTGATGGACAAGGAAGCCTAGGGTGCTGCAGTCCCATGGGGTCACAAAGAGTCGGACACGACTGAGTGACTAAACTGAACCAGTAGTGTACTTTTATGATCTCTTTTAAAATGGAATGAGAAATAAAATGTTTGTTTATGACCTAAGACAGAAGCTCTTGTGACAAAGGTCAAAGAGTTTTTTGGGAAAAAAAGACGGGAGTGGAAACCAACCTAGTCTTTGTTTCAGGCTGATTTGCTCTCTGACCCCTCCCACTTATCACCTCCTCCAAAAGAAAGTTATAGGATCAGTCCAATGGGACCCTGGCAATTGAAGCAAGTTACATTTTTTTTTCAACAGAGTAGTGTTTAAACTTTAAATTGCTCAGAAATGTTCAAAGTGCGAAGAACGACTTTGTCGTGTAGAAACACCGCTGAGTGAGTACTCAGTAACAGACTGGAGATGCCGGGGATCAAACCAGAGGCCTCACGCACGCAAAGCAGGCACTCAATCACTGAGCTACATCCTCAAACCCATGAGTACAATGTGGCTCCCAAGTACTTTTCTTTATGAATATATGTGGGCAACTTTCCACATTAAAAAATATATATATATATATGTGTGTGTGTGTGTGTGTGTGTGTGTGTGTGTGTGTGTGTTTTACGTTGTTGTGCAAGTAGTTTAGAGGACTTAAGTGTCGGAAAGATAAAGCCTTCAGATTCTCTTGAACCTGACAAGGCCCAGTTTAAAACAAGCAACTGTAAAATTGGCTTTTACCCTAGCAGGACCATGCATAAAAGTCATTCAGATCAAGAGCCTTTTGGAAAGACTGATATTAACAAGAACAACAAAAAAGAACCATAGATGACTACAACAAAGCACTGGGACACTTCTTGTTGTAGTACAAAGGAAAAGGAAATAGCAACCCACTATTGGGAAATCCCATGGCAGAGGAGCCTGGAGGGCTACATGGGATTGTAAAAGTCAGACGTGACTTAGCAACTAAATAGCAACAACACAACAAAGTACAAAGCCAAACTGTAATCTGAGGAAGAACTGTGAGACAGCCACCCTGCAGGCTGCTTTTAATCTCAGGTTCTAGGCTTGGAATTATCCACAGTCAGTATGCATATAAATCTCAGCCTGGTCCAAGAAGGAATATCCTACTCAATAGATCGGGTGAGGAAACTTACCTTATATCCTGTGAAATAAAAAATTGTAAGAGATGCTGAAGATTCAAATGTAAATCTAGGCTACAACACTTTAGAAACAGATTTCATTGTGAGACAGTGGGTCTCAAAGTATGGTCTTTGGACCAGCAGCATCAGTATCTTCTGGGATCTTGCTAAGAATACAAATTCTAAGACCCCACCACAGACCCATGAGTCAGGAACTCTGGGAATGTGGGTCCAGAGTTAATAATCTATGTTAAAAACCCTAGAGGTGATTTTGATCTATGCTAAAGTTTGAGAAGCACTGTTGTGAGGTATTGATGAATGCTTCATTACTATACTATGACAATAACACAGTAGTAAGGTGTTTCCAACATTTAAAGACAAAATAGATCCACAAAGGTCATGTAACTTTTCTGTACTGTTAAACTTCATTGTAATAAAATGAGAGAAAAAATTTAAAAACATTTACACATAAAATAATTTAACATATTAGGCATGAACTTTTATAGCTAGATGCTAAATATTTAAATGTGTATGGGGTATCTAAATTTTTTAACTTAGCTTCTTATATATTGTGAAAATAGTATGTGAATATCCCGAAGTATTAATTTTTAAAAATGAATGAGTTGTATACTAATTACAAACAGCAGAAAATTTCTCTTGATATTTGAAAGCCTCTGAACATTAGAGAATATAGTCACTAGCTATAGGAAGAGGAGAGAGAAAGATGAGTAAGATAGGTTAAGAAAAGCAAAAAGCCTAAATGAAACACATCTACAGGTAAAGGCTATTTTGCAATGGGACACAACTGGACACACCAGAGACTGAACCCAAATCTCACGCATGAGAACAAGCTCTACTACCAATTGAAACAAGGGACAAAGGAAAGAAAGAAGGAAGGAATTTCAACAACACTTCACTCAACTATTGAGCCTCCAGATCAGAAACAAGGGACAAGGTCTAAATCACTCAGTTTTCGACCAAAATTACAAAGAATTCCTCTTTTGTGGGGAGTAATTGGAATCCCTGATACTCATCACAAACTGGATTCAAAAGCACAAAGGTTAGCGCCTTCCGAGCTGGCCAATGCAGTCTGCAGGTGGAACCCTTTAGGCATTTAGACCTGGCGCTGCTCAAGTCTGGGAGGAGGGTCCTCTAAGAATTTGGGAACATTGACTGTTGGCAATAGTGTAATAGTTATCACATCTGAGGCTTGTTCCTTATTGCAATTCACCAGAAAAATCATCCTACCACTAAAAATGGCCTGGCACCACCATTCTCCACGGATTGGAATAAGAGCCACCAGTGTGTCCATTCTTTCCATACTGGGGCCCTGACACACTTCCTGAGTACATCCAACACACAATTTCCTCAGTGCTTGCCTGAGTGGGAAGTGGATCATTTGCACGCCTGCTGCCTCTTTGAATGTGGCAGCTGGTGTATCAGTCTCCCGTTTTGTAATTGAAACTCGATTATGGCAAAAGCTCATGGATGCAAAATTTTCAAATGTACAGGTGAACACATTGCTTGGGACCTTCCCAAGGTCTTGGAAAGTGTAGGTTATCCTACCCTCCATTCTTGCCAACACAGCTGGATCCAGAGGAATTTGGGGAAGAGGTAGGGCACTACCACTTCTGCACTGGGTATTTCCCAGGAGATTTCCAGTGCTCCAGAGGCTCCAGGAACACCTTGACTGGGGCAGAACAAGACTTGTTCCAATGGTAGAGAAGTGGCCTCCATGGGGAGGTAAACCAGGTGAAGCCGAGAAACCTGCAACAAGAGGAAAGAGTGGGATGGAAGCTGAGGAGTTGTGCCCATGCCCTGCACAGTAGTCAAGGCAGGAAAGAGCAGGGTTGAGAGGCAGGAGGGGCACAGTTGGAGATGTGACCTAGCTCCAAATGCTAGGAGTAACATCAGAAAGTCAATGGAGCAACCTAAGCTGATTCGTAGACCGGCCTGGCAAGGAATGTTCATCTGCTTAATATGCGCTCTGAATGCTGAAAGTAAACCTCTGAAAGAGAGCAAGGACTATATTTTTGCTGCTGAAAAACAGGAGGACAGATTTTGGCAGGTGTGACTGTGAACAATTCTGAAAAATGCTCAACGATTTGCTCCAACAAGCACAGTGATCATCTGCATCAGAGAGAAGCAGTTCTGAAGCTTGGAAGTCCACAATGTTAGATCTAACCCATCCAGTCTCCAGCAGAATTATCAAATACACTGTGTCAGCACCTTGTCTACTGTCTATATCTCAGTGGCACTGAGAGGCTGGGGCTATCCCATCCATTGACAAACTGGATCTCATTTTTCTGTGGCTGTTTGCCAAGGGTAAATTCGAGAAAACCAGCTAATGCAACTCAGACCCACAACTCTTGCCTTAGGCCTGTTGGCCAACAGAGTCCCACCACAAGCCTGAGCAAATTGCTGCGGGGCACTTTGGGCTTCATACTCCATTAGCGCCTAGAACTATGGTGGAAATGTGAGAACAGCCACTTATCCTGCAAGGTCAAATTGATCCTCAAGTACAACTCTTGGCCAAGTCTTGCCTTTCAAGACTCCTGAAGCCATCAATTTCTGGCCAAGAATGTGGTATACTTTGTGTCCGCCACTATAGTTACATAAGCATTTCCTTGCCAGAGGACTTGTCATACTGAAATCATTTGTATATATATTTGTGAATCCTCCTCTCTCATACACACTTCCCTGGAAGATTCTCTGTTCTTTAACATACATCCTGAACAGAATATGCCTGTAATTTATTTCGCACAGCTCTTTTTTGAGTGGCAGCTATCTGCAAGATTCTATGCTAAGGGTTTGATAACAGAGTTAAGAGAGAAAACAGTACAGGCTCTGCCCTGTTGAAGCTGTCTTGCTAAAGAAAGAAACATCTAGTCAAATAACAAATCTATGTGATTAGTCGTGATAAATTCTAAGAATATTAAGGGAAAGTACAGGGAATCTATTATTATTATTTAATAAGTATTTTTAAAATCTACCTGATTATGTTTCTATGAGTGTAGGCTGAAGGAGCTCACAGAACGTCTAGCCATAAACCGTATTCATTATTGGTCAACAAAGGAAAAGATTTTTTTCTTTCACTGTGGGGATGTAGCTCAGTGGTAGAGCGCATGCTTTGCATGTATGAGGTCCTGGGTTCGATCCCCGGCATCTCCACTTTAGCTGAACTATGGTTTCAGCTGACTTCTCACACTTTAATCCTTGGAAGGATTAATATTGAAGCATAAATAATGGAATCTTTTAAAGTTAAGTGTATTGAGTTATGGGGAAAGTATTGCTCAAAGTCCCTCCACCCCTGCTTAATGAGGATTGTAGCTCCAATATATCAAGAACAGTTGCTTTTAAATAATATATACGATAGGAAAGGCAGAGTGAATTCTCAAGGGAGGTTAGAACATTTCTTCAATTATGGAAGCTGGTTTTGAAGGAGAAAAAGCTACATTCATAAACTAGACTTCCATATTTGCTCCACTCTGGTTGTCCTATTAGTAGACCAAAAGTCACTGTTATGTTTTTATGACATATTTTTATTCCACTCTTGTGATTACTGACAAGATCAAACTTTACAAGAAATAATAACAATACACAACTCTCTCTTCCCTATTAAGAAAAGTGTATGTATATCATCAGGTTTTACACTTTAAATATATTTTACAACTTTACAATTTTTAATTGTATAGTTACAATTTTGTCAATTATATCTCAATGAAGCTGAAAGAAAACTATACTTGACAGTGATTTTCAAGAAACAGAAGCCATATATAACCAAAACTAATATCGTGTTTTATGCCAATTATCTCAATTAAATTTTTTTAAAAAAGAAATACAAGCCATTCTTTGATGAAAATAAAAAATAAAATGTATTTCATATAAAAAATAATGCATAAATATATATTGAGAACTAAATTTTTAACTTTCAATTTTGGACTTTTTTTTTTTTTTACAAATAATACAAATATTTATTAGAGAAAGAAGCATATGATGTGTACTGGTCTCACTTTTAGTGACGAGAAATTGATCATTGATTTCAGGTATGTCAGCCTGTTCCATGCATTCGAGAGCTCCCCCATCCAATTTTACCTCATGGTTGTAGCAGCCATTGATGGTTGTGACCTAGATACATTAAAGCAATATCAGTTGCAAAATGTTGAATCTAATTTTATAATTCCTTCTGCATGTATTAGCAGTGATTATTCTACAGAGAAAAAGTTTCCCTCATCAACTGTATGCTTATCCTGAAGTAAAACTCCAGGTAAGAGAGGTGGTATAAATACTTGATTCTTTTCCTTCATTTGTCAGCTTTCAAAACAATGAATCAATAACCAAAATGCTCCAAAGCCTGGGTCTAGGAACACTAGTATGTGTACTAATTTTGCAACCAGGTTCTTTACTAAACTGTCTGTAGTAGCTTTTCTGTTTTGAGGAGTTGTTTTTAGGTATATAATCCTAACAGAGAGCTTTATCCCCTCCTATCTACTAGTTACTCCTCTAATTACTGTTTTATGCTAAATCCCTTGATTAGTACCTCCATTACAACATTAAAATAGTAAAGACAGTAGATATCCCTGTGAAAAACTTAAATCTATGTGACCAAAAATATACCTGAAAGGACTTAAATAGGTGATACAGATCATAAAAGCTTACTAAAAAATATTGTATGGAATTATTTTCAAGAATAAAAACTAATTCCTAGAAATTAACACGTTTAAAACGGACAACTGTTTTTTTTTTTTTTTTTTTTTGCTTCTCATATATTCAGCCAGTATTTCAGACTAGATCTGGTCTAAGCAAATTAGCCCTGATTATTAGGTTGGTTAAGACACACCTGGGATATTTGTTTGTGTTGTGAAAGTAGAAGTGAAATAAATTTCACTCAAATTTATCTCTGAAATGAGCCCATGATATTTATTTTTATTGAAATTTTTTCAACAGGAGATATTTAGCTGCTTGACCTCTCACACTCTCAATCTTAGCAAAGTGGCAATGGTCTGAATTCACTGAAGCAGCCAGTCTCCATTCAATCTGTCATTCAGACAGGCAACACTTTATTGTTTCCCTATGCATAGAACCCTCCAGTTATAACTGAGGACCACTGCGTCCACATCAAGTGATTCAAGAGAAGAAAGAAAGCAGGGGCTGGTCAGATGCTCATTAGGAAGGAATAAATGATATTTTTATACTATCCCACCTCCAGTGTGTGTATTGCTCTAAGAACGCTTCAGAATTCAGGAGAAAGTGAATGAAAGTGAGTCTCTTGTTGATCTTTCTGCTTTCTTCTTTTTTGCTTTCAACTTGGACTCCAAAGAAATTAAGCCAATTATCTTTCAAAAACGCCTGGACATCCTGGTGGTGGTAGCACTCTCGGGGCAGAAATTGTATACCACAAAGGCCGTACAGATAGAAAACTGAATGAAGAAGATATCGGTTTTTAAGGGTGAGAGAGGAAAGGAAAAGCGGCTTGATCACAAATACATCCCCCTCAAAACTGGAGAAGGCAATGGTACCCCACTCCAATACTCTTGCCTGGAAAATCCCATGGACAGAGGAGCCTGGAAGGCACGACTGAGCGACTTCACTTTCACTTTTCACTTTCCTGCATTGGAGAAGGAAATGGCATCCCACTCCAGCGTTCTTGCCGGGAGAATCCCAGGGAGGGGGGAGCCTGGTGAGCTGCTGTCTATGGGGTCGCACAGAGTCGGACACGACTGAAGCGACTTAGCAGTAGAAGCAGTAACAAAACAAGTGGAGGTGCCGGGGATTGAACCCGGGACCTCGTACATGCTAAGCACGCGCTCTACCACTGAGCTACACCCCCAGCTGCGAGCAGTTTTCCTTGGATTTCTTTCGTGATTTATAATCATTATTCCTTTGCTTCTCAAAGGTTTAGTAAATTGCCCGGGAAATGCCCATTTGCGAAATCGACTGCGCAGCAGCCTCAAACGAAAACAACAGAATGAAATTCTAAAGGAAGGAGGCTGAAAAGAGACCATCTGTTATCTGTTACTCTCCAATCTTCATTACTGCCCTTTCCACCTGTAAGGCTTCAGGAGACAGAAGCAGGTAGCTGGGCAGCCGGGGTACCCGCTGAGGAGATGGCGTTGGGAAGGCAGCAGAGAGGAGTCAAAGCAGGTCCGCGTCTGCTGAGCTCCAGCTCCCGCGGCCAGCACCACCTTCCTTGGAACAAAGACCCTCAAATTATCCGCGTTTCTGGAAACCAAATATATATATATATATCCCCCGCGTTTCGTGGTGATGGCAGGGAACATCCCAGAGAGCTCACGGTGTCCTGGACGGATCGCTTAGGACTAATTGGAAGCATGAGCTTGGGTGCCTGGCATCACGTAGGCGCCCAGGTCATCCAAAGGAACAACATTTATCTCGTGCAAATCTCCGGCGTCCTCCTGCTGTGCCGAGCGTGGCCGAGGGTGGGCTGGGCTGGGCTGTTGCTTAGAACAAAAGGTAAGCAGGCAAGGCAGGACTGGCTTCTGTAGGAATCAGAGAGCTATCAACAATTATTAGTACCTCGGATGATTTAGGAAAGGGGAGAGTCTCCTATATTTTAAAGAGTGAGCCCGGCCCCAATTCACAGCTTTCGATTTCTCCGGCACGTCCAGCGCAGTCTCTCTTCTCTCTCTCTCTCTGAAACAATTTCAAACTAATTAAAATTTTGAAAAAAAAAAAAATTGAAACAATACCCTCCAAATAATCATATACATTTTATCCAGAGTTAGTGACTGTTACTATTTTACCCCATTTGATTTATCATTTGCTTCCTCTCTCTCCCATTTGAAAGTAAGCTTCAATACATCTTTGAAACAGAATAAGACCCTATAGTCTTTGTCCCCCATGTCCCCTGCCTGCCTTTTGTCTGTGGAAAATCTTTAGCCAAAGAGTAAGTTTACAGAAGTGAAAAAAAAAGCAGAAACAAAGGGAAGGTGTCTAACAAGACTAAATAATAATTATCCAGTCATTAAGCAGACCTTAATCCCTGGGTCGGGAAGATCCCAGGGAGAAGGGAATGGCAACCTACCCCAGTATTTGTGCCTGGAGAATTCCATGGACAGAGGAGCCTGGAAGGTTATAGTCCATGGGGTTGCAAAGAGTTGGACAAGACCTAGCAACTGCACTTCTAATTCCTTCTCAAGGGCTATAGATAATATTCTAAGCCATGTCCTGTGAGCTGTCTTGTAGATACTGAAACCCCCAACAGGTGGAGAAATTAACTACATGATGACCAGACTATAGTCATGACATAAGCTTCCAGAGTTCCAAGAACTGGCTTCAAGTAAACGGGAACAAACTGGCCCTGGAACTAAACATCAATTGTACTTAATCAAGATGACGCTGATCAAGCCACTGATGACCAATTCCAAGATGACTGTCAGAGCTGACTGTGCTGTTTCTGCATGTAGCCCCTTCCCTCTGTCTATAAAAGCTCTTGCCCACTGGTTGTGAGTAGTGAGGAGTTGGCCTTTGAGCAAAAGACCATACCCCACTGTTTGCTGGTGTCCAAAACTTTCCTTTCCTCCAACCTTGCCTCTTTATTGGCTTTTGCATGGGGAGCAGGTTAGGGTGATTAGTCATATAGCTCTAGATGTGGGAGTCTTACCTAGAGTGGCTGAGGGCTGGAGACTTTCTTTGAGAGCAAGAATTGCAGAAAGCTGACCTGGATCAGCAGAGGAGATGTTATCCTGAAACCAGGTAGCAACAGAAATACAACTATGGGGGTGAATATTTAGTATCAGAAGAGCAGAGAGATGGAGGAACTGAAACTGACCTTCTTATGGGCCAAAACCTGTAGTAAGACAGAATTTGTTCAGAATATATTGTATGTTGAAGATTCTATGAAATTCAGTAAAGGAACATGAGAAGGAAAGAAGAGGATAACTCTTGCCATAAGTTAAGATCCAAAGCAGAGATTTCATGAGAAGGAAGAGCTACAGCATTTTGGCATATGAGAGTCTTTTCAAATTTATCTCCAAAATTCTGCACTAAATATAGAAAAGAAGTGAACCCTAATGAGTGGAAGCATTTCTTGATACTTGGTTTACTTGAAGTTGTCAAGTTCAACTTCCTCCTTGGGGAGAAAGAGGAGAATTGTGGAGATGAGACAGAGAGAGTGGGTATGGAACTGGTGAAGTGGCCTGCCCAAGGCCACATGGTGAGTGGGACAGAACCACAACCAGTAGGCAGGCGTCCTGACTCCTACGGGAGCAAGGATTTCCCTTCCTGGCCCTTCTCGGTGTTTGTGGCAGCCGCGGTCAATCCATCACTCACTCTAAGACTCCAGTCTACTCTATAACCAAAACGGCCCAGCAGGACGCTCGTGTTTTTCTACTTTTGTCCAACCACCTTTTCACTGGTTGCCGTATGTCACAGACTGATGAATGCCAAGCCCCAGAGAAGGTAACAAGGAAGAAATGAAGGCGACTTTTTTACCAGTCCAGCCTAATTCAGAAGCAAACATAAGAATCACAGAGACAAACTTTATTGTTTCTAGTTCTTTCCCAGAAAACAGGTATCCTGGGACATGTTCTAATCAGGCTGTAGGTAATTCGGTCCTTCTACTGCGGCGTGCAGCGGCGGAGGGATCCTACTCTCTGGGAGAAAATATGGCAGATGACTGGAGCCGTAACAACAAATCAGGGTTGAAATCCTGACTATGTTCATTTATTCATGTGTTCAACAAGGATCTAGGTGTTTAAGCACCGAAGTGTACTGGTTTTATCTGGTCATTTTGTATATATCAAGTAACTGGACCACTCTAAGCGTCATTTTCAATTTTATGGTTGCTGTGAAATGTTTCTTAAAAATCTGATCACAGGAATCGAGTCAGGATTAAACCAAGAGAAAGAAGAAGAAAAAAAAAAAAAGGCAATTTGATACAGTGCTCCAGAATAGAACTGCAGTGATGAAGGCATGATTTTTACTCTCTTACNGCAGATGACTGGAGCCGTAACAACAAATCAGGGTTGAAATCCTGACTATGTTCATTTATTCATGTGTTCAACAAGGATCTAGGTGTTTAAGCACCGAAGTGTACTGGTTTTATCTGGTCATTTTGTATATATCAAGTAACTGGACCACTCTAAGCGTCATTTTCAATTTTATGGTTGCTGTGAAATGTTTCTTAAAAATCTGATCACAGGAATCGAGTCAGGATTAAACCAAGAGAAAGAAGAAGAAAAAAAAAAAAAGGCAATTTGATACAGTGCTCCAGAATAGAACTGCAGTGATGAAGGCATGATTTTTACTCTGTTATCATTAGACGAGGTGGCCGAGTGGTTAAGGCGATGGACTGCTAATCCATTGTGCTCTGCACGCGTGGGTTCGAATCCCACCCTCGTCGTGAGGTTCTCTTTGGACTTCTTTGGTCCCTTCAGAACAACTGCTGTGTGAGAACAGTGTAACTAGTAAGTACCTTCCTAGTTGCCACGTGAGTGGTGTTTGTTATCACCTGAAATGGCAACTTCCTCAAGGGACTTTTTTGAGGAAGAGTAGCTAACTGAGGAGAAGGCAATGGCACCCCACTCCAGTACTCTTGCCTGGAAAATCCCATGGACGAAGGAGAGCCTGGTAGGCTGCAGTCCATGGGGTCACAAAGAGTTGGACACAACTGAGAGACTTCACTCTCACTTTTCACTTTCATGCATTGGAGAAGGAAATGGCAACCCACTCCAGTGTTCTTGCCTGGAGAATTCCAGGGACGGTTGAACCTGGTCGCACAGAGTCAGACACAACTAAAGCGACTTAGCAGCAGCAGAAGCTAACTGAGGGATATAGAAAAACATTGCCTAAAATCATCCACAGAAGTATACACAATAAATTATTATATGTTGTACTTGTAGGAAATTTTCAGCCTATTTTTAGCTGTACTGCAATATTTCACAAAGTCTGCTAATTTAAACTGTCTCCCTCCCCAACAGACTACTTAACCATCACTAAAGATCTCTTGCTTTAATGAAGAGAGCATGCACCTGCTTAGAGACAAAACTGAAAATACATCCAGTATAATATTTCCTGTAGATCCAAGGATTCCTCCATTAGCAAAACAGAGAAGAAAGTCAGTATTGTGTAGTTTCTCTTGTGATCTCCATCTCCATCTTGTCAGAACTTTGGGGGAAAGTATTTTTATACATATATAAAATATTATTTTATAAAATCATTATATTTAATTTTTATGTATGAAATACAGTTTAACTTAGAATTATTAAAATATTTATAAATATATAGGGTATACATATATAAATCTATACAGCAAAATTTTGCATCCATTATTTTCCAACCACCTAATTACATTCCCCACAAATAGCCATTTTATCTCTTCCAGAATCATATTAAGCATATATGAATATATACCACGTGAAATAAATATAGCTTTTTATCTCACATAACATAAATGATAACATACTATGCACACTAGTCTGTGCCTTTCCTCTTTCCCTTAATCAATATATCTGGGAGAGGTTTCCATATCATCGCAAAAAGTGACAGTTTATTCTTTTCCAAGGATGTATGATATTTCAACACTTGGGTTACTATATATTACTTAACCAGACCTCTATTGGACATTTAGTTTTCCCATCCCCATCTTTTGTTTTTATAAGCTGTGCTAAAGTGAATAACTTTGTACATTTATATATAATAATATATATATTTATATTATTCTTATATAGATGTAAAATTGAATGTGTGTGTTTGTAACACTGTAAGATTAAATTTTTAAAAAGGCATTTGCTATGCCCTAGCATATATGCTTTTGAAATATTTACACATACTTCCAAATTGCCCTTTAAAGGAATTTTACTAATCTACACTCCAGACAGTAATGTCTGAGGTGCTTGCTCCGCTCACCCTCCCCAATATGCTATGTTGCCAACTTTGGCTTCTCTGTCATTTTAGTAGGTGGAAGTGATATTGCAGTGTAATTTAATTTTTATTTCTCTCATTACAACAAAATATTTGTTACACTTTTAAAAATAGAATATTCTTTGCTTTAATTAATTTGAATTTTGATTTTTTTAAGGTGAGAACAATTTGAAGTATGATTTCTAGGCTGCTTCAAAAATGTGTGTAGCGAATGAAGAATTCTGCGCTTCACTCTTGACCTCTTAAATTATGATGTCAGGGAATGTGCTCTGGAATCTGTAATTTAATAAAGCACCCAAATGTTTCTCATGTTGATCTTAAAGCCTCGTATCTGGTTGAGTTATATATGTATTACATTCAATCAGCCAGAATTCTCTTTATTTCTGTAAATATTCAGCCGAGGAAAGCTGCTCTTGCCATCAGTGTTCCAGGTCACATTCTCATATCTTGGAAAAATTAAAAATTTTGTTTCATATCCTCAGGAAATTGGCTATCTTTAATCCATTCAGTCCTCTACATTGGACACATTCTCTATGTTGATTGTATCCTCAAATCCTAAATTAAATACTTTTTCTGAAAGAGCAATTTTCCTAGGATATGTGTATAAGTTCTTTTAGGCAACTGTCAAAGAAAAATTGCACTAGATGAAGTTAAGGAAGGAAGGAAGATGGGCAAGGAAGACTTTATTTAAGACTGTTGCAGTAGGGAAGATTGAACTCAATCTAGAATACAAGAGAGGCAGCTGAGGATTTATAACCAAAGGGGCAGAGTAACGAGTCATTAGGTGGAAAATTACTAAAAAGAATTTGATTAAATATCAAGAGTGGAGAAAGGGAGCTTGATTGGATATCAAGGATGCTGAGGGGGATTCTAGATAAACTGGCTAAGCAAGATTCTTGCCCAAATGCTGGGAAGGCCAAGGATGGTTTGTAAGAGGACTGAGAGAAGCTTGACCAATTTTAGTCAAGTAGGTAGTTCTTGTTAATATCCACAGGGATTCCTTCAGCTTCCTGAAGGGATGGGAGACCAACAGCAGGTAAGATTCCCACAGAAGTATCCATGTGTTCTCCCAGTCTCTCGTGTATCTGTTACTGATTCTGCCTCCCTATATAGCAGGTGTTAATTGGCTTTCTCTCGAGTCCTGGGTCCTCCAGCCAGGTATTTTTCATTACTTGTAATTTACAGACTTTGAATAACATGTGTGTTACTGAATTTGAGCTGCAACAAATGGGTCCTTGATGCTAGATATGACCATAATGATTACATCATTAAATTCTCTGTCAGTGTTTGAGATGAAGTGGTTCTCCCTTTTGTTGTGTCATTTTCAGGAAGGTGTCTGTTTGGGTTACTATGTCACTGCTGTAGATGTCTGAGAACCACAGGCTAGAAATGGGAGGGGCAGGAGGGGCTGCAGTTAGAAACTTCCTACATGGGGAAGGCTATCAGGCCAATTCAGAAGAGAGAGAATATTTTAAGGGGTACTTTTGATCATATTAGCATCAACAAGGTGAAAAGAAAACAGGAGCATGCCTGCTAAGGCACCACCCCAAGCAGAAATGTTACTTCCCCCTGTAATTAGCATCATCACAGATCATATAAGTGGAGGTACAGTCAAGTGTCCATAGTGGGAAACGAAAGAATCTGTTTTCATAAACTTAGTAACCTTAATTTGTTACAGAGTCTTGCATAACTAACAGTAATTCATAATGAGTCAATGAAATATTTATAGTTCAGTGAGTTATTGTAATCAGTGACAGTAGGACTTGATTTAAATTTTTTGTTACATATTGTTGTTCAGGTACTCAGTCATGTCTGACTGTTTGCAACCCTATAGACTGCAGCATGCTGGGATTCTCTGTCCTTCACCATCTCCTGGAGCTTGCTTAAACTCACATGCATTGAGTTGATGATGCCGTCCAACCATCATGTCCTCTGTCGTCCCCTTCTCCTCTTGCCTTCAATCTTTCCCAGCATTAGGGCCTTTTCTAATGAGTCAGATCTTTGCATCAGGTGGCCAAAGTATTGGAATTTCAGCTTCAGCATCAGTCCTTCCAATGAATGTTCAGGATTGATCTCCTTTAGGATGGACTGGTTGGATCGCCTTGCAGTCCAAGGGACTCTCAAGAGTCTTCTCCAACACCACAGTTCAAAAGCCTCAATTCTTCAGCACCCAGCCTTCTTTATGGTCCAACTGTCACATTCATACATGACTACTGGAAAAACCACAGCTTTGACTAGATGGGCCTTTGTTGGCAAAGTAATGCCTCTACTTTTTAATAGGCTGTCTGTGTTGGTCAAAGCTTTTCTTCCAAGGGGCGTTTTTTAATTTCATGGCTGCAGTCAATATCTGCAGTGATTTTGGAGCCCAAGAAAATAAAGTCTGTCATTGTTTCCACTGTCTACGCATATATTTGCCATGAGGTGATGGGACCAGATACCATGATCTTAGTTTTTTGAATGTTGAGTTTTAGGCCAACTTTTCTACTCTCCTCTTTCACCTTTATCAACAGGCTCTTTAGTTCCTCTTCACTTTCTGCCATAAGGGTGGTGTCATCTGCATATCTGAGGTTATGGATACTTCCCCTAGCAAACCTGATTCCAGCTTGGGTTTCATCCAGCCCAGCATTTCTCAGGATGTACTCTGCCTAGAAGTTAAATAAGCAGGGTGACAATATACAGCCTTGACATACTCCTTTCCCTATTTGGAACCAGTCTATTGTTCCATGTCCAGTTCTAACTATTGCTTCCTGGCCTGCATACAGATTTCTCAGGAGGCAGGTAAGGTGGCCTGGTATTCCCATCTCTTGAAGAATTTGCCATAGTTTGTTGCAAACCACACAGTCAAAGGCTTTAGTGTAGTCAATGAAGCAGAATTAGATGTTTTTCAAAAATTCTCTTGCTTTTCGATGATCCAACGGACGTTGGCAATTTGATCTCTGGTTCCTCTGCCTTTTCTAAATCCAGCTTGAACATCTGGAAGTTCTCGGTTCATCTACCTTTGAAGCCTAGTTTGGAGAATTTTGAGCATTATTTTGCTAGTGTGTGAAATGAGTGCAATTGTGTGGTAGTTTGCAACATATGAGAACATTAAAATGTCGAAGCAAGAAGGAACCTGAAAACAGATCACTGGATTTAAGGGTTTCCTCTTATGACATAGAAGAGGTTAATTTCTATAGAACATAGACACCTGTCTTCTCCTAATTTAGTTCCGTCCAGCTGAAGGAAATCTTTCTTCCCACATGCTCACCTTTCTCTCTCTAACGGGCAGTGTCTTCCCAGAGCTAATCGGACTTTCCAAGTTTGGTTAGCTTTATCTCCAACTTGATTCCAGTCTACACTCTGAGTACTTTTTCAGGGGGACATTTCTTGTCCCTGAGCCTCTGCTCGGGGAAACTGTTCCCTGGGTGCTTCGGATCCAGGTGTTTGGCACTTTCCGAAGAGGTCTGGATCAGAGCTTCGCTCCATTTCCTGCGGGTCCAAGTGGCGGAAGAGGGAAGACACGGGGAGAACCGCGAAGGCAAAGGGTGTTCCACTCACCGGCAGTCTCTCTCATCCGAATTTACGCTCCTCTCCGGGCCCCTCCACCGCGTGCAACACTTTCTGTGCACTTTACTCTCTTCAAATGCGGGCGTTTTGTAACGAATCGGGAACGCCTGCTCCCGGAGCAGTGAGGCCAGCGACTGGTCAGGAGGTGAGTTTTTCTGCTTGGACTGCAGGGACCGCGCTCTCCGCGGCTGCAAGTTTTCGAGGAGTTTCCCATCCGGCTTTGCATTTAGGGTGGATGATAAGAACGAGAAGAAGAAATGAGAGAAGAGAGACAAAAGTGAACTGTCTGGGTGAAATGGGAAAGGGAAGAGGGGATAAGAAGTGACCCCGGGCGTGTGTGTCACAGCGAAGAAAGCGAGCTCCGGACCAAGGCTCAGCTCCTCGATACGCGGGGTTTTCGGCTTAGGAGCCCGCGCGGCGGCGAGCAGGCCTTCGTACCTCGGAGACTGAGATGCTGTCTACATCAAAGACTTGGAGCTGCTGGAGCCGTTCCGCCCAGCCCCTGAGAAGTTCGTGAGGGAATCGCCACCATTTCTACTCAACCTCCCTGCTGTTGAACTTTGTGCCCTTGGAAAGCTTGATTTTAAAGAATCTGTTACTTCCCAGGCCAAGTATTCGGTACTTTGGTTCGAACAGAATAGGAGAATCCAGTACGACCATATTTGTGTAAAGAAGGCGAACACTTTTTTTCCAGTTCCGACGCGAACTAGAAAATGTTCCCTTGACAAGNAGGAGAAGAAGGGGACGACAGAGGATGAGATGGCCGGATGGCATGACTGACTCAATGTAGGAGAGTCTGAGTGAACTCCAGGAGATGGTGATGGACAGGGAGGCCTGGCGTGCTGTGATTCATGGGGTCGCAAAAAGTTGGACACAACTGAGCGACTGAACTGAACTGATTCCCTCCACAGTAGGTTTTCAATAGCTTCAACCCTGACGAGTTAGATCAAGTTTCATTGAGTCCACGCTGATAATGAAATCTGATGCTTTATTGCTGCTGGGGAAGAAGCAATGGGCACAATATAATTGGAGACAATTCACACACTCTCTCTTCCGCTTCGGTTAGGAGCATAAATTAACTTTCAGAAGACCAGCAAAGGCAGATCCATGTTTTGTGAAGTTTGAAACTTACATGAGTTTCTTAAGAAGAGCACAAGGTAGAGCACACCATAGACCACCAATACACTACTTGACAGGCTGTGATCCAACTCCAGAGCCCATTCTTAGCCTGCTTTCTAGGACCATGATCTTAAGTTGAGTTCCCTAGAAACAGACTCTGCAATAAAGTCTCTTACTTAAGTAAAAAAAAAGAGAAGAAGAACACAAGGGTCTTTTTTTAAGAGAAAGAATAGACATTCTCAACACAAAATTAGATAGTTACTCCAAGACATATATGATGTATCTGAGGGAAAACCGGAGGAAAATGAGGCTGCAGTCTTGACTAATTTCCATTACAATATACTTTTACAAATTTTACAGAAATATGTGTTCACACAGGGCGACACCTTCCAGGGCCTTAGAGAAGGGTCTTGATGCCCTTAGTGAAACATGATAAATACCCCTCCGAGGAGCAATTTGGCAATATCTATAAGAATAATCTACTCAGAAATTTTTCTTTAAAAAAACCATTCTACAGAAATAAAAATATAAAAAGTTTAAAAATATATCTAAAGATGTTCACTGTAATATTTTTTAGTATCAGAAAGTTGAAAATATGCCTATTCATTCAATAGAAATAATATACTAAAAAGAATGGGATTGATATAGGTATACATGTTGGGTTGGCAGTTTCGGGAGAGATTTAGTCTAAGACTAGCAAGCAAAACTCAGCAATTTGCTGAAATGTAATATATAGCATGACTCAATTTTTGTCATAGTTTGTGAATTTATACACTCAGTTTTTTTATACACTCAGTTTTAAATAGGTTAAGATTTTGTCCTGTTCCTTTTTGTGAGATAATATTGCTTCAGTAATTAAAAGTGAAAAATGTACCCCAAAATTTTAATGCCCTCCAGTAGATGACTTAGAAGTTGTGTTTACTCTGTGCTGACTGCCTACTGTGCTGAGTATGGTGGTGAACAAAGTGTGCAGAAAATGAAAGAGTAGAAGACAGAATCCCCGACTGCAAGGGATTAACAGTTAGGGAGAAACCACAAAAGATAAATGCAACGTGTTAATAGTGACTAGGAAAATGAGACACTGAGATCCATCTCAGTCATTTTGAAGTTCTGATGACTTGGGCACATGGACAACATTTCCTATACAATTTCATCGACTTTCACGACTCACTCAGGACATCTACAGATCTCAGGTGTAAGAAGTTTTGATTTCAAGATCTCCAAAAGAAACGTTGTGATTCTTAAAAGTCGTTTGAATCAGAAATGCCAAAATGTGAGTAACTAATAGAGATCAAAGTAGAACGAAAAAGAATGGGAAAGGAAGACATTCAGCAATTCAACAAATATTCCTCAGGCATCTATTACTTATTGAGTGCTCTTCACAGGGCTGTGGGGGGCAGACTGGGTGGGGAGGAGGAAGAGGAATTATGCTGGCACTTGCGATGATTTCTAGGCTTTTAGCCCTCCAGCAGAATCCACCGGTGCCTCAGCCTCTTCCTCTTGAAACAGAGTTTTCTCTTTGTTCACCTACATCCATTCTTTGAATACCTTGCATGGCAGAGCACACTGTCTGAAGGAGCTTGAGCCAGGTATGAATGTTCTGGTCGCCCAACTCTAGCGACTTCTTAGACTGTGAAAACACGTCCAGATTTTCCTTGTTAGTTTTCTGGGGCCAGTTTTCCAGGACTGTTAATAGCATGGCTCACAGAGCCAGAAGTAGCAGGAATAGCTACTGCTGTCATTAGGGGGTAAGCTCCCTCTATGGATCTTGATTTTTTCCCCCAGCTATAAAAGGGAAAGAAGGAGCTAGATTTTACATTTCCTTTTCGAGTCTAACTTACGGCTACTGGGAAAGAAGACAGTGGCCCACATCTAACGTGAAAAGGCCAGGTGGAGCCTACGAAGTCGCTAACTGGGCAGTCGCGCAGAGATGCTCTTCTGCTTTTGTTTTAGGACGTGGCGCTGAGTGCTGCCGGTCTTAGTGCAGCGACAGATTATCACCGTGACAAGAAAACCCACTGCAGCCTCCTCATTAGCTCTACTCACACAGTGAAACTCTTCACCGGTAACTGGGTAACTCGGGAGTTAAGTCTCTGTACAATTTACAGAGCACTTGTGACCTCGTGTTCACCGCTCGGATTTACCGCGACCACCGAGCTGGTTGCACCACCTGGAATCCTAGAGCGGACCGGAAGTGAACGCAGCTCCCGGGGCCTGGCTGGAACTAGTTGGGGCCTGAGGCGGTTGTGTGAGACGAGCCACCGCCTCGCCCGGGAGTGTCGCCTGTTGCCCACTTCTCTGGCTTGGCTCGAGACAGTCCGAGCTCCTTTAAGGGGGAAGTGGCGGAGGGGAGAGGGCGTCTGCGCGGCGACAATCGGGCCTTCCCCGCCGACGGCTAGCGGTGTGGAAAGAGCCCCTCTACCTCTCCCCCATCCCGGGCCTGGGCCTCGGAGCGCCGGTTTCAGAGAGATCTGTGTGGTTTTCTTGTTGGGGATAGTAGACCCAGGCTTTAGGGCCAGAGTTTCCTCAGTGTTCTGTCTCGCAAGCAAGCTGCCGCTCAATTTGTGCTCCTGGAGCTTTAGTGAATAGTTCTGAACTCAAAATTTCCAGTCTTGTCAGAGAATGGCTTCACTTTCAATGGAATTGATCAAGTAACTGCCCTGTTTTCACCTAAACAAAAAACAAAATTAAGCTGCGTCTGTAATTTGTCTGTGTCAACAGGATTTTCTTATTAAAAAAAAACCTTTCCTGATCACAGACTGGGTAGGGACCTCAAATAAAATCACACATCTCCTTAGATCCTTGTTGGAGCAAGGCCAAGCTAAGGATGGCAGCAGCCCCCGGGTCCATCCCAGCCTTGGCTGGGCAGGGTTCAGAGGAACAAGGGGAGATTATCAAAATAAAGGTTAAAGAAGAAGACCCTATTTGGGATCAGGCATCCTTCCTACAGAAGAATTTGTCTTATAGCAGGGAACTCTCTCGTCAACGTTTCCGGCAGTTCTGCTATCAGGAGACTCCCGGACCCAGGGAGGCTCTGAGCCAACTCAGGGAACTTTGCCGTCTGTGGTTGAGCCCAGAGACACACACAAAGGAGCAGATCCTGGAATTGTTGGTACTGGAACAGCTCCTGACCATCCTGCCTGAGGAGCTCCAGGCTTGGGTACGGGAGCATCATCCTGAGAGTGGCGAGGAGGTGGTGACTGTGCTGGAGGATTTGGAGAGGGAGCTTGATGAACCTAGACAGCAGGTGAGAAATTGGAGGTGCCATCTTTTGTGGAGAATTTGAGTGCTGTGGGTCCAAGGCGGAGTGAATGGAGTTCACACTGACTGCTGCAAATTTGAATTCTGGGCATTATCATTTGATCACTGGTGTAGATGAATGGATTCATGCTTCTGGGATAACAATTTTTATGTTGATGGTAACTGATTCTAATAAGGAAACGGGAAACCAAATGGGAAACCTTGGTCCAGTGCTTGTGAATAGAAAGTATATTTTATTTAGTGACTGTGAGATAAAAGTAGCTGTCTCTTCTTATGATGCCCGCTACTTTGACCATATATGGAAGCAAATCAGTGTAAGAATATAAGGAATACCTTCTAGGAGAAACAAATAGAGAAGTAGCCTCATTTAATGGAAATATCAGGAAATGGTGAATTGTAAGATCTGGATTCTATAATAGGCTCTGTCACTAATTAGCTGTGTAACCTCAGGTACACACCTTCTCTGGACTTTGATGACTTCATCTGTACAATGAAGAGATTAATTGCATCATTATCTAGATACTTTTCAGTACTTGGAGTTGTTGGTATGTGAGGTCCATCACACTAGAGGTTATTTTTAAGAGCATATATTTGCTTTTTATGACAGTAATTTTAGAATATTATCGGTATTGCCGAAGATTCCCATTTCTGTAAGATACTATCCACACATTTATCTGAACCCTTTTTTGAATATGAACATTTTATATATGTATAGAACGTCTTAACGTTTTATGATCTGTTAACATGTTTTTCTGGAATGCAGAATCTTTCATATGAGACTGACAAATAGGGAAATAAGTCAATGTAATGCTGAAATTATGTCAGCTCATGTATGAGTTTTCCCTGAAAGTTGATGTATTGGGCCGGCTAAGTAAGAGCAGCTGAATGCAAAGTATATGACTATAGCCAAGTACAGCAAGTTGTGAAGACTTACAGTACTATACATACTGCCCATTCACCTCCACATCCTTCCTCTTGGCCCCAGTCTCTGTTTTAGAAGTGCTTATGTGCATAGTTCCTCCAGTTTGGTGCAATCTTTGCTAAACTTTTTTGTGTTCCAAAAATGAGCAAGCAAGGAGGTGGGTTGCAAGTGCCACAGAAGCGTGCTGGTGATAAAATTTCTACTAGTGAGCATGAAAGAAAAGATTTAACAAATAAAGAAAAGCTCAAAATTATAAAATGTTTTGCAAGAAACGAAAAAACGTGCAACTGAAATAGAGTCAACTTTATGAACAATTAGACACGATGCTGGGGAAATAAAAGAACGTTATCTAGCTGGAACAGCTGCAGTTGCTACAAAATTTGTTAGAACAAGGCATAAGGAAATGGAAGAAATGGAACATTTGTTTGAATTTTATACCAAAGAAAGAAGCAATGAGAAGTAGGCTTTCTTAAAATTAAAGAGAAGACATTAGCAATATATATGACCTTAAGAAGAAAGTGCAGAAGTGCCTTCATTTAGTGTAAATAGTGGCTGGTTTGGTGGCTTCAAGAACTGCTATGAGTTCTACAGTATTTAGCTCTCTGGTGAAGCTGTGAGTGCAGAGAAGCTGAAAAGACATTTCCCCCAGTGTTAAGAAATTTGATTGACAAAGAAGTATATAACCTAGATCAGGTTTTTGATTTTGATGAAACCACTCTGTGGGAGCAAGTGATCTCAAGGGCCTGTATCTTGAAGGCAGAAACAGAAGGTCCAGTATTTAAGATGGTGATGCTGGGTGCAAATGCCAGTAGGAATTTAAATCTAAAGCCTGTGTAATTTATTATTCTGCCAACCTACAAGCTTTAAAAATAAATGTAAAGATTAGCCTGAGTATCCACTATAAGTCTACAAGAAAGGTTGGATGGCAGGGCAGATATTTACTTATCTTTTAGGTGATGTTTTGTAGATGATTTTAAAAAATGAGGAACAAACAGCTTTTCTTTCAAAATTCTTGTAATTCTCAGTAATACACTAAGCCATCCTCCAACAATTGATGAACTTTCTTCAACTATTAAAGTTCTCTTTTACCTCCTAATACAACTACTTTTCTTCAGCCCTCTAATCAGGATGTGATCGCAGTCATAAAAGATTATTGTTTAAGGATAGCATTCAAGGTGTTTATTGCATCTACACCAAGTGATGATGCACACACCGTTTTTGAATTCTGGAATTGATAAAGCATTAAACTTGCAATTACTGTTATTATAGAGGCTTGAGATGATGTCACAAAAGCCTACTTGCATGGAGTATGGTATGATTCTCCCTGATTGGGACTTCCCTGGTGGTCCATTGTTTGAGAAACCACCTTCCAATGAAAGGGACATTGGTTTGATCCCTAGTCAAGGAACTAGGATCTCACGTGCACCGGGCAGCAAAGTCTGCGGGCCTCAACTAGAGGACTGACTCGCTTTCAGCAAACTGCAGAGCCCACGTGCCCTGGAGCTGGCACTCCACAACTAGAGAGAAGCCATCACACTGCAACAGAGAGAGAGTGCCAAAATTAAGACTTGACACGGCCAAAAAAAAGATTTTTCTCCCTGATTTAATTTATGATTCTAAAGGCTTCGAACCTTCAGAAGAGCTCTGCTAAATCAAAGCAACTTATGTTACTTTTGCAGAGGAGGTTGGATTTGAAAAAGCTGAGTGGAGATATTGAGGAACTGCTGCAGTCTCATTCAGAAGCTCTCTGTATACAAGAGCTCCAACAGTTAGCTGCTGAGGCTCAAATGGAAGTCTGTAAGATGATGATACAGTTCGACAATCTACCCCTCGACAAGAGCTTTCTACTTCTCAGTTATGTTCTGCTCTAAGTGTGATAAAGCGGTAGTTGCAATAGATAGACGGTAACTTGACTACAATGTCGAATGCAGCAGGGTTTCACTTCATGGCATAAAGTCCTATTTGGAACCATGAAATAGCTTCTTTATGAAAGAAGGAAAATATTTAAGCAGGAAAAACTAAATATCTTTTTATAAGCCAGTGTCAGAAAATAAAAACAAGATAATGAGCCAGAAATGTCATTATATATTTTGTAGTTTCACTACATTTCTTGGAAAGTTTGCAAATGCTTGTCCATCTGAACTTCTGATGATGATATCCCTTGACCCTTGCCTCACTCTTTCCTTATACCTCTAACAAGCTACCATCACTTTTCTAAGGTAAAAATCCTTAGAATACTTAATATTTTAAAATACTTAATATTTTTTTTAATCTAATATGTCTTTTTGTCTATACTTATGATTTTACTGGAATTTCTGTAGTTTTATTAATGTCTCCTGACAAAGCTGTATAGAATTTAAATAATCTACCCTACAACTTTATTTTCTCCATAAATCCTGTTAGTTTTTGTGTACTTTTACAGAAAGCATGTTTCATGGGTTCATATATTATTGCATAGATTCCTATTCAAGCAGTCTCTTTCCTAGCCATCACACCTTTTCTGTTTCAAATGAATAGTATTATTGTTTTTTTTTCCCCCCTTGACATGTACTTGTTACTTTAAAATTTTCCTCTTCTGGTAGGACTTTGTCTTTGGTCAGCACTGGATAATGTTTAGGGTTATGCTCTGATTATATTGGAAAGTTTTTCACTTGACTCAGGGTTAAATGTCAAATTTGTATAATTGCATAAAAGTTTTTCTATTTTTGTTTTGTTTTGTTTCTGTGTGATTTCTGAAGGAAGGGGAAAATGCCATTGTTGCAAATGCTTTTAACTGCCAGCCCAGTACACCCCTTCTTTCTTCCATAAAAAAGACTTCATGTTGGCTACACTAAGTTGCTCCTCCAGTCGTGTCCAACTCTTTGTGATTCTAGGGACTGTAGCCCATCAGGCTCTTCTGTCCTTGGGATTCTCCAGGCAGGAATACTGAAGTGGATTGCCATTCTCTTCTCCAGGGCGTCTTCTGGACACAGGGATCAAACCTGCAGGAAATTCTTTACCATTGAGTCACTGAGGAGCCTAAAAGTCTATGCCCAAAGGAAAAGACTACCCACTCCAGTATTCTAACCTGGAGAATTCAGGACTATAGAGTCCATGAGGTTGTAAAGAGTTGGACAGGATTGAAGGACTTTCACTTAAGCCTGAACAGGGGTTTGAACCCTGGATTCAGACTAAAAGTCTGATGCTCTACTGACTGAGCTGTCCAAGACACTCTATAGCAACACCTGAACAGGGACTTGAACCCTGGACCCTTGGATTAAAAGTCTGATGCCCTACCAACTGAGCTATCCAGACTCTATTAGTGAGGGTAGGGGCTTAGACATAGTCTTCGTGTTCAGTTGCGTCTAACTCTGTAATCCCATGGGCTGTAGCCAGTTAAGCTCCTCTGTCCATGGGATTCTCCAGGCTCCAAGCAAGAATACTGGGGTAGGTTGCCATTTCCCATTCCAGGGGATCTTCCCTGTGTCTCCTGCCTGCATTAGCAGAGTTTCTTTCACCACTGAGCCACTGGGGAAGCTATCTACCTAAATGTTGGCTATATACCTAATTAAATGCTTTTCAGCTTTCCTTGTACTAGAGTTGGCCGTGCAATATGGTTCTGGCCAAAGAGAAATAAGCATATTTTCTAGGAGTTTCTGGGGAAGCTTATATTTTCCTTATAAAATGGCATAGATGTGTTTAGTTCTGCCTTTCCCACTTCCTGTCTTGAACACAAATGTGATGTCTGGAGCTATGGTAGTTATCTTGTGACCATGATGTGATGAATGTTAGGATGACCACCAATATGTTATGAATGAAGACAGCTCTGGTCCCTGACAACTGTTAGGTATGTCAGTCAGTGCCAGCAATTGCCCACCTCTGGATTTCTTAGCATATGACAAAAATAAACCCCAATTTGTTTAAGCCACTGTAAGTTGGGTGTTATAATTAATTGAGAAATGCATGCATTTCTAATGAATACAGCCATATTTACTCCACTATTTTATGACCAAATTTCTTATTAGAAATTTAAAAAACAAAAATTATATAGTGAAAGACAAATGACTATCATAACCAGTTTGAGGTAATTTCATCTTTGTAATTTGTTTTTGCCATCTAAAGGCACCCTTTACACTTCTGTGGTAAAGGCTGAATGGAATTCCTCCCATTCCTTCTGAGACCAGGCCCACCTGCCTTGGACTGGTCTCTCAAATGGAAATGCAGAGGAATCAAGAGGCTAGATGTGTATGGGTACATGATTGTGGAGGAGGAGGAGTCAGTGATAAATGCATCACAATAAGCCATATCTATATTTTGTTTCATGTCTTGAGTTGTTCTGGTTGTGCTTATACCAACTTTACAGAATTGATAAAATTGTTTAATTATAAATAGGTTTCCCTGTCTCCCAGATGACTTATATCTTTCCCTCCAGGACCTCCTTTACCTCAGTTATGGAAAGATTTAGGCAAACCGAGATGCATGGTATTATACTATATAAAGAAATCTACATAAGATCTCATATTCTTTTTTTTCTTTTTTAAAAAAATTTTTTTTTTCTTTATTGGAGAAGGGAAAAACTTACCAAAGGGAAATGGCTCAACCATTTGTGAATTTTTGTTTTAAAAGAAAATTGGTTTCTTATATACTTTGTTCTGCCTAAGAAGAGGAAGTAAGTTTATAACATGGTGTCCAGCTTGCAGAAAAGAAACATGACACATAAATTCCTTAAATCCCACCATAATGTTATAATACATCTTGGCTTTCATTCAGATATCAGTGACAGTTTCCTTTTGGAATTTTCTGGTTTATGTGCAGTTTGGGCTCAGTATTCATGGACCCAAATTTTCAAGCCATCTCACAGAATACTGACATCCGCTGACACCTTTTACGAGACTTCACTTGAGCACCTTGTTCTGCTTGGTGAATATGAATTATTAGAGTTCATAGTTCTGACAGTATTTTTCCCTCTGGACTCTGAATCCAGGAATCCAAATTCAAATTTTGGTGGGACCTGAGGCAAGTCTGTTTTTGGCTTCCCAGATGGCACAGTGATAAAGAACCCATCTGCCAATACGGGAAACACAAGAGATGTGGATTCAGTCCCTGGATTGGGAAGATCCCCTGGAGGAAGAATGGCAACACACTCCAGTGTTCTTGCCTGGAGAATCCCACAGACAGAGGAGCCTGGCAGGCTATAGTCCATTGGGTTGCAAAGAGTTAGACATGACTAAAGTGACTTAGCACACACGCACACAGTGACCAGAAGAATGCAAATTAAAACAAACTTGATAACCACTGTTGATGTGACCAAATTTGAGTAAAGATGTTGAGCTAGTAGAATGCCTGTGTACTACTGATAGGAATAAGTTGTTATGACCATTTTGGAAATGTCAAACGAGTGTAACCATACTCCATGATCCAGCAAACATACTACAAGGTATATATCTTACAGAAACACATTCAGAGACATGGAAAATAATATTCATAGCAGCATTATTATAATTGCCAAGAACGCTAAACAACACAGATGTCCATTAAAAGTTGTCATGGATGAATATATCATGGTGTATTCGTATAACTGAGTACTACGCAATAATGAAATGAATGAGCAAGTGCTACATTCAACAATGTGGATGAATTTCACAAATATAATGTTGAACAAAAGAACCCAGACAAAAGTAAGTATATATTATATGATTCTGTAAAGTCCAAAAAGCAAAATGAATCTTTGATGATAGACGTCAGAGTAGTAGATACACTGAGTGAAGAGTGTCAAACACAAGTAGCTTTCTGAGATGCTGGTAAAGTTCTATGTTTTTAAATGAGTAGTTCACTTTGTGATGTCATTGAGCTCTACATTTATGAGTTATGCACCTTTTTCTAAGTTTATAATACTTATCATAAAAATCGTATTCAGAAAGATGTCTCCTGCACGATAGGCTAGGGTGCTTGATTTATATGCACATTTTAAAATTCAAATGTCATGTGAATGAGAAATTATTTTTGTAAAACCAAGGCTCAGTAAGAGAAATTTTAAAAATTAACCAAGTTAAGAATATTTGGCAAGGCAAACTATTGAAATGTTCTGAGTGCAGTATGGCTTCTACAAGGCTATTTGCAAGAGAGTGGTTTTGGCAGGGATGTGAAAAGGCCAAGCTACTTCCATTGTAAGTGGCACACTTAAAGAATTAGAGTCAGATGCCATACTCAAAACCTCCAATTGTAGAGTTAGTTATTTGTGTTCTTTTCACTTTAAGGTATATTGCTGCTGCTGCTAAGTCGCTTCAGTTGTGTCCAACTCTGTGCGACCCCATAGACAGTAGCCCACCAGACTCCCGCACCCCGGGATTCTCCAGGCAAGAACACTGGAGTAGGTTGCCGTTTCCATCTCCAATGGATGAAAGTGAAAAGTGAAAGTGAAGTTGCTCAGTTGTGTCCAACCCTTAGTGACCCCATGTACTGCAGCCCACCAGGCTCCTTCAACCATGGGATTTTCCAGGCAAGAGTACTGGAGTGAGTTGCCATTTCCTTCTCCATTAAGGTATATTAAATAACTATACATCAGAATTCTGGTTCTTAGGAGGTAACAGCTCCTCCCCTCCTCTTAACTTTCATTCTTACTCAGTTTTAGAATTAACCATGGAGAAGTGATTAGTCCCAGAGGCTGCTATTCTCTTAAAACAGCCTTGGGAAGTTATTGGCTGTTGAATACTTATTTTCATTAATGGACCTATTTTCATTAGAATAGAATAGAATAGAATCTATCTAACACATCTCTCTCCCAATTTACTTGTTGCTTACATGACTAACAAAAATCCATGTGTAGAAATGAGTAAAAGATCTGCAAGTCAATGAAAACTCTCCTAAACTAAAATAGTGCCACACATTGTAACACAAGTTTTATTACTTTTTGTTTTTCTTTTGGTGAACGGCACTGAAGCTTTAGACTTCATCTAGTAAATTATAGGCAAAGATATTATTTAAAGAAAAAGCTGTAGTAAGCTGATAACACAAATAACAACATTAAAATGATTGAAAGGCCAGACAGAAACAATCTAGATTACTGAGAACAAACTGTGCCAAACAGTTGGCTGTTAACCACCTTCCTGGATTATTACAAGATTTTCTTATTGTCCACTGACTATCATTTCTAGACTTACCACAATCAATTATTAGACTGTAACGCAGTCCAGATAGACATACCTATTGAATGTTATGACAACTGATTCACAGAATTATATTTTACAAAGATTTAATATATCAACTTATATAGAGGCTGAAGGAGGGATAACACTCAGTTCAGTTCAGTTGCTCAGTCATGACTCTTTGCGACCCCATGAATCACAGCACACCAGGGTTCCCTGTCCTGGAGTTCACTCAAACTCATGTCCATCGAATCAGTGATGCCATTCAGCCATCTCATCCTCTGTTGTCCCCTTCTCCTCCTGTCCCCAATCCCTCCTAGCATCAGGGTCTTTTCCAATGAGTCAACTCTTCGCATGTGGTGGCCAAAGTATTGGAGTTTCAGCTTCAGCATCAGTCCTTTCAATGAACACCCAGGACTAATCTCCTTTAGAATGGATTGGTTGGATCTCCTTGCAGTCCAAGGGACTCTCAAGAGTCTTCTCCAA